>JALIZH010020216.1:8495000-8817500 GCA_030522465.1 Rhipicephalus appendiculatus
TGTGTGTGTGTGTGTGTGTGTGTGTGTGTGTGTGTGTGTGTGTGTGTGTGTGTGTGTGTGTGTGTGTGTGTGTGTGTGTGTGTGTTGATATGGCACTCTGATCTCTTATCGAGGTGACTTGTCATTCGACGTTGGCAGGTTTCATTGTTGCCTGAAAACGAACTCATGACCGCCGTTGCATGTAGCAACTGAAGTGTTCCGCTACGAAACACGTGGTTGACGCTCGAATTCCCGGCTTGGTGGAAGGAGCATTGTGCAATGCGATGGAAAGAAAGAAAGAAAGAAAGAAAGAAAGAAAGAAAGAAAGAAAGAAAGAAAGAAAGAAAGAAAGAAAGAAAGAAAGAAAGAAAGAAAGAAAGAAAGAGAACATGATAAGGCGGTGCCTAGAACTAAAGCGACGTTGTTAAATTTTGAAAGAAAGTGCAAGCCAAAGTCAGTACTGTCGCGAGCCTCTCTAGAAGTCAGATTCACAGCCGCACCGTGAGGGTAATTTCAATACGTTTAAAGTAAAGTGATATAAAACTTCGCTATGCGTGTACTGCGCTGGCGAACAGCGTCTGTCTTTCCACTGAGTCGTTTCTAAGTGCTTTACCGTGTACGGGGATCAAAGTACTCTGGTCATGCAGCGCCGGTAGACGCATCGATATTGCATGTTCCCTTTCATAATTCCACGTGCCGCCGGCTATATAGGACGATAGCCCAAGAACTGAGACGTCTCGGCTTTCTCTTTTTAATCGATTTAAAGTCTTGGAGATTCGTCCTCTGTCGGAACTTCGGCTGCTTTGAATGCAATTACGACGAATATGGAAAACGCGACCGCGTTGCCCTCTCTGATATTCGAGATTCAGTGTAGAGGACGAAATATAAGTTGGAGCGTTCAGCACGTGCTTTCTGAAGCCGTGTCGCTCTTTTTTTTTTCTTTTATTGCGATAGCAATTATATGGACACTCGCGGCTGGTTTTCGCCGTCGGCGTCGGCGTCGGCGTCGGCGTCCGCGTCGGCGTCGGCGTCATTTGCCGTATATGTATATGTATATATATAACCGGGCCTGCCCGTCGTTCGTGAGCGTGAAAAGACGCGAGGGGGGGGGGGGGGTCCTTCGAGCGACCTTCGATTTTACGAGCGGTGGCGCGCGCGTTATCTCCCCTTCTCGGCGGCCGACAGCGGGCGGGGGGGGGGGGGGGCGACGTTCGATTTTACGAGCGCGGGCGCGGGCGCGCGCTTTATCTCCCCTTCTCATCTCCCCTTCTCGGCGGCCGGGCCGGCGTACCCTTCTACGTGCTGCGCTCTCAACGCGAAGAGAATTCTCTTAAACAAGCGTTTTCTAGAGTTGCGTGAGATCGGATCCAAAAAGAGTTAGCTGCCAGCCTCACTTCGTATAACATTACAATTTTTTGCTATCGCATTCATTGCTTCACCCTTGCGGTGAAACTGTGACTTTTTTTTTTTTTAACCAGCTTTCTTCTGTTTATCTCCTCTAAAACTTGTGTCACACGGGCAATTTCGATGGCAATCAGCGCCGATCCGGATTAAACTTGATCCGGATCATGTGTTGCCACACGCTCACTTTTAATCGCGATCAGGGCTGACTGAGATTGACACGATTGCGATCTTGATTTGGCTCACGCATTCACCAAACTCGATCTGTATTAGAGTGTAGAGGCGACCATTGTGGATCGCAATCAGGTCCGGATAAGTCCTGATTGCGATTAAAAGAGCCTGTGTGACACCAGTATTAAAACTTGTGAGATAGCGGTGACGATGATTTTTAGTTTGCAAGAGCACGCTATGAGGAATAGGCTTCGAACTGGGCATTACTCATTAAGGCAGAATAATGATAGCTAGAGAATAGAATGAAATTGTAGAATAAAAAAGTCATAGGCGGATAGATAGATAGATAGATAGATAGATAGATAGATAGATAGATAGATAGATAGATAGATAGATAGATAGATAGATAGATAGATAGATAGATAGATAGATAGATAGATAGATAGATAGATAGATAGATAGATAGATAGATAGATATGCTAAAAGTCGCCGAAGTTCACTACATTTAAAATCGTGATTTGCCGTTCGACCGTTCCACCGTTCCATCGCGTCATATTTCCCAAGTGTTTTCACTCTGTCCCTGGGTTGATATAGATTTAGTCACCTGTGGCGCACACGCGCTTGATAAGGGCTATAAGTGGGTATGTGCCACACCTGGCAGGTGGAAAGGGTTCCACGACGTACGCGCCAGGCAATTCAGGTAATTAATCTCATAAACTATAAATCGGGTTCATCATACACCCTTGTCCCCCCTATGCCGTTTTTGGTAGACACTAATTAACAAACGACCACAGGAGCGTCTAGATAGATAGATAGATAGATAGATAGATAGATAGATAGATAGATAGATAGATAGATAGATAGATAGATAGATAGATAGATAGATAGATAGATAGATAGATAGATAGATAGATAGATAGATAGATAGATAGATAGATAGATAGATAGATAGATAGACGGATGGATGGATGGATGGATTTTCTCTGCGAAAAGAATCAGCTTCCTTCGGCTACTTCATAATTTCTGACATAACTGAATGCTCAGTTGCTTTTTTTTTTTTTTTTTTTTTTTTTTTTTTTTTTTTTTTTGTCGACGTGGCATAGAGTAACGCGCAGGTAGTCTCACGCTGGCTCTAATCTTTCCTCGGGATTATACGGTAGCGTAGCCTTGCGTAGTTACTCAGCTGTCAATGTGTTTCCGCAAGGAATCAGATGTGCTTTATGCACCACCGAGTTCGTTTGGTGGCTCTCGGGCAGTGCAACTGTCAGCATCTGTCGCGCAGCTTTAGTAACACCTGCAACAAGCGACACGACTCTTGTTTTTCTGTACGAAAGGCTTACCGTCGAGGGACTGGGAGACAGTTGCGTATTGATGAGCGCGTAGTCCTAACGCCTGGACGCCACCACCCGCCTTTCAAAGACGAACAAAAGAAGAACTCGTAAAGTAAAGGATGGTGTCCCTTGGTAATGAGTATAGATAGAGGCCTCCGAGACATTCGTGGCCCGCGTCGTAGATCTCCGGAAGTCACAATAGGGTAAGAAATCACAAGACGTGAGGTGTTCCCAAATACAAAACAAAGGAGCACAAGGAATGCGTAGGCGAAACACAACCGGGTACATTATTTATCATGTGTTCCGTCTCACATTCCGCGGCAGTCATCGTGAACAATGGGTCCCGCGTCATCCAATCAGGTGCGAGAAATCAGCGAATATCGTTGGAGCTGGACACATAATGTTACACATGCCTCGAAATAGAACGTCATGTGCACTTTATGACAGTTGGGCGACTCCGCCTTCATCAAGCGTCGATCTTCAGCGATTACGTCAGACCGTCAAAACACCGTCCACGATGTATACCGTACTTACTCGAATGTAATGCGAGTTTTTTTTTCCAGATTTTTGCTACATAAAGGCGACCCTCGCGTTAAAATCGAATATCGAAATTATTTTTTTGATCCTGGACGCAATGAAAAGCCACCCCTGGCGTTACAATCATTGTCGCGTAACAATCGAGTAAATACGGTACATCTAAGAATGTACGCTTAAGACACATCAAGAAGTAAGTATTACATACATTGCTCGAAAGAGTTGGAGACTTCGCATTAGCTCGTATGAAAAAGTAGGTGACTGGCTAAGCGCTACGACATAATATAGACTACACAGAGACGGGAAACGATGTTTCCAATGTAATTCGCATTCGCACAGAATTGATGCCGGTTGCCCGAGCGAAAACGCCGTTCCCCATTCGTGAGCTACTCACATTTGTGCAGCTTTCTAAAGGCGAAGAGCTTCACTGACGCATTTTCGAAAATGGGCAGAAGAAAACGTCTTTCCACGATACATTCGTTGGGGACCCGTATAAGCTAGCTTCGCTTCGATTCCCCAGAGGGTTCTAGCTCTACTCACCCTATCGTCTACTCAGCCTCGCCACTCTTAACACGATGACGCGGAAGTGTACGCTAAGGGAAAACCCCTTTACTTCGGCGCCATCTTCCGGCGCGTGGTTCTCATGGGAGGCATACGCGAGGTTCCAGAGTGCTGTACGCAATTAATGTGGGTCCTGTTATGCCTCTATTAGTCGAGATCGTTAGCGCCGCATTTCGATATACCGGCCCCCCCTTTTTTTTTTCGGCTGAGTATGCTGGCCAGCTCATTTGAACAACTGCGAGTCCGACTGTTCACTCGCCCCTACGAACTCCATGGACTCTGCTTTGACAGCTCGCGTTCGTGCAGGGAGCTCGGGTGCACGCTCGCGTCCGATCATCGCGAGTCGACGTCCGGCTAATGGGTTGGGGTCGCGAGTTTGCCGACCCCGTTAGCGAGTGGCCAGATGCTGGCTAATTGGGAAGTTTTGGGGGGGAGGTTCGTGCCAGTCGGTTTCCTTGCCCATCGCCGGACGCGCTTCTTTTCTGCTAATGATCAAGTTGCACGTGCCGTTCGTTGTCGGTTTTTCTCGGCTTAGCGATGTCCATTTGCGAGACTGCGAAGGCGTAATGTCGCCAGGAGTTGGAGGCACGCTGACAGTTTCTCCGATGGGCGCTACGTTGGCGATGCGTCGCCAGAAATGTCTGAGCGAGGCGTGGGTGCCATGAGGGGGCGCCTGCGCCCCCTTCGTGTCACCTCGAATTTGCACTGCGTACTGATAGTAAAGGCCTCAGTGGGAGAGTGTTGGGAAGAGGTAAGGAGGGGGGGGGGGAGTGCTGTGGTGAACCCCTCTCACCCCCCACCCTTCACAGATAATGTAATATCACTGTAGCGCGTGAGTGTATTGACGCAAGAAATGCAGATGAACAGACAGATACGGTGCTCTTTTTCTGCACACAATTTCGAGAAGGCACATCGTTATAATAATTGTATGCCAGACTAATGCAGCGGTGAATACTTATAGGCACAGTGTACACCAGTATCGGCCCTACTTACACTGCATAAGTCGTGTTATTAAAGTCAAAGTTTTGATGGAAGTCTGTCTGGTCGCGAACTAACATCATAAAACAATAAGGGAAAGACGTTTCGGCTCCCCTGTAATAATAATAATATCTGGGGTTTAACGTCCCAAAACCACGATATGATTATGAGGCACGCCGTAGTAGAGGGCTCCGGAAATTTCGACCACCTGGGGTTCCTTAACGCGCGCCTAAATCTAAGTAGACGGGCCTCGAGCATTGTCGCTTTCACCGAAAATGCGGCCGCCGCGGCCGGGATTCCATCCCGCGACCTTCGGGCCAGCATTCGAGCACCATAATCACTACACCACCACGTCAGGTTACGCACTGTATTCGTACGGCACTTGAAGTATCTCTTCCCAGTTTTCGTTTCTCTATTGTCTCGCTGATTGGTTGGTTTTCACAATAGGCTTATTTTGTGAAGTAGTGATCGCACTCTTCCGAAGGCACACACGTTCTGCAACTCCTGATAACGTTTGCCGGCAGATACTATCTTAACTTATTCCTGTTTCCTCTCTTACCTTTTGTAAAGGCAAGGAAGCCAGTCTTGTGGTTTTCCTGTAAGGTTCACACATGTGGGCAGGTAGCCCACTGCATGAACTGTGCAAATTCAGCGAAACAATCGCGCACCTTCACTGCAAGTGGACCTCCTTTGACTCGAACAACGCAACCCTGTCAGCCGCATTGGGTCGACTGGACAACCGTTCTGGGACAGAACACAAAATTCTAGGGCACTGGCCTACCCGAATTTCAACGCGAGCCTCTATGAGGGCCTTGCTGAGGTTTCTTAGGGGACATGTACGGAACGACTCGTGACCGTTCACCGATTATGTTGGTATGTTGCTTTTGGACAGTGCTGTTATTTGTGAGGACTTTGTAGTATACTTACACTCTCCTCGACTCTTGCGTTCTTTCGCACCCCCTTTCCCTTTCTTAAGCACAGGTAGCGAACAAGAGATTTCCGCAGGTGAACCGCCTTGTATTTCCTTTACCGCTCCCTCTCTCTCCGAGCCTCCTTTCTCTTATGCCTGTCTGTCAGTACTTGGAAGCGTTAACAATCACCCATTGCGGCAGCGGAAATTGAAGGCGCCGATGCCTGATGAACTGGTGCTTTAGCTCTGGCGGGGTGCAACGCAAAGACTCTGAATAAAATGCACTGTAAAAAGAGCACAAAAGGGAGAGAGGGTATACAAAAGTGGGCTGAGGTTAGAGTTAGCTTTTTAAAGTTCGTCGGGAACGTTAAGTGGTTAAGTGCCACTCTGTCGAGGATTGTTGCCTTTTGCGCCGAACGCTCTTGACGACATCCTTGTAATGCTCACATTTGGATCAGTGCTGTTCAAGAAAAAAAAAATGTGCCGCGCCACAATCTCTTCGGCAACTTCCTACAAACTACGTGGGAAACTGCGAGCCTTCGAGCATTCGTTAGAAGTTGGGCTGTCGCTGAGTTTTCTGCAAGTTAGACTAAAAAAAGCAAGAATGTGAGCTATTAGGAACGAAGAGTTGGGCACCAAACTTAGAAACGTCTGTAGTTAGGCCCACGTCGGTGCGGGGTTAATTGGAGGAGGGCTTGTAACTTTCTTTAACGCCGTGCAGTTTAGCTACCGTATCGTGCCAATAAATAAAAATGCAAATTAGACACACGTAGAGGGAATTCTCACAATGTCGGAGGCCAAAGAGCACTGCTTTCAAGAAAAATGACACTGCTTCTTAATAACACTGTCTCTCTAGGCGTTCGTGTCGCAAGTTTCAAAATCACCCTCTTTCAAATGCATCTCTGGGACACGATGAACCCCATAAAATTGTGCCGTGTTTCCATGTCCGGCACAGTTGCGAAATAATGCAGTTACAAACCAGCACTGTTCGCAATAAACTGCTTTTTAAAACATTTTTCTACTTATTCTGAGGGCACACTACCACTGAAGCTACAAAACATCATGCGTGTTGGGCAATCAGGTTAATTTCAAGTCGTTCTCGGAAATCGTTCTGTCTTTCTCATCTCCACATCTTTAGCGCTCGCACTGCAAGCAACGAATATTTAAGTCTTTTTTTTTTCCTCGGGGTTGTGTGTAGCGGCAGATGAATAAAACGTAAGCGTGGATGTACGACAGGTTCCCTAGACGACGTTTAATGCAGCGTCCGGATCTCCAGGGAATGTCTTAAGCAACCGCGTTAAGACATAACTAAAGCAATGCAGACGGCCCACTCAACTGCGTTGTGATTTTAAACTTTTGCGACAGCGTAGCAATGAAAGCGTGTGTGCGCGCATAGGGTAGAGGGGGTGGCAGGCGTGCGACCCCCCCCCCCCCCCCCCTTGCAATCTAAGAGGTGCGCCAAGTTTTCCCCATTACTTTACTCAGTAGGAGCGGTCCCGTTATTGCTTAAAGCGTTTAAGGGCAGGGTAATTGCCATGCAAGTTTTTGACGACAACGGCGGCCGATGACCTCCGATGTAGCATTCCCAGAACCGTTTACTTCCAGCCCCAGAAAGCCGGGGGGCCAAAGGCAAGCGGTTGTGAGAAGCCCGCCACCGCCAAATTTTCATTTGTGCATCCATTGCGAAGGATGTTTTCTTGCAGACTCGACCAACAAGTGGGAAGAGCGGGGGGAGCGGGGGGAGCGGGGGGAGCGGGGGGGTGTTAGGGGGGGGGGGGGGGCGAAGGCGATGCGGTCAATCTTGCCTCCCAACTTCCAGTTCCCACTCACTTCTATTGGAGAATCGAAAGTACGTCTCTGATTTAAAGCCTCGTGAGTTTTAAAAAAACAACAAAGAAACGAAAAACGTAGCTAATTTGTATAACTTCAGAACGTGTGGGTTCGAGCTATTTGGTACTCTATAATCCACCGTCGTTAGGCGAAGGACGATAGCGTATACCAGGTGTCTCATACTCAATGGTCTCCAAACTCACAAAATTCTGTCGCGTGAAGGCTGGGGCAGTGAAGTAGGTGGGAGTAGTAGGGTCGCGATCAAAACGCCAGCCAAATCGCCTTCAGAAATGATTCATAAATGTGATAGGGGAAGGCCTTTTCTATATCACGTATATGGGTCATTTCTGGAGTGGTTTTGGCGTCAGGCTTCAAGAAGCATAGCGATACCGATCTCCAGAGTGCCTAAAATCTGGATGCGCGTTCTGAAATATGGAGTTTTCATTCCACGGTTATGTTTCCACACATGGTGACCACGTGAGGCGCGTTTTTTTTTTCTGTCTTATGAAGAAAAAAAATGGCCCTGTATCTTCGTGCTTCGCTGCAAATGTCTCGAAAGACGATAGTCTTCTGCCGGCCGTACTACATGAGTCCTGGTCTCATCCGCGACCACCCGTGATGCCTCAGACAGCGCCTCCTCTATGTTGAATCGGCTGCGTCTGGCTGGCATTGATAAAATAGAGGAGGCGCTGCGTGAGATATGGACGCCATCTGGCAGTGCCGTCGGGAAACATGAGCTTGTGCAAAACCCAGGGCTACTGCCAGGTGGCAGCACCGTATCGTCGGCAGAGGACTTTTTCGTGCATAGCGTCGCATTTTCAGAGCAGCCTAAGAAACACTAGGGTCTATAGAATTACGTATCTATGTATTTGCTAGCAAAGGAACACACCACCTAATACTTACGTATTGATGTTGCGCCTCAGATATGCTAATATTTGCTTTTTGATCGACAATGTTCACAAGTATGAACGCAGCTACCAGTTCAAGATGGCTGGGCGTTCAGCAAGTGCTTCAACTTTGGCCGGGTGGCTGAATCGTGTGACAGACAGACAGACAGACAGACAGACAGACAGACAGACAGACAGACAGACAGACAGACAGACAGACAGACAGACAGACAGACAGACAGACAGACCAAAATTTCTACGTTCAAGTATCCCAAGAAAGAATGTCGTCTTTAAAAAAAATGTGGGACGAAGGCAGTCATGTCCGGGCTCGGCAGCTTGCGAACGTTCTGTGGGCCACGTGTTTCAGACCACTGCATTGTACAGACAGGGACATATGGCTAATTGTGGGCTATGCCTACACTTCGGCATGGACGTTTAAACCTAGAGGCGGTAGGGATAAAATAAAAGAGAAGGGGTGAGAATCAGGCTTCGTCTAGCTTCCCACCCTACGCGTAGGGAGGGAAACTGGTAAAATCAGAGACAGGAAGCGCTCGTCTAAACGACTCAAAGTTCACATGCACGGCGCAGCGTAGCTGCAGAAGAGCACTTTGACTCAGTCATGTTTAAGAATTGTAGAAGGGCCTTTCTGGACCGATGAGCAGGGAGACCAGCCTCCAATATACTTTCTTCCGCAAAAGGCCGGTCGCCCAGTCCTCTAAGGGCACCAGGGCCGTAGCTAGGGCGGGGGGTAGGTTAAGGGAATTCTGGCCTCGTCCCCCCCCCCCCCCCCCCCCGCTCCCGAATTTTCTTTAATCTTTAACTTTTCGTGTGATACTAAAATGTTTGCGCGCCTTCACAGCGACCACCAGTGCCAAAGTTAGCCGCTCTACACTCGACCCCCCCCCCCCTCCCTCATCTGAAAAAAAATTCCCGGCACACTGAAGGGTGTGGCGATGTTGGTCCAATTGGAAACAGTGGCACAAGAGGTGACCCATTATTTCTTCACATTTCTGTTAAGATCAATTCCTTGGGTCGCGTATGCACGAAAATATTGTGCGAATTCCGTCGTCATTCTTTTGCACCCGAGTTACACCCCCCCCACCCGGCCACTTGCCCCCCTTCCTCTTTTTCCGCTTCTCAGTTATTCAACCCACAATTCGTAATTGACCTGTAATGTTTTCCCGTGTACTATCTGCACTATTCAGCCCTGAAAAGTATTTGCTTGTTTTCACGCAACCTTACTGCAGTGGTTGAATTTGGCTCTCGCATATGTGGCTAGCCAACAGCGTGTGTTCTGCCTTTTTTTTATTGCTTTTTCTTTTTGGCAGAAAGTTTATATGAAAGTCCACACAATTAAAACAGAAAATATTTCAGGCAATGGGAAGCTTGGAGGCCTGACACGCATTTGCGAATTTGCTTATCCGAGATGGAAAAATTACCAAGAAAGACTTACGCTGTCTAATCAAACATGGTACGACTATCGGCGCACCACTACCACCGAGAATATTGAATAACCCTTTGCAAAAGAGCATAAATCCTGGTCAGAAGCAGGCTTAACATTGGTCTATTGGCCATACGGCGTCGCAGCCACTACTAAATATTTATAAGACGTAGAGCCAAGATATATATATGCATATAAAAAAACATGTCCCTTTAAGTTATGCTGAACGGAAGGCACCAGAGACAAGTTTCAACTTCTCAAAGTTCAATCGATATCGAGTCTAAAGTTTTCAAACAATGCCTGCAGACGGCAGTAGAAGGTAAAGGATATAAAGGCAATTCCTCCCTCCACGAGAAAGCAACTCGAACGACAGAAAATGACGAGAGTTTATTCGACAAAAGAAAACAAAAGAAGGGAAATCGATGAATATGTGCTCGATGCATTCCGCGGCTTCCAATAAAAGCTTTGTGGGCTTGCTGCCACTTATGCTCCGCAATCATTATAAAGAACACAAGTTTATGTATTCATTTTATTTGTTTCTCTTTACCGCCTAGAGATTTTTTCCCCATGCTTCTGGTACTCACAGTGCAGCGCTTCCGAGCGTCCCAATATCGATTTGCGAAGGAATTCTCGACACTCTCTCGCAAGTCGCCAAAGTTTCTCCAATAAGGCATTGGTCGTTACGCGCTCCTCGCATGATGGCAACTTTCGTTTCCTTATTTTTGAAAAGGCTAAAGCCTTAGCCGCCTCATCAAACGGGAGAATCGATTGTCGGCAGCGTCTTCAACACGAGTGATGCAAAAATTCATCATCATGCGATAATGCCACCATATGCCGTCAACGCGTCACACATAGCAAAGATTTGATGACTTCACATAACGTGACGTGACTTCATGGCGTCAGCACATGTCATCGTCGTTTGGTGAAAGGTGGGCGGATCTCGGGGTCACTGCAAAAGCCATTCAGGTGCATACAGCTTGCATTGCCTGCGATCCCGGAGGCAGCGCAGAACCACGTTGGCTGCAGAAAAGTTTCGGGAGGATCAGTGCAATCAGCCGAGGAGTAATAGACGAAGCTGGCTTTCGATTTCAAGGTCATCATAACTGAATGCATAAAGAACCATGGGAGTTTTTTTTTTTTCGCTCAGTTCTTGTGCACTTATATTCGAGGTTTTGCTGTGCGGCTAAACTATAGCGCAATCATGAATCTAGGCCTAAGTGTGTTTTCAATGCAGCAATTTAGCCTAATTAGCGGTAACTGAACCTGTACATCTTAACACGCACAAATCAACAAGCACATAAAAAGAGACACATAAACAGGACGGGTGCTAGCGCCCGTCATGTTTACATGTCTTCATAGGCGTACACACGAGGGGGGGGCCGAGGGGGGCGGCCGCCCCCCCTAGTCACCTAAGAAGGGGGGGGGGGGCACAAAGTCTGCCCCATATATTGACTTAATAGGGAAGGGGGGGCGCTGCGACGAGCCTTGGACCCCCCCTGAAGGGGAACCCTGCGCACGCCTATGCGTGTCTTCCTTCTTTGATTGTTACTGTGCCTGTTCTGTCTGTAATGTCACCATAGGCGTGCGCCCACCGTAGCAACCTAAGAAGGGGGGGGGGGGGGCGCAAAACCTGCCCCATACATTGACCTAATACGGAGGGGGGGGCTGCTATGACCCCCCCCCCCCCCCTTGAAGAGGAACCCTGCGCACGCTTATGAATGTTAGCGCGGAAAGTGACGCCCATATTATTGGGTGCCTTTGCAGAGCTTCAACTGCCCATGCATTTAGCTCGAGAAACGTACGATATCAATGTACTGAAGAAAAATTATTGAACATGGCGTGTCGCTGGATGTAACGTTACGACAAGCAGTCTTGCCTTCTTCAATGATTGATGCAGCGCTGAAACACGAAGACGCAGGTCGGAGAGCACTTGACGAGCTCTGTCTCGCAATTGAAAGATTTATTTCGAAGCAAACATGCAGGAAGACAAAGCCGAGCATGGCACTTACTTATGCGCGTGCGTAACGTTAGACGACATGTCTGACTTTCTCGCTTATGCGCATGTCTGCCATGCTCGGCTTTGTTATCCTGTACGTTTATTTCAAAATAAATCTTTCAGTTGCGAGACAGCGCTCGTCCTGCGCTTAATGTTTCACGTCTTCGTGTTCTAGCGCTGCATCAATCATGCAAGCATTCCAACTAGCACAACTTTCCATTTAACTATTGTATTCTTCAAGGCTGCAACTTAGCGCGCGTATGTGCAGGCTTCGTACCCTCTTCCCCAACCCAAACAGAAGAGGAGGAAAGGGCAAGTGCGAAGAATCTATTGGGGCGTGGGGGGCTTAATTCGGCACTCCGGCCCCTCTTTCGAGCCATTTCTCGCTGGAGCCAAACTAGAGGTATTGATGGTCTAATTCGGCCAAGGGTATTCCAAGGTAAAGTTCCAGGTGGTTCATGACATCTCCCAGACGTGCCAATTATACCATACCTTGCATTAAAGGCAGGAGTCAGGGGAACATGGTAGCTGGAAGAAAGGTAATATTCGTTAAAGGGAGGGGACGTTTCGGCAAACGGACTTGCCTTCTTGAAGGCTGCAACTACGGCTAGTTAACTTCAAGGCTGCAGTTGCAGACTAGAAGAAGACAAGTCCGCTCGACGAAACGTCGGCCCCAGCAAACCATCTTTTTACGAATTTTTCATACCATGCATTGCCTTTGTTAACATGCAGGGTCATTGCGGCATTGTGCATTGCTTATTTCGTTGCCATGCCTATCGACTTCCCCAATGAGTCCAGCTGAAGCCTTGTGCTGCTTTGCGACATCCTTGAAATATCAATAGCGAGTGTAGAACATGTAGAACTCCGCGCGAACACGTCGAGGACACCTTGAGATTATGCATGTCCTCGTCTTACTTGCGCTGTGTTCAATATGCTCAAGAACCGTCACCAACTAGCCCAGTTATCGATTCTTCTACAGGTAAGGCAGATATACTGCCGCACCAAAAAAAAAACAAAAAAAAGCATAGAATCCGTGATTGTCTGCAGGTGAATAACCAAGAGATGTCTCAAATATTGAACGAGCACCCCCCGCGCATATAGTCCCGTCCTTGGGGAGAGATGCGCGCGTAGGAATCGGGAAGGCAGTCCGCCGGCACCGCGGTTGGCGCAACGTTCTGGTCATTTATCATAATTTCGCCGCAAAATGATTAACGACCACGTCTCGCCAAACCGCGCCAGAACTTCGCGACTTACTCAGCATTCTTCTTTTGGCATTCGTTATCCCGCGAAATAGCTGCATTGTTTCGTTTTTCGAGGATTCTGAACCTCTTCCAACACGCGGCGTGCATTTACGCACTTCTTTTTTTTCAGCCTAATTTTTTTCCCTCTCTATCTCGTTCATGTCGAAGCCACCATTGAATGCTTTTTGATCATTTCCGCCTCTTTTCGCAATAGATAATGTTGAGCAGCTTGAACGAACAGTTGGTAATTTTGCCAGGGGAGTCTTGGACAGCATTATTATGCCTCTCATTTGCGTGCGCGTATGTGGTATTTTACAGCTATAAACGGACAAAAGTAGATACCCTGTAGCAACGGCGATATCAGGGAGAAAGGCAGCGGATAATTGATGATATGAGTCTGCAGCGATACCTTCTTAGATATATAGCGTACGGTTTGCTTCATGCATACCTTCGGAAACACGCCATTGGAACGTTCGGCGACTTAGAAAGGGGCTTCATTAACCGTGACGTATTATTCGGAACAATATGAAACGATACCAATATTCTTTCTCTCTATGCTACAGAGCACCTGAATGCATTGAGCAGTTCTTCTTCTTTCTTTCTTTTTTTTTTTTTTTTTTTTTGTTTCTGTAGCGCATAGCCGAGATGCCCAGCCGCCTTTGGCATTCATTTGTAGAAGTGTCCTTCTTACTTTGTTATCTTTTTTTTTTAATTTCGTAATTTTTAAAAGCACTCTTTCGCGTGTGTTCCCCTTGAGCGCTCCTCTGCGTAATGTGACGTTTTGTGCCGGTATGAATTCTAATGACGCCCCCGTATCTCGAAGGCAAAATGAAGGGGACAGAAAAAAAATTACACCATCTCCCGCTAAAGGGAACCATGTGTAGATGTGAAGCAGCAGGCGCTAACGCTTACACTGGCGGCGGCGTTGACGCTGGCGCTCATCGCAGCGTTGCGCAGGAGAGAAAACTGGGGAGGCGCAAAGCAGGCAGTGATGGAGCAGTTTTTCCTACTAGAACATGCCAATCGCTGCTAATGGGCAATGAGAGACAGAAGACTCCGACTGGACACAGAGACCCGCACTCCGCTTTTAGTTAACGCGCACGCTGCGAATTTTTATTGTTCAACAACGCACAGGAGAAATCTCCCACCGGCACCACCTTGGAGGTCAAGATCCATTGCTATATATACGGGATGGCCAGTGAACGGTTGTGCAGCGCGAGCAGTCGCTTTTTTCAACCAAGAAACTCGCTAGCAGACGCTGCCTGCGTCGGCGTCGCGAAGCGCGAGAGAGGGAGGAGCGTAGGAGAGGAGAGAGAGGGGGGTGACACGCATGCGCAGTGGGGAGTGTGAACGCCGTGGGCAGGGATGCGTAGAGGAGAGAGGGGGGAGCGTAGGAGAGGAGAGAGAGGGGGGGACGCGCATGCGCAGGGGGGGTTTAGACGCCGCGGGCAGGGATGGAGAGAGGGGGGGGAGTGTAAGAGGGGGAGAGAGGAAGGGAGGCGCATGCGCAGTGTGGGTGTGGTTGCCGCGGGGAGGGATGCCTAGAGGAGAGAGAGGGGGGAGAGGAGGTTTTTTTATTTTTATTTTTTTTTAACTGTTTGCGCATGCGCAGTAAGGGTGGGCACGCGGCACACCACCACCACCACCACCACCACCACCACCACCACCACCGGATTAAGCTTCGCCATAAGATGCTTCACATCTAAAAGTATCTTTCGAAATTAAGATGTCGAGAGCAGTCGACTGCGGTCCTTCCACGTTCTGGTTGGTCGATCCGTTCTGACCAATAACCGCAACGGAATCGTAATTTCGAGGTAGTGCTCGGATGTTTCGCGCATTTGTCAAGCTCTGGCGCTATTTGAGCAGCACGTGGGCGCTGGCGAAGTGGTGCAAAAAGAAAAACTGTCTAAATTAGCTGTGCAGTGACTCGGACGCCGCGATTTCATATGAGAGGTTTGATTCTCTCGGAAGGGTATCTCTCTCTCTCTCTCTCTGTCTCTCTTTCTCTCGCTTAGATTAAAGTTTTATATTAAATAACTTTCGCGCTCGTGTGACTTTTAGATGTTACAGTCATACACATGGTAATCAAGTCTAAATAACCTCGAGTTACATCTCGTGTGAGGAGATATATTTGGGAGAGCAGGAGCGATTTCTTGCTTCTTATCCTTGCATTCTTTTTTCCTCGTTGTTTCGCTCCTTCGTTCCCCCCTTAATGCGTTTTGTAGCCGTATTAAAACAAGAGGGTGTTTCGTATAAGCTAGAGTTCTCAAACTCACCTTGGCCAGCGGGCCGTAGTCACAAAATTTAGCCCCTCAAGAGCCGAGACATAGAAAGACATAGAGGAAGGTTGAAGCGAGGGGGGGGGGGGGGGGGGGGTATGAACAAAGTGTCAGATAATGTTGCCATTTTAAAAGCCTTTGCCATGTCTTATATATGGGGCTCATTTTTTAAGGCGATTTGGCGTCAGGATTCAAGAAACTTATCGAGTCATCTCCAGAATGACTAAAATCTGGACTCCGATTCTGAAGTATGTCGTCTTTGTTCCAAGTTTATGTTTCAACAAATGGTGACCGCACGGGAAGCCTCACGAAAAATATGTTTGAAACCAGTCACGTTTGAGTGGCTTAGCCGAACAAAGTGCAATGGAAATGCGCGAGAAAACAATGCAAGAACCATTTAGCAAGGTGAAACCACTTTTTCATCGCGAACCACAAAATAACTGCAAAAGTTTTAAACACGCTAGCTTAAAGGAGTACTGACACGATTCTGAGGCACCCCAAAAGGGAACTCTATCGTTTCCATAGTGTGCACTGTCATCGCTCTCCACACACCGGTGCCACACAACACGTACAAAATATTATACATTGATTTTAAAGTTCGTCGCCCAGCATCTGCAAGCCAGCCGCACCGCAATGGACATTATCATGACAAATCAACTCAGCTCACTGCGTTCGCGAAATTTGCGTCCTGCATGCAGCCTAAGTCGCAGAAATCACTCTCAGAGTCACTGGACGACAATGCACTCATCGTTGTTTACGTGAACCACGTGCGACTGACTGCAAACAGGCAACTGTTGCTAGTATGTCGCGAGTTGCAGTCTTCCCGTGACGTCAGAGCAGACTTGATACGTCACTGCGAAGCCACCCTCTCGATACCGAAACCGAAATTGCTGTTTTGTGGTAGCGGTAATAAAAATATATTTGATGCATTCCCATGCACCGCGACACTCTTTTTAGGGTTCTCGACACCCACGTTTTTATTTAGAGCAACAATCCGAAAATATTTAAAATTCGTGTCAGTACTCCTTTAAACATGCCGTCGTCCTTGCTCGCGAAGTTCCTTTCTGGTGAGAGTAACCGACCATTGCGGGCTGAAAGCGCGTGAATTACTTATTAAGAAAAAAAATGATTTGAAATCAGTCACGTGCGGGCCGTGGGCTAGTATGCTCCGCGGACCGCGTGTCTGAGACCATAGGCGTGCGCAAAAGGGGGCAGAGCCCCCCCCCCCCCCCCGTAGTCACCTAAGAGGGGGGGGGCGCAACATTCCCGTACATAATAGGGGGGGGGGGGGGCGCTACATTCTGCCCCATACATTGATTTAATAGGGAGGGGGGTGCTGCGACGAACCTCCCCCCCCCCCCCCCTGAAGGGGGAACCCTGCGCACGCCTATGTCTGAGACCCCTAGTGTAATCACTCTTGGGTCCCTGTGGCGTGCACAGGAGGGTACACAGCACCGTGGACGCTCTTCTTTTTTGCCTATCTTATTACAGAAATCGGCAGCCTGTTCACAATAATCGAGAATGTTAACGATAGTTGGTGTTATTGATTTTGCGGGGAAATGCATTAAAAGCGTGGGGAAAAAGATGTACAGAAAAGCCTCCTGTACCATTTCTCTTTTCCTGCTAGTTTTTCCTCTGAGAAATCGAACTTATCAACTTAAAGGAAATAAACCCCACCCCTATGGTGTAGTAAGGACTAAACTAACGACTAGACTACTTGGTGTAGTCGTTGCTATTTCAATTTCGGCGTCATAACGGTGGCGTAGCCGGGGGGGGGGGGGGGGGGTTGGATCAAGTTTCCCTGAAATTGGTTTGAGGGGGGTTTGAACCTCCCCGAAAATTTTCAATTCTGCATGAGTATATACAAAGGCACACATACAAGCGCACACATGAACATACATAACGCATGGTTGGATCCCCCCCCTCCCTCCCCGAAGAAAGTTTGTGGCTACGCTTATGTCTCATATATTTAGACAGACAATGTCCCCTTTGGTCACTTCTGTCACTACATTATCGGCATCGGCACAAAAAAGAAAAAGAAGAAAGAGAAAGAAAGAGAGAAAGAGAGAGAGGCTTAGACAGCCCTACAGTGGTGTGGAACATTTTTTTTTTCGGAGAATTTAGGCCGTTATAACAATCGAGATGACAATATTACTCCGTCAAGACAGGCTTCAAATATACGCATCAGTTTGGGTACTTCAAGGAGAATCATATAACTACATTATATCGAGTACATCGTTTCATCCTGTTTGTTATAGCGAGGTTTGGCTTTATGCGGCATTCTCACTCCGTCGCCTTCGAAACGGGACCACCACGATCGGCAATCGAACCCGCGACGTCGTGCTCAGTTTAGTACAGCGGCATCTTAGACTATGGATGGAACAACGGCTCTCGCTGCTGCTGGATTGGAGAACTGCTACTCGCAGTGAATTTGTCTCATTCATCCATCACTTAATCCCGTCATTATTCTTCTCTTTGTTTTTGACGGGCGAAAGCGAGCATAGGGAGCAGGGGTGGGTCGAGACTGGGATTCTCTTGTTTCGCAGAAAGCATTTCACTGTCCACTGGCTTGGAAAATGGACCTCCGGCGATCTCGACTCCGGTGTACGGCCCTTCTGCCGGGTTTCAGCTCCCGCCCGTTGGGCTACAATCCCGGCAGCTCTCTAGCTCCCCAGATCTGCGAGCTTCCGGAGGTAGTCTGAATTTCGTTGACAGAGAATGACGACTTGGAACGAGAACCGTGGACACTTGACGGAGAAGAACACACACACACACACACACACACACACAAAAAGGAGCTCTTGTCCTTATCCGGAAAAATGGGGCTAAGAAAGCTTGGCATGCGTATGTCTGACCTACTGCTTTTCCTTTTTTCTTTGTTTATTTTTGTCTTTTTATAACCAGTGGAAGCGAAACAGCTCTGATTGGTTGCGGGCGTAGCATGAGGGCGCGTTTACGCAGCTGAAATCGTGCCCAATTGACTCACTGGCTAAGTCACTAACTGGCTAACTTAATCAGTGTTTCTTCTTAATCTTTCCTTAACGAATAAGAGAAGTGTTACTTAGAGTTTGTTAACTGCGTTGTTGTTGTGGTGGTCGGTAACACTAGGAGCGTAATCTTCCTGGGTGCTTCAGGGAATCTGTGTGGAGAATTCAGAGTAGCACCGCGGCATGCTCCAAACCGACAAGGCTTCGAAAAGACAAAAGGTTTGATGTATTCACAGATAAGCCTTGCTTTGCTGTCAGCATCGCAAGAAACAGTCTGCGTAGGGAGGCAAAGTAGCATATTCCACGATCCCGAAGTTTTGTTCCGGTACGAAATGGTTTTCATCTTGCTTGTTTAAGGTGGAAATACAGGGTAAGGGGTGGAGGGGGGGGGGAAGGTATCTGCCAACAATGTTGTGACAGGACTCCGCAGCTCCACCAATGCGCGACGGCGCACCAAATAGATTGCACATAAGACACTGTTTGCATACGGATACTATTTTACATAAAACCAAACATTGCTGGAGCGGAATCTCAAGCAACGTCACGCCAGTTGTCATCTTCAATACGCTTCAAGGAGACGGCTCGTAGGAGTATAGGGCAATACACATAAAAGCCAGCAAGTAATATAGAAAGCTCACTCCGGAGGGCGTGTGCTGACAGGAGGAGGCGACGATTTATGACCCTGTTTTCTCCAGCGCGACACTTCGAAGCCAGTGAGGATATTTTCTTTTATTTTTTACGAGGATGCATCCGAAATGTGACAATGACGCATCGCCCACGTACCGTCGACGGCTTCCTGTTCTGTGTGTGTCAAAACAGAAACAGAAAACTAACTCGTCAACGCATAGCTTTTGCTGTATGAATGCGGTGCGACGTATAAACCGAATGCCGAAGGGAAACTTTGCGAAGTGGCTCCGCCTTGTGTCGAAAACTTTCTTTCTGCTCGGAAATTATCTAGGCGACTCGGCGCATACTTTTTCAGACACTGTATTGGCTTCAAATTAAAACAAAAAAATAGGCGAATTGCCCTAGGGCGAGCTGACGCGAGTGCGCGAAGCGCTTAATGGACTCCGTTTCATTACATCAGGTGCAGCTGTACTCCGTTTAATACATCAGGTGCAACACTGCGGAAGCTTTTCCAGAGGGTCGGTCAGTGAAGTGTGTAAGTCCGCACGTCTCGCACTTGGATTTCATCGTTATAAAACATGGCCCCCCGTGATTGGCTCCGGCTGCGCGCTACCGGAACTAATTGTGGAGGCCACGATACAAAAACAAGCAAACGCTAAGTGATCCAGAACAACCTATTGGCAACCGTATAAATAACTGGGTTTGTTTAGTTCTAAGGCACAAAGCATCTTCATTTATGACAGGGTCCGGAAAAGGAAATCATGTTACGGATGGTAAGACCGCTAAGCTTTTTCTTGGTGCGGACGCATAATTTGCGAGAAATCTCGGTAGTTTCTATAGCGTTGGACCTCCTGTATGAAAGAAGTAAAGAATTCATAATAGTACACGTGTACCACTTCATTACAATGTCATAAGCGCCGATAGCCGGTATTATCTAGCGGTTTGCCAAAAGTGGGCAACCGTGGCCAGTTGTAGCTATAGAACTAGTGAATATTTGTCTGCGCTGTTATTATGCGAGTAAACATAAAAGAACTAAGCGTGAAAGCAGCTAGCGAGAACGTGACAGCGAAAAGAAGCACACGTACTCAGCGCTGCGTGTGTGTGCTTCGTTTGGTGGTTCTGTCCTGGCGCGTTATTTTCACGCTCAGTATGTACCTACCAACTGACCCACCTACAATCAGTGTTAAAAAAAAGAACAAAGTTTTTGGATAAGTAGCGCAGGTCTAACACAATTCAGGCAGTTTTGTTTTCAGAATTGATTAATGTTAGTGTATTTTGTATTGATTATTATTTTATTTGATAGTTTGTGTGTTGTAAGTTGACTTCACCAAGAAGAATTTATCCGCAATATATTACCTCGGAAAAGAGTCGCTTTTTTTTTTTAATCCTGTCTTAAGTGATGTTTTTTGAAACCTCCCTTACAATGCTTGGAATTAAACCCGGGTAACTCAGGCCGGCGCGCCGTGTCCACACCTTCCAACTCGCTCAAGCTGCTCCTTCGCCAATTTTATTTGCATTCATGGTATTTGACTACAGTGTTGCAAAGAGCTGTACCGTCGTAACGCGTGGCTTTGTTTTCGAGTCGCCACGGAAGCGCGCAACTCCCGTGTTTTATAATCGATTACGGCGCAGCTCGTTGCATAAACGCTGGCACTTTACCGGCCCCTCGAGTCCTCATACGAGGTCATGATAATGAGCGATACGCTTTCGAAAGTTCAACGCGGCTTATGACGCAAGCGGTGCCTTGTGAAACAACACGCTGCCCATGGAACAACACGCGGTTTGTACTATGAAAACGTGGTGTATACAAGAACGACACTGCTTATGAAACGCGACGATCCCATAGTCACTGCGGCGCGTTGAATTGCGGTTCCCTGCGATTGCGGGGATATCAACGGTGGTCATTATGGTGAAATGCTCAGATGCCTCACCACTCGAGAAAGTGGACCATCGGCGGTGTCAAGACGAACGATGCGAAAATTCACACATATCGGAGACAACGGCTTCATGTCGTGATAGCGTGACATCATCATGACGTCACATATCGCCGGTAATTTGTGACGTCCTCGTGACTTCGCATATCATGACATGATATGATGACGTCATCTCTCAGGATCACCACCTGGTTAAAGGTGGGCCAATCCAGGACAAAGAGAGAGAGAGAAACGAATAAGAAAGGCAGGGAGGTTAACCAAGCTTGGCTCGGTTGGTTACCCTACACATGGGGTGGCTGAAGGAGGAATACTAGATAAGATAGAGAAGAAAGAACGAGACAAAGAAAGAAAAAAGAAAAGGAGATGAACAGCTAGTGAGAAGAAACACAACACGAACCAGCGCTGGAAGTTCACAGACGCTCGTAAAGTCCGGTCGCCTTCAAGAAGTGCAACCGGGCTGTCATGGCCTTGTGACCAAAAACCGAGGGCCAAGGTCCCAGAATCTTCTTCTCTGAGAGCGGTCTTGTATCAAGGTAATCGAGTTTGGCTCCTAGAACACGTCGTTGAGCTTTGGTAATGGGCGGTGGCATAGAATGTGCTCAATCGTCTCCTCACAGCCGCATATGTTGCATGCCGCACAGTTTGGCCATTCTTATGAGATGAGAGTATGCATTCGTAAATGACACGCCCAACCTCTTGCGACACAACATAGTTGCATCTTGACGGGAGAGTCCGTATGGCAAACGGAGTCGTAAATTAGCGTCAAGAGAATATAAGCGCGAGTTGGAGAAATCCTGCGTTTTCCATTGTAAATGCTTGACGCGACGAGCAAGCCATTGCAGTTGTCGTGCCGCGTCCGTTCTAGACAGCGGTATGGGCATCCGCAGGTCTTATTCATGAACTGATCGTGTAACTTCATCGGCGCGGTCATTGCCGGCAATTCCACAATGGCTCGGCAGCCACTGAAATGTAATATCATGTCCTTTCCCGAGTGCTTGGTGGTAGTCTTGCCTTATTTCATACACTATAGCTGTTCGTGAAATCCATGCCGTAAGGCAAAACCCGTTGAGACCATTGAGACTAATGTTAGATCATTTCCTTCTGTACTCAATGAACAGCGAAAAGCGATGGCTTCATTATCAGAAAACAGTTAATTCTAGTCTTATGGATTCCTTGAAGGATCATGTAACACCTTACACCTTATTTCTTTTGCATCCTTGGGTGGCCATGATATAGGATTCTGTAGAAGTAGTGTGTCAATTCCCCTCGGTGTAGCGCGTAACAGCAGCTCCGATTCGATACTGTGAGAGCACAGTGGCTGCGCCAAATTTATGACCAAAGTCCATCAGGAGCACAAATTAACTCGCGTTACGAACCCGTTCCCATTGTTATCCGGTTTCGGACACTCGCCGTGAAAGAGCGTTGTCCATTCATCGGCTGATACGGTTTCGTGCAACCGACCCGACATGAGTCAATATGGATTGGGTGTTGAGGAACCGGTCCAGATAATGAACCCTCGCTGGAACGACGCTTGTATTAATAACGTAGAAGCGATTTGTTACGATCACAAAGGGCACTCTGAGCTCTTGGCTCGCTGGATCAGATTACCCCCGTAATAGGTTCGCAATGGCGACTCGTGTACGAGTAGAGCGAATCCGATAACTCGTAGCACAGCCAATGTGCTGCGCTCAGATGTCATTACGTCGGTGCCCGCTGTCGAAAAGTCTCTGTCATCGTCGCGTAATTAATTGTCTGCCCCGACTCTTTGATCTGACGGCTCTGTCCTCGTAATGATCTCTATTGAATTTACCCGTTTCACTGCTTCCCACTCAATCTATAACGGCGACTTTCGCTACTCGAGAGATTGTCGACGCGCGGTGCTTAGAGCTCATCATTTACGGGCCTCTGAATCGTAGTTGGTACACGATACACAGCGTATAGGAATAAGACTGTGGCGGGGTTAACTGTTACACCACAAGCTTCTATTGCACACTCTATAGGTAAGTCATCGGCACCATGGTTAGAAATATTTTTTTTCAAAAAAAAGGAACGTCACACGCTCTCTTATGCTTTCGCTTGTTTAAGAGAATTCTCTTCGCGTTGAAAGCGCAGCGTAGAAGGGTACGCCGGCCCGGCCGCCGAAGGGGAGATGAGAAGGGGAGATAAAGCGCGCGCCCGCGCCCGCTCGTAAAATCGAACGTCGCCCCCCCCCCGCCCGCTGTCGGCCGCCGAGAAGGGGAGATAACGCGCGCCCCCGCTCGTAAAATCGAAGGTCGCTCGATGGACCCCCCCCCCCCCCCCCCCCCGCCCTCGCGTCTTTTCACGCTCACGAACGACGGGCGGGCCCGGTTATATATATACATATACATATACGGCAAATGACGCCGACGCGCCAGCGGCAAAACCAGCCGCGAGTGTCCATATAATTGCTATCGCAATAAAAAGGAACGACACACGCTCTCTTATGCTTTCGCATCAGACAACTGGAAGGCGAAAGCCATCTCCTGTTCCTTTTCTGTAGATTGTATTGATACCACGCTCCATTCGTTGTATAGATACCACCCTCCATCCTACGTTCATCCATCCGTTCGTACGGCGTGATCAGCGCAATAATTACGCGGAGGGAATAAGGTACAGGTGTGGGGAGATTAATCGATGTGAATACATTCATTCATAATTGTAACAGGTACCCTGCCGGCTCCTGTTGATGCTCAATGTGACAGGGAACCACTGACGGTGACGGGATGAAGCTGACCTGGAAGGATTTGGAGAAAGATTACGACTAGGACGGGGCTTCGACCTTGCGTATAGGGATTAGGTTACCGGATGGGATGCTGGCCTCTGTGCAGGGCCTAATGTCACGTGATATTGCCGGTTCGATGACCGCTAGGCATATCCGTGTCGCTGTCGGTCTGTCTCTTGTCTATGGGCAGCTTATCGCTGACACTATACATCCTTCAGGCTGGCATTGCGGGAAAAGCAAGCCTTCACGCATGGGTTTATCTCATCTATATTCTATATTGCTACCATGATGTTGGGATAGCCGGCTCTTACGTAGCCTACCTTCCCATATTTTTCATATATAAATAAAAAAAAAATCCCCTATGCCAAACACTCCGGGTTTCTTCACTTAGAGTAAGGAAGTAGAGGATAAACTGCTTTCTAAGAAAAAAAAGAGTGTCCCATGACTCTTTTTTGGGAGTCGTGACTTCCCACTTATATGACTCCCCTAAACCACTCCAAGTTTAAAGACGAGGAAAGTGGTTTCTTTCTCGCCTTCGCTACCCTTCCTACGGGCGATATCTTCACCTCGCCACTTATTTATTAAAACACATGGACAATGTCAGCAATAAGCGGCGAGCCTAGAAGGATTTCGCGCTTTTCAGGCTGCATGCTGTTATCTCGTGTTATCTCGAGTGATATTCGTGGCGACTAAGGAATCACCAAAAAGAGTAACATATACTGTTTTTTTTTTTCTTATACGCAGGTTCTATTTCAACCATGGAAAATAAGCGAGTCAAGTTTGCTTGACATTGAAGAGATCAAGAGTTGCGTGTGAATCGCAACGTCCACTAGCGATATCCTGTGTGCCAGCCCTCCCTGACGTGCTGTAAGTCTCTTTCGGAGTCAATTCTCTGGACGACAAAATAATAACAAAAATTTTTCGTCCCAAGGTTCCACGCTCTACTCAAAGGCATTTATATAATGAACACCGCTGCACTAGGCGCATGTCTTGCTCTGGTATCTGCTGCGTATTTCATTCCCTTACTTTGTTTTGCGTTTCGTTTTTTAGTGACGATCATTTCTTTACGATTCTTTATTTTGGGCATAACACGTATAAAGGGTTTGCCCGCGAGGTAACGCAAAAGGAGGACTTAAACCTCCTGACTAGGCCTTACCACACTGGACACAGCAGAAGCAACGGATTTGAAAACAATAAATCAACTTTGAAACATAATGAATAAACTAGGACAATCAATAATACGGTAAGCATATAATTCTACACTTTTAAATACCTTACCTTGCATAAGTTAAAAACCTCTTTTCAAGCGAAGCTTGTTATAACTTACACATTTCGGTGGCGGCGTCGTATGCGAAAACCCGGCGCCAACGAGCGTACACAAATGCGGCCCTCGACGCTACGCTGATCAAGTGCGTATTTCAATGCGCCGTTTTCCAATAAATGAGGCTCTCAATAGCAGGCGTGTCGGCGATCAGACAGTGCTGATGTGGCAATCTTTTTTCGTTTTTTTTTTTATCAAGATGACTTGTCATTTCACGTTGCCACATTTTATTCTTGCCTAGATATGAAAGCATGAGCGTCGTTGTTACGTCTAGCAACTGGAGTGTTGCGCTGTTAAGCACGTGGATGTAGGTCCGATTCCCGGCATGGAGGAAGGAAAGAGATACGAGGGAGCATTGCGCAATGCGATAGAAAGAAAGAAAGGAAGAAAGAAAGAAAGAACGAAAGAGAGAAAGAAGGAAAGAAAGAAAGAAAGAAAGAAAGAAAGAAAGAAAGAGAGAAAGAAAGAAAGAAAGAAAGAAAGAAAGAGAGAAAGGAAGAAAGAAGGAAAGAAAGAAAGAACAAAAGAGAGAAAGAAAGAAAGAAAGAAAGAAAGAAAGAAAGAAAGAAAGAAAGAAAGAGAACGAGAGAGAGAACGAGAGGAAGAACGAAAGGGAGAACGAAAGAGGGAACGAAAGAAAGAAAGGTAGTGCAACAGACACGCACACGCCAAGCTTCGCCTGCCCCAATTTTCCTGATAGGGCAGAGACTGCTGAGTTTTCATTCTTTGGCGTGGACGTTTTGCTGGCGTGAACGAGCAACTGCGTAAAGGTCAAGGGATACGAGCCAGAGATTAGGAAATTAGAGCAGGAACATTCAGTACTCGGGCACTCACTCCGTCTCGAAAGGCGAACGTGTTTCGCTGGAGATTACAACGTAGATGAGTTCCTCTGGGCGTCGCACATTTGCCGAATGACCTCTGCAGAGGCGGCTGCTGCGTTTTTCCTTCCGCTGACTAGCCACACTAACGGTTCTCTTCGCGCGCTCTCTCACTCGGAACTCAACTACATGCCTCGCTCAATTAGGATTATGAGGTGATATTCGCAAGCTGCTAGGAGCGAGGGACGTGCTATTACTCTGTGTAATAGTTATCTTGCGCGAAAACCTCTCTTTTTTGTGTACGAGCCGACTGAGATGGTGATAGCGGGCTTTAGTGCCAACAGGAACGGAGGATTCTGGCGATGACCTTGTTTAACTAAGTTTACTTCATATTTTTTATGGTAAGAGAAGATAATCAAGGCAGACGTGTTTTAGGTGACTGGTACGCGAGAGATTAAAACTAGGCGAGCTCCATAATTTGTAACACGTTAGATTGAAGTTCGCGTGCATTACGAAATATGTCTGCTGGGTTAGCGCGGTGCGGGAGCTATTAGAAAGTCTTAGCGCGCGCGGTATTCCGTAATACGCAAGCGCTTTCGCGTAATACCGTGTTCAGTGGCGTAGCCACACATTTTTTTAAGCCGGGAGAAGGGGGGGGGGGGGGGTATGTTTCAATAAACGATGTTTGTTTATTTTTTTAGGGAAAATAACGTTTAAAAATTCGACGCATTCGCAGTTACGGCGCTGCCGATAAGTAACTTAGCCGAAAAGTATGATGCACGTGGTTACTGCAATAACAGATCAGTGTTTGTCGGGTTCAGCTCTGCATCATAAGACGGTGCCACCTTCCAGCCGCTAAGGTGCTTGCGGACAAATTAAAAAAGCTCAAATTTTTTCCCCGGAAATATCGGCATGTTTTATTTTTTTTATTTTATTTTCCCCTATAGAGCTCGCAATGTCTTCACTGCACCCAACATGGCGCGAATTTACGCGCTTCTTTTAAACTGTATCCCTGTCCCCCCACTGCTTCAAAATAGTTTCTAGGTTGAAGGAAGTAGAGCGTGAATTAAGGAATGAGCGATTAGTTGCATGGGCGATTACATATCTTCGACCCCGCTGCCGTGTTGCAGCTCGTATTCAACACGACAGTGCCAGCGTCACATGCAAAAGTGAACTAGTACTTCAAACGTTTCTCGCTGCGAAACTGCATTGAGCATTGTGAAATTACAGGGTTGAGGCACATCCGCCGCCGTGACCTTGTTGTTATGGTGCCCGACTGCTTACCCGAAGGTTGCGGGATCGAATCCCGGCTTATGGCGACCGCATTTCGATGCAGGCGAAATGGCAGAGGCCCGTGTATTAATATTTAGATGCACGTTAGAGAACGTGAGGTGGTCAAAATTTCTGGAGCCCTTCTCTGGGTCGTCCCTCATAATCGTATCGTGGTTTTGGAACGTAAAACCCCAATAATTATTATTAGAGTTGAGATACACCAGAAGCACACCAAAATAACCTATCTTTACGCTTGACATCCATCGGAATCGGCGGCCGCAGTGAATCGAACTGCAGCAGAACTGCGTAGCCTGTAAGTCACGGAGGTGGGCTGTCGAAAGAGGAGGAGGAGGAAAACGAAACGGCTTACGTCATCCGAGTTCTTCCATGCGGAAAGGATCGCTTTGGGAAAACGATCATTCTTCTCTTTCGTTCATCGACATTCCTCGCGAGCTTTGCCCTATACGTTGCCACGCACGAAGATGACTCGCCACTCCGTGCTTTAGCCGGTGAGTTGGCAGTGGCCCTGGACACTGCACTAATGGATCCCTTCGATTATCGGTGCTTTCAGCGGCGTTGAGTTCGCGGTATGCCTCTACTGCAGGGGAGACTGGTGGCGCCCGCAGAACTTACGCAACTTTCCCATACAAAGCTCGCCCATTGCACTGGAACCATTCTTGAAAGTGGAATTGGTTGGTCGGGTATGGAAACGAGATCGATGGTTACTTTGGAGAACTAGCAGTATAATTTATTTCCAGAAAAGGCGGCGAGGTTGCTCACCGTCAACCAGTACCCCCTTCCCTCACCCACGCCCCGCCTACCCTCACCGAGCTTATGCAAGAAAATACAATTGTTAGTGTTCTATATTGGTAAGTCGCGACTGTCCGTTTTCATTAGAAGTAGAGATGTCTTCTGTTGTGAAATGAAGCTTCTGCGAAAGTCCGAAGCACAGGCGCCGCACCGCAACACGTTAACTTACTGTACAACCAACTACTATGCCGCCTATTTGGCGCGCCAAAGGTCTTTTTGAAGTATGTCCTTATTTTTCCAATGTGCCATTGAATACAGATAGGAGCTCATCCGATATGTTATCTACGAGGGTGGGTAAATGTATTTCTGTATCAAAAAAGACAATGCGAAGCGTTCAAAGAAGCTACAGAAATTGCTAAAGAGTATAGGAGTTCACTCTGTCTTCACTACAGTGCGACTCACTATTGCGTATGTGGGAAGATGACCGACTTTGTCAGGACCCGGCGGCAGACCACGCTCATCAATACGTATTTGCCTCGTCCCGATCCCATGGCGCAAGCGAGGTTGCCAGGCAACGAAAACTGAGGCGTCTTCTGCAACGACTGTTGCAATGTTTAGTACGTTGAGCGTGTTTCCTTCAAGTTTGTAAGGGAGAGTACATTCGATTGAATTAGCGCGCTCTATCATCGACGCTTCGTATTAAAAGTTGCGTGCAGTACATTATAAAGCTAATAATGTCAAACAAACATGCAGGGTTGAGTTGTACGACACTTCGTTCGGGGCTTATGAATCTCGTGTTTAACACATCACAATTACTGAGGCATGACGTATGGTGCACGACTCTAAATGCATTTTTACCGTCCTGGGTTGTATGACGTGCACGTAAATCTAGCGAGTACGTAGCGTTTAAGCATTTGGCCCTAGTTATGCGGGATAGAATCAGTAGATGCCACCCGAACCGTTGGTATAGGGTGAAAGGTAATAACCCAACGCATGGATGGGAAAACAAGAGGTACAGGAAACGAGCGTTCGGGAAAGGAGCTTTTTTCCTGTGCCTCTTCTTTTATTCACGTTCCGTTGCGTTATTACCTTTTGCGCAGTATGAACCAACCAGCCCAACAACATATTCTATCAAACCACATTGCTATTAGGTTTGTTAGCGATTTAATCGGGTGGCTCAAAGCGATGATTATCAGTTTTGTGTACCCCATGTACACCCGACTTGCAGAAGTGGCCTTTTACTTGCGTCCTATAGTGGATAATTTTAAGAAAACTATAGAACCTAAATACCTCAATATGTGATCACCCCGTGAGCTATGAACATGTAGGAGGTCGGTCGGAAAGAACGTAAACATGGCTACTGACGGGTCCTTCTCACCCATTAGCAGCGACTCGGGTGGGGTCCATCTCTGTCACATAAATGTTTGGCAGCACTTTGGGGATACCCATAACGGGCCAGCGGCCGGGAAAATGGTCGTAGCGTGAGAGATCATAGCGCTTTTGTATAATGGTCATAATCACCGGCGCAGGAACCAAGAGCCCGTTGCGCTGACTACCGTATATTCTCGACTGGAGGCGGCGCTCATGTTGAGGACTGCATTCCGAACATGGCAACGAAGAAAAAGAACATACGCAGCATAGGCTCCCTGAGGAGTTTGAACATTTCGTGAAGCATTACGATGATAGCGCTACATCATGACGAGGTTAAACAAGTGGTCCCCTACGCGATTTCCCAACGTGATTCGAATGTCGATGGTCTGAGAGCCGACAGGCTCCAAAGGTCTAACGTGCAATACCTTGTACATATGTTAACAAAATAACTCACAGCGTCTCTTATGCATTCGCCTAGTAAAAACCATCTTTTTTTTTCTTTTTCTTAGTCACTTGTATTAATCCCTCCACCCCCGAAAGTTTTGTGCAGCTATAGCGTGGTTTTTCCACTGTCTCTGATATCGTAGGCGTATCAAGCTTTCTGCACCTGACGTGCTTTCGGGATCGGCCCACCCACGACTGAGTGACGATGTCACGTCACGTTGCTACGTCACAATGACGTCAATATGACGTCATGACTAGGTCACACGTTTTGTCGATCTGTGACGTCACGAAGACATAATGTGGTGACGTCACCATATGAAGATTTTTCGCATCGCTCGTGTTTGCCTCTACAGTGCCGATGGTCACGTTTTTCGTGTTTGATGATTCACATAAGACTTTCGCCTTAAGGGGCCTCGCAACACATTTTAAGCGTGATCCCACAACACATTTTAACGCAACACATTTTAAGCAATAGTTCCTCATTTCTACCGCAACACAGATTGTTCATCAAGCTTAACACAAACGGGATGCAGCGATGCATTCCCATGATCATTACATTCGTTTGTCTTTTTTCATAATGAGAAAGGATTCCATGAACCACCGCGCCTCGCAGTAAGGGTGACAGCGTCGTTCCAGCACTCCGTCAGGATTGCGACACCTAGCGCAAATACAGAAACGCAGCGTCGCTTAGTTCCGTGACCGGACATTAATTTTCATTGCGCGGAACTAGGGCGTCCCGCATTGTGTGGAAACGCGGCAGTGATCCCCAGGATGGGCCCGCATTCGCTGTAATGTGCGTGTCGCTAATAGCGTGCAGCATCCGAGCACAGCGACCGGCGTTTTGCGATGTGGATACCAGGACGGGTTACAGGCGACGACAACTTTTCACCTTTATTTTTGTTGCTTCACGAACTACGCATGTGTTGCAATAAAATTTAAGCAGTTAGTCCAGAAAAAAAAAAAATGTTGCTTCCGTGCAACTTGAGTAAAGAGAAAGAGAGAGAGAGAAGGAATATAGGAAAGGTAGGAAGGTTAACCAGACTACGTTCAGTTTGCTACCCTGCCGATGGGGAGGGGAATAAGTGAGTAAAAGAGAGAAAGAGAGACACATTTCACAACAGACACAAAGTTCATGGTTTCACAGGTAGTCGCTCAATGCTGTTGCCTTCAGGTACTGCAGGACGGCTCGTGATAATCTCTTGTGCCATTGTCCCCAATTTGAACAATATCGCCGGACTCTTCTGTGTTCCCTGAGGAGACTCGACGATCGGCCCTTTACTGAAGGAAAGATCTTGAGAGCGTGGTCTCACAGCACATCAGCCCAGAAGGCAATTTGAGTAAAATTACTGAGTTCATATAGGCTTCACGTCGTAACAGAACGAAGGCATCAATGCTTTTGACAGAGGCACAATTAAGTGCGCGTATATGACTACGCAGTTGCTCGTGGCGAAGATCCAGCGCGAAGCACGGAAGTGTGGAAGGGTTCACCACATTCACCATGAACGTAAATGAACTCGCCCACATCTCCAATCTCGTTCACTGCACCATTGCAACCGCAGCACATGCCTCGTAGCGTCGACATTGCTGCATAGTTTTATTCGCAGAGACTATTTATGAGAAAAGTGCACGCGAACGTACGACGTTAAAAGAATATCAAGAACCGAGACAAAATCTTGGCGGGTTTTTCGCTAGGTTAAGAAATAATGAATTCCACGCTAGAGCGCACGAAGGCGTGTACCGAGAGTGCTGAATATTTCGCAAGTCATTATTTTTTGCCAGAGAACCATCCCCAGGGCTGCTCCGAAGAGGACCGCATCAAGCCCCGACATTAATTCCCATTAGTTGGCGGACGAGCGCGGGCCATCAAAAAGCACTGCGGAGCACAAAAAAAAAAAAGCGACGCGCAAATCCCGTAATAAATTTTTCGGTATCCGACCCGAAAGCTGGCCCCGGATTAACCCCCCGGAAAGTGCGCGGATAATGGGGTACTGAAAGAATACGGGAGTAATTCTTGCTTAATCATGGCAGTAAACTGCGATGCGCAGTTGCGCCACTGACGCCTTCTTTCTGTTGCTTCTTTAATTTGCGTAATCAAAACAAGCTACACTGAGGGCGGAATAAACAGGTCTGATCGTAAATTGAAACACGTCTTAATAAAAGCGGGGATTTAGCACGTTAGGAGAATATTGGTAAGCGGCAGAAATTGAGGACCCTCACTAAACGTTATATCAAGTTCTACGTGGATTACATTTTTGTGCAGTGTAAAAGTTTACGTAGCGTATGAAGATATCTGTCATATTGATGTTACAGCTACTTATGATGAAACCCTGTACACATTGTATCGTACAATGTACTACCTCAAGGTAGGAGAGAACAGTAAGCGACTGCTTAATTGCAACTATCGTGTGTCGTGATAGAATAATATATATTGAGCTTTATGTGAATTACGAGCGAGTGATGAGCGCGTGAATGATGAGCCACCGTTTTTACTGTCCCTTTTCTTTCCGTGTGTGCATGCTTTTTGTTTTCCCATTTCGCCTAAGCGCCCGAAATGCATAAAACTTCATTACTCAGTCTTGTTCAGCAAGCCGCTTTGAGTGCTTTTCAGCCTTTCCTATGTTGCAGTGTTTGCGTGATAGATCCAGAGAATATTTTCGATGTGCTGTTTTTGTCTTGCTGGCTCCTTTCTTTGTTTTAAGTCGAACCATGGCCTCCGAGATTGCGCGCCGGCAGTTTCTTACCAGCGCACAATCAACGAGGCCATGGACGGACTATATATGTTCTTTTAATCGACAACTAAGTGACAATGATGCCATGGAAACTATAGGGGATGTTATAGGAAGTAATTGTAATGTAAATGTGAAGAAAGAAAAGTGGACGACAAGATAACTTGCCACCGGCAGGGACAAGTTATCCCTGCCGGTGGCAGGGATAACTTGTCTTTCTTTCTTCACATTTACATTACAATTACTTCTCAGAACATCCCTATATACTTTCTTTGGCATCATTGTCTGTTAGTTCCCAATTAGTATTGTGTTTAACAAAAAGCAAACGAGCCCTTAAATTTACACTTCTTTCCTTCATATATTTGTTTAGTGGCACGAAAGAGTGACATTCTTGTCTTCCAATCTTGAGGTCGAGCCCCCCCCCCCCCCCTCAGTCATCTGAGGGGGGCGTCAAGATTTGGCGCATAGCTTTAGTCAGTAGGACATGCCCTTCATTGCTTAATCTACAAGCTTATGGCCATGCAGGAATTTGACGATAGCCGCGGATGAGGATACCTAATGCTGAATTTCAAGAACTGCTTACTGCCCACCTTTGGCCCTCGAAAACCGGGGACCAAAAGCAGGCCGTTGGGAGAAGTACGACGTCGCTTCATTTTCAGTTTTGCATCTATTGCGAATCTTCTTTGCGTACGGATTCGACTAAAGAGGGGGGGGGGGGAGGACGACGCTACGGTTAAGCTTGCGCCGCATCATAATAAAGAATCCGGCGCATGCCTATGACCACCGTGTCACCTATATGGCCTATGTGAGTGTGTCTATGTACACACAAACACACGATGTGGCCACCATGCCCCCCCCCCCCCCCCCCCCACTCTCTCTCTCTATCAGGCAACTGAATTGCTGCTGCACGTTATGTGTAATTGGCTGAGAAATGAATGGATTGTTTTATATGTGATAACAGTGAAAAGGAGATAAACGACTATTTTATCGGCGTCGTTTACGTGGGATCACGTAGCAGCGCATATAAAAAGTTGAGCGGGGAAGAAAACACGTCTCGTATTTAAAAGTCTACAGAGCAACGCTTACACCCACGGAATACTCATGCACAGACTTCACCCAACGTTACACGGATATCTCTGTCCAATTTGCGCTGTGCCTCACAGCACGGCCCACCTGATCCTCGCGTGCCCGTGCAGTATACACACAAACAGAATGCCTTCGTCGAATATGCCTGTAACGTCAGTCAAGAAAGCGAAGACCTCGAAACGTGTGAGGCCAAGCTCGTCTCAGACGACTTGTATTAAAGGCGTGGTGTCATCAAATTTCCAGGCTATAACAAGCCTGTTGTGGGTTTCCTCTGTATGCAAGGACGCTCCACACGAAGGGTCGGACACAGCAAACGTTTAGAATATATTTTAATTCACTTCCAAAGTGTACCTAAATGCTCATACTCTGGATCGATGCCCATCGCTAGCGCATCAAAACTGACGTAGCTCTGTAGGAAGGACAACGAAAGTTGTAGTGACGTCACACCATATCTGTAGTGACGTGAGTGACTTCCGGACCTCCGAAACGTACGTACCGGCAAAGCATAGGTTGCTTCATCACTCGCCAAGTTTCAGTCGCTTCCTGGCTAAGTGATGCGGATCTTCGAGCGAGCCTTGTGCGGTCACGTGACCAAGCCTCCTACACTGCTACGTCACTGCCCAACTTGGTGCCCAGCAACCGAAACCGAAAGTTGTTCGCATAAATAAGGCGATATTAAATTATTTAGTGAGAATACGTGAATCTTGGTGCGTGTATCATGCTTCCTAGAGCTATAAGAAACGCTTGCAGTGAAGAACGCGCAAGCCACAAATTTGGTGGCACCACCCCTTTAACAACGACGTCTCGTCGCCAGGGCTAAGGAGGCGGGGAAGGCAGGAGGGTTCCTGGAATTTTCCGGAGGGCCCGCCTAGGGTATCGCGGACTAGCACCGCGATACCGTTTCGAAGTAGAGAGAGAGAGAAACAACTTTTATTGACACGGCAAGTGTGAGAGGAGCTTGTCTCCCCTCCCTTAGATGGCAGCTAGGAGTCCTTGGGCCCTAGCGGCATCTTCGGCTTGCCTGATGACCTGGAGTTGGTCCTCGATGTTGGAGCTAAGCAGCGCGGTCTCCCACTGCTCCGCATTCATGAATTGTGTTGTTTGGCCCCTTCACGATGGTGGGGCAAGCCCAGATAATATGTTTGAGGTCCGCCCGCTGGTTGCAGTGTTTACATCTGTCTGAATAGATGTCTGGATAATAGCGACTAAAAGCGATTGGGTTCGGGAATGTGTTGGTTTGTAATTGGCGCCACGGTGTCGCCTGCTGCTTATTTAATGAGGAGTGTGGTGTAGAAACTTTTTATTCCTCATCTCCTCGTCGCACGACAGCCGAACCGGTTCAGCGCGAGCCACGTGCACGCCGGCTTCGTTTAAACTGGGTCACGCAGCGAGCGGCCGCTGTCCAGTCGCGCTGGCCGAAGCCCGTCCCTCGTTCCGTCGATAGCTCAGTTGGTAGAGCGGTGGACTGTAGAGGTTTACGCCACACGGACATCCATAGGTCGCTGGTTCGAATCCGGCTCGACGGATATTTTTTTTTTTTTTGAGGCACCGCGTCTTGAATCGGCGATCGCTTTTTGTCGCTCTAGGGCAGGGGTCTCAAACTCACACCAGCCAGCGGGCCGCAGTCACGCAATTTACTCCCGCAAGGGCCGGGGCAGTGGAGAAGAACAGAAAAGGGGGGGGGGGGGGGGGGGGAGTCTGAAATTTGACTATTTTGCCAGCAAACGTTGCCATTTGAAAGAAAACTGTCCCATGTCTCATAAACTGATGAAATTTGTGTAGGGGATCCGGTGGCAGGATTCCAGAATTATGTCGATACCGATATCCAAAACGACCGAAATCTGCATGGGCGCCGATTGTGAAATATAATTTTTGCTTCACGGTTATGTTTCAAAACAAGGTGAACACATGGGATGCCTCACGAAGACAATGCCTTAACCCAGTCATGCCTGAGTAGGTCACGAGCATACTTAATAAGAAGAGAAAAACAATGGGGGGCGAAGACAGTATTGTGCGGGCCGCGGGGCGCAAACGAGAGCCTCGCGGGCCGCATGCGGCCCGCGGGCCGCGTGTTTGAGACCCCTGCTCTAGGGTGTAAACGAATAAATATTGAAGGAAGCAAACATTCGATCACTATGATATGCGAATGTTATAGGTATTTTTATTTCTTCGTTGGTGTCTAACTGTCAGTCTGTTAACTCGACGGCTGTCGAAACATCCCGTGTAGCAGCTCGTGCTTGACCACTTACTTGAATAGTAATCGATCGGATCAGGGTTGCCGTTGGGTGGACTTGAAAATGAGCCAGAACTCAAGCCAAAAGTAGCCAAAGTAGCCATGCCATTCAATATTATCGCCAAATTTGTAGCCAAATGGAACAGAAGTGGTTTTATGAGCAGATTCTGTAGTATTGATCAATAAATAATACCATTTTGAATAAGGAAGACCATAGAAAGCCAGCGGTAAGTTGGAAACAAATTAAATGAACGAATTTCGATAAATTCATTACGCGTGCATATATTTTGTGTAGAAAATATGAGTTCTTGCCAGACGCAAAGTTATATTGAATATTCCAGCCAGCAATTCAGTAGGAACATGTAAGTTGAAACAGATTTTCGTTGAAGCTGCAGACCAAATTCTGGTTGTAAATGAACAGGCCAGCTAAAATTTTGTTACAGATGTCTGTTTTCCTAAGTTACACGACATCACGCTCTGCGCTTCGAAATTATTCGCAAAACTTGAGCGTAGCATCACAATATATGGCGGGAAGTTTGAGCACAGAGCCGGCCACGCGTTCGTCACCATGCACGCAACTTCGCCACTCCGTATTTGGAGACGCGCTAAGCGTCGCGTAAGGGTTCCCTGATGCGCACCAGCCTACTGGTGGGTGGAGGACGACCATACGCATCCGCTGAAGCGAGAGAAAAGCTTAAAAACAAGGCATTCCGTCTGCAAAAATGAGAAAAAATGGCTACTTATTGCGCCAAATCAGCACCTTAAAAGTAGCCAGAAAATAGCCATGGCGCCAACTGCAAATTTTAGTCGCCAGACGGGGTCAAAAAGTAGCCAATTTGGCGCAAAGTAGCCACCAACGGCAACCCTGGATCGGATGGACTCTAAAACGCCTGTGTGACACGAGTATTAGACACCTGGAAAAAGAAAAGAAACTAGCCACATGGCCCCTTACGTATTTTCCTCCCTGCCTTTCTCTCTTTTTATTCTCTCTCTTCCTGAGTGGACTCGAAGGCGAAGGGCGTTTTCTTTGTCTTCTGAGTCGAATGTAAAAATCAGACCGTCCCAACCAAGGAGGTTAAAAAAAACCTCCTTGGTCCCAACCCACCCCCTAAAGTTTTCTGCACCCAACGTTCTTTAGCATTGCCTCCGGAATCGGAGACAGTGGAAGCTGTGGGCACTTCACGTGGTTTCGCAGTGGCTACGAGATCGGGTCACCTTTTACCAAGACACGATGTCAGGTGGACACATCATCATGTCACGTGACGTTATTTGACGTCATAGTGACGTCATATGATGACGTCATCACACGATGACGGCTTTTTCTTTGCATTACTTGTCTTGACATCGCCGACGCCGATGCTGACGGGCCCTTTTCGAGTTTGATGAGGCGTCTAAGGCTTTCAGCTTAGTAAAAAAAGAAAAAAAAGAAACGCGCGTTGCGTACAGATTGCTTTGACTGTCATCTTTGGCGAGTTTGGCAGTGCTACGTGGTAGGGAGGCAATTATAAAAATAATCTATGCATTGTGCTTCGTTTTTCGGATGTTCCCCGTGACGGCTTCACGCCGTTGTACTGCAAACCGGTTGACGTCGGAGGCATAGGCGTGCGCAGGGTTCCCCTTCAGGGGGAGGGGGGGGGGGCGACGGCTCGTCGCAGCGCCCCCCCTTCCCTATTAAGTCAATGTATGGGGCAGACTTTGCGCCCCCCCTTCTTAGGTGACTAGGGTGGGCGGCCACCCCCTCGGCCTCCCTCGTGCGCACGCCTATGGTCGGAGGGGTAGGCGCCCCCCATGATGAGAGCCCGGTGCGTGTCTGCAGACAAAGGAGCGCACTGCCCCCGTTCTGCGCAACTAACTGATTTTTCTGGAACTTCCATTAGCACAATTGGAGGCGTTGGATGAAGTGAACGTTTGCTTACGCCACTCTCTTGGTTTTCGCAGTAGACTTCGTGAAATTGGTACGAGCGCTCCGCGAGGGGGAAAGGGTGAAAGTGGGGAGAGCCAACAGCAGCGGGCGCATAATAATAATAATAATAATAATAATAATAATAATAATAATAATAATAATAATAATAATAATAATAATAATAATAATAATAATAAGAAGAAGAAGAAGAAGAAGAAGAAGAAGAAGAAGAAGAAGAATTCGGGTATTACCATAGACACGATGCGGTTGTGCGGCACACTGCAGTCGAGTGGTCCGGAAATTTGTGTTGGCTGCGAAAAAGTGTTGGCCATAAGGAAGTGAAACGAAAACTGCAATTCAACGTAAGGCCGGAAGCGAGTACCCGGAAGTCCCTTGGCCGACTGGAAGTGGCATACGGGACAGGAACCGCGCCAGCGAGAGGCACAGAGGGCAGCCCCCCCCCCCCCCAAAAAAATCACCTGGGAAGAAATTCTGCCGCCGCCGCTGATTAGGAACATTAGATATGGTCACGCTGCATTCACTACGGTTGATTTGTAAGAGTTACCTATCCGGTTAGATATCAGCAGCAGGGGCGACGTTCAGAAAAACCCGGAGAGGTTAACAAACGAACGTTTCGCGTGATAACAGGCAGACTCGAAAGACAAACGTGAATGAATGCCTTTCCTCCGGCACCAACTTCTGGACGCAGATCGATGGGAACGACAAAGAGAGCAATGCACGCAACGAAAGGCAATCGATACGCAGTGCGCCTTTGGTCACGCTGCTTCCCCGACAAAGAAATGCGCGGCATTCGGGACAAGAGGAAAGTTCGTTTCTCCCGATCCTCTTCTCCCATTTCCTTCCTGAAGCTCGCGCTAACGAAAGAGACGCCGTCGAAGCGTCTCCAGAGCTCGCCGTCAGAACTTTCAGATCGATGAGAGCCCCGTCCTGCCTAACCGCTCGTCTGTAGAGGAGGTGTGTGTATAACTAAGCATGTACATTCAAGTGTACAGTTAGACCTGGATATATTGAACTTCAGTATAACGAAATTCTCGATATAACCAATGCAAAATTCCTGAACACAGGGTGTCGCTGCAGGGTGAGGTAACCGGAATTTGGGGGGGGAGCGTCACACCCCTGGACCTCTCAGCATGGGCGTCGGCGGGGGGTGGTTGCAAAAGGGGCACTTGCCACCTCAAGCCTCACCAGCAGTTGCCCTCACCCAAGCTAGACAAGTGCTCTCCCCCTCCCCCCAGCCGCAATGCAACGCTCGTTTGCACCCCCCCAAGAGAAAATCCTGGCGACGACCATGCCTCTCAGGTGGGATATTTTCGTTCACAGTTTGGAGCAGACGTTTCGACAAACGGACTTATCTTTTCCGAGGTTTCAGCCTTGGAGAAAAAAAAGTCTGCTTGTTGAAACATAGTCTCCAGAGACACTCCGTGTTCACAAATATTTCATCATTTCAAGCTTCCGTCTTTCCCTAAACATCTGCCTTTTTTTTTTTTTTAGATTTATATGCTTAGTTTAGACATAAATTTCTGTGCATATAGGGGCATAGTTATAGCTTTGCGTACTTGCAAATGATTTGGAAAGCTTTCTACGCTGACATCGCTGTTGATGCAGGCTTAGCTTGGGTAAATAAAACTGTGTAGCTGCTTTTTTTTTCTTTTGCAGTTCTCTTTAAGCATTGTATACAGTACCTTAAGTGACCACGGCGAATGACATTGCTTTCGTGCACGCATGCACATAGTAAGTGTTCGTGTTTCTTTACATAATAAAACTAGTAATAAAGACTACAGCATTAAACATACATTTCTGCAGTGTGTTAATTTTCCTGTGATCATGCTCTGCTTTCAGCGGGTGTTTTAAACACCGGTCACGCTATTTGTGCCGTAATTGTTTGCCGCATCATCCTTAGTCGCTTGCCGAACGTGAATGTTACGAAGATTTCTGCACGACACCAATAGATCGTTTCGTGCTCTTTGGCCGTACTTAGCCCTTGCACCATCGAACGCCGTATTTATCCGATAACTAGTGTCAGATCTCCGGGCAGTCTTAATATTCAACGCTTTGCTGACCGTCATCGTGTAGCGCGAAGACAGAAGCACAAAGGCACGCTGACATACAACACAGGCGCTTGAGCTGTACAGTCACGCTCAATATAAGTTGTAACATGGCGGCCGGGGTTGAAGGGGCCTCAAGCGAGAATATTTACACCAGCAAAACTTTAAACTGATTTCAAGAAAAGAGAGTTTCAGTGCTGGGGCCCCAAAGCGGCTTACGTACGTAAGCCCTTGAGTTGCTTTGTGTTCTCCTTGGATACGGTTGGGAGTACAAAGGAATGCAAGAGCGTGCTTACGCAAGCGGCTTGGGGTCCACGGCACTAAAACTCTCTAATACCAATAACTGAAACAGCGTTAACTTCCTAATTGTTTTCATGTCGGCACCGCTCTGCAGTGTTGGCGCCTCCTTGAGCACGGACAACATGTTTCAACTCATATTGGGCGTGACTGTGCGTCTCCTCGCCATTGTATGTGTGCCGTCGCGCTACACCGGGACGATCAGCAAGCACCAACTAGCCTGAGAACAAGTCCTCCTGCATAATATTCAACGCCATTGCTCGCCAAACTAGCGTTAGAACTATTGACGGCTATCTAGTTAGCACACACTACATTTGCATCGCAGAAACAGAGTGTCGTTGGAAAGCTGGGCGTACCATGCCTATATAGACACGATAAAGCTCGTTTGTCCCCCCCCCGCCTTGCACGGCGCGGTCATTGTGTCGGCGTTCCGCTGACAGGTATTGTCCGGTCCGCGCGCTTGCCGGGCGGAATTAACGTTGGTCGGCAAAGCAAAGGGACGGGTGGAGAGGAGGAAACGAGCCAGCGAGCGAGCAAGACCATTTCTCTCCTGTCGCGTGCACACGCGGTGTCTTTTTTTTTTTTTTTTTTTTTGTACAGTGCACCAAATGACGCTACCGGGCCGCGCTGGCAACATTCATTTTTTGTTTTAGCCCGTGGTAATCATGTCGCCTGTAAAGCAGCCCCATTTTTAGCGAGGCGTTTCTATAAGGTAATATGATTATTATTGTCTCCAGACATTTCTTATATTTTCAAGTTTTTCTTAGATATTGTGGTTCTTCTGACAGCTATGGACCATCGAGTCGTTGCAGTTCTGGTGACATTGTGAGTGCACGAGTGCACCTGACATAGATGCCAGTGACGCCATTTCTGTTGTAACTGCTATTTTTCGTCAGCTCTTGCGTTGGTTTGAGCTGACGGCCGGAATCAGAAAACTGAGAACGACGCCTAGTTCCATGTAACCATATTTTGTCTGAAGGATTTACTTTGCCTTAAAAAAACACCTTTGCTGCCTCCCAGTCCCAAATGGCTCGCAGGTGGCCAGTTTGGCATCGCTTTGGAAGTGCAGCGACAAATGGATGTGAATGTTGTCACCCTTCGGACAAATTGGTGAATGAAGGTATGAACCTCCCGAAATCTCGCTTAGTGACATCGTAATTGTAGTGTCAGTATGTCGCTTAGTATGCCGCTTTTATAGCAGCCAAGAGACATCTCGGAGGCCCTCCTGAACACCCAAAACGCCCGAGACAAGACACATCACCAACCGTCACGTATTTCCGTCTTTGTTTTCCCCTTTTCCTTTGGTATGGTGTAGGGTAGCAAACCACGAGCTTTTATACCAGTAAACACCCTTACTTTGCCATCATCTGTGTCATCTTTACCTCTTTTGCTGAAACACTACGCACAAATTTCCATGCCAAATTTAAGGACGCTGTATCTTTCGCCAGCGGGGAGCTTCACACCGCTGGCATCCGCATTCTTAGATGATCCAAGCCTAACTATTCTTCAAGAAAGGTGGCAACAAGATTGTGCTCTGCACTGGGAGCCTAGTCGATTCTTACACATAGAAATGCCCACAAAGGCTGGCGGCGTACGGCTGTCGTAATGTACTACATCCAATGAAAACAACAACAACAAAAAAAAAAGCACAGAAAGCATTGCAAACCGCAAGAGTTGCAGTTGGGCTCAGGATACACAAAGAATGCGAGTTATCCACTGCGAATGGGTTGAAGGACCTCCCCAGACGAGGAAAACGAGCCAGACACTCAACTCTCATATCGACATCGAGAAGAACGAAACACAACTGAAAGTGCTTTCTCAGCTAATGGAAAAAAGGGAAAGAAAAGGAACGGTATCGAGTGGCAAAGGAGAGCGCAATCTCGTGGTCCCCCGTGCTGAGTGCAACCGAAGGAAGCCGTGGCAACAAAAACGAGAAAACACCGAGGAAAACAATTAACAAAGAAAAAGGCCCACGGCAATTAGAGAGATTCTTTTGGGGGGAGACAGAGTTCTTCCTGATCGGGCCCTGGGGTTATATAGTTGCTACGTACAAGCAAGCATAGAGGAGACACTACAAAGGAGACACCGGGACCGATCCCAGGAAAGAGTGGACAGTCGTATAGGCGCTCGCGTTAGCCTCTATGGTCGGTCTCGCCCGCTAGGGATCTTCTTTCACTTATCGCTAAGTTCTTTGCTCTTGTGCGCTATCTCTTTTCCGATTGGCTGCCCAGCTCGACACGGTCCGAGCTTAGCGACAAGAACAAAAGAGAGCGAGAAAAGCAGGAGCTGGTAATTCATATTTCTCGTTTTGCTTCGTTCGGTTTGCGATACCGACGATTGAAAACAGCTTCCTTTAGTACTAGACTCGTGGTTCCCGAAGGAACAATTCGAGAAACGGATGCTCGAGACAGTGTAGAAGAAGTAAAGCGGCCCGGGCGCCGATTGCGCTAATCGCAGGAGCAGCTGGCTCCGTGAAAACGAAGAAGCTCTCATCCGATTGAGAGTATATGCATGCAATTTTATCATTTAGTGGCATTACATTAGGCTATAGCCACAGGGAGGTCTACTCTGCGGTGTTCGATTACATACATGAAACAAAACATATTACCATGCTATAGGGCATATTGGCTTATTTTCATTATTAATTACAACCTGTTGTTACATCCGTTAAACATCCCATCTGATAGTCTGACTGTATGCTCTACAGAATTTTCATTGATTAGCTATGTTTCTTTTTTTTTTCATTTTTAGTCTAAAGTTACAGCGTTTATTTCTAGCTTCACAGGTATTTAACTCAAAGATCCTGCCGCCCGGCTCTTGGCCCATCCCCCCCTTGCGGGTGAGCGCCATCAGCAAGAGGTCATCATCATCATCGTCATCATGCAGCCTCGAATGTTGGGTTATTGTGTTACTCCTTCGACTGCGTGGATATCGGGCGAAATTAATTTGCCGCATTCAGTAACTGTGCTTTCTCTTGGAGATATCGATTAAGACGGCGTCGCTCACATATCTTGGAAAGTCGTAGTTTTTAAGTCAGCCGATTAGAAAGACCGCTTCAATAAGCTGCTGCTCCTTAGGAACAGTTTCGGAGAATTGGCGGGATTCTCAGAAAGGAGCACCGCCATTCCACACGCCCTGCTGTTTGCACAACTATATTGTTATGTGCCGCTGACCTAGAGGACGAAGAAGAGTAGGACGGGTGTCTCCTGTTTTCGCCATCTAGGCTGTTGTTGCCCCGATCACTTTCATTGTGTAAATATTGTCAATACACCCTTCTTCTGTCGTCTCACCGTAACATCTTTTGTGGAGAAGCTGGGTACATCCGAAGCAAACCACGGAACTTCGCAACGGGCGTCTTCTTGGGCAATCCATCATGTCGACAGGCAGTCCCGTTGATCCAGGCCCCGTTGTGCCAACTGAACCCAGCCAAGTCGTTGTGACCCATCTGCGAGACCCTGGCACTTTCTGCGGAACTGGATAAAGTGCACGTCGAAAAGTGGCTGGCCGAATACGAGCGCGCCTGTAAGACCAACCGGTGGGATCCAACTTTGCTGCTGGCGAACGTCAGCATCAAACGAACCTCAGGGGAACGGCCAGTGCGTGGTTCGACACGCACGAGGAGGAACTGACCAGTTGAGATGTATGCAAACAAAAAATGAAAAACCTTTTTGGAAAGCCTATTGCACGCCAACGAGCCGCCCAGAAAGAACTCTCGAGCCGTGCACAAACCTCGAGGGAGCCGTACATGGTGTACATCCAAGATGTCTTAGCCAGTTCTGTTCTGTTCTGTTGTATCTGTCTTGCTGTGGAGAGGTTGAGGTTCATGTTACCTCGGCTACTCCATATCTATGAGTTCCGCAGCAAAAAAAAAAAAAAAAAAAAAAAAAAAAAAAAAAAAAAAAAAAAAAGGTTACACAAAATGCACAACGCGCAACTACACAAAAATAAAAAAGAAAAAAAAATAATCTAGAGTTTGCTTTCAAAAGTTCACACTGCAGTAAAGCGTCCACACGTGCACATTTCTATTTCTGCCCACAGTATGACACATCATTCCGTAAGTAAGAACACATAGCTGTATATCACAAGCGCTTATCCAAACCGGTGTCCACTAAGAAGTCTTTCAGGAAGGTGTTCGCCTTTTTCTGAAGATTCATGTCAGACCATGGTCCAAGTAATTTCTTTAATGTGAGGGGGGCGTCTGTCCAAACTTGCTAGTCTCTTCCTTAATTTTTCTCTTTCATTTGCGTACTTTACGCACTCCATAAGAATATGACGAACATTCTCATCTTCGTGGCCACAGTAGCATTCCGGTGAGCTGGATCGGTGTATTTTGTGCAGGAAGTTGTTTGTATATGCTACTTCCAGTCGTAGTCTGTGGAATAACGTCTCTATGTATCGTGGGAGCTCTGCCGCTATTGAGAATTTCCTGTGTGGGTCAACTTCATAAAGTAATGACTGCTTTGATTTAGGGCTATGAAACCACTTCTCCATGGAACAGTGGTGAGCTCCTTGCGTTACTATATTTCGAATATTTGCCCCAGACATGGGGATTCCATACTCCCGTCCTTCATTCAAGGCTTTCTTGGCGAGCCTGTCTGCCTCTTCATTACCCTTTATTCCAATGTGGCTGGGTATCCATTGAAATACGATGTTGTGACCCTGCGCTGAGGCATATTCCACAGTTTCTGCAATACATTGTGCTATTTCGCCATTTTTGTAAGGTGATCTCGCATGTTTCATTATCTGAAGGGCGGGTTTGCTATCCGTGCATACTACCCACTGTCGTGTCTGAGAATTGTCGCAGATAAACTTGACTGCTTCAAAAATAGCCACCAATTCTGATGTCGTTGATGAAGATTTGTGTGATAATTTATACATTCTCTTTCCTTCAAGTTCCGGTATAAAGATCGCAGAGGCTGACGCTTCTTCAGTGCAGGATCCATCTGTATATATCTTCGTCTTTCCACTCTGCATAGTATGAAAATGATGACACACCATCTGTACCGCCACTAGAGGTGCCATGTCGGCTTTCTTGCTTATGTCATCTATCTCACAGATAACGTTCAGAACCGGCAGCGTCCAAGGTGGTTTTGACGGTGTCCATCGTTTATATCCCGGTACTATTGCTCGGAATGATGACACACTATCCTGTAGTCGCGTGGCAGTCCTGTGTGTTAGTTCGCCAGATAAAGGATGACTGTCATGTTGTTGTACACGTTCCTCTAAAACAGTAACGAAAGCTCGTTCCTCGTTCCTTCCCAATTTTGGAACGAGTTCCCCGTTACAAGTTCCTTAACTGCAAAAGGAACTCGTTAAAGTTACATTTCCAAAATTGGAACGTATCGTTACATTAACGTTACATTTGACTTTTTAATAAATATGTAGTGTCATATAATCGTGAGGTGAAATAAGGTGAGCAATTCAGAGCTCACCTCGAGCTACATATATCAGATACGAATTTAATATTACCGACAGCAGGTTACACATAGGGAAAAGGAAAATAAATAAACGCTCCTGGATGAATTTTTTAGACACCACCGGCACTACTACAGACATGTCTATTTGCAACTTTCGTGCTCGTCTATTTCAAGTGCCGCGCATGTGGCACTTACCACGTCGGTCTTCAATGGCGCAGTCCAGATACTGTGGCCGAGATATTCAAATATAGATCTCCACCAATGCAACAATATAAATAAATTTCAAGCAGAGGAGGCTGCATCGAAAGTGACAATACTTAGGCGTTTAAAGAGTGGTGATTTCAAGTTTCCGAGGTAGTAGAAAATAATGTCCAGGATACACATTTGCGACTAAGTAAATTCCCCTGTTCGTAGTCAGTGAACATATTTCTGCATAATTCGTTTTCTGTCTTTCTATCTTTTTCTCTCTTTCTTCCCTTTCGTTCTCTCTATTTTTCTCTTTCTCTTTTTATATATATTTTTCTTTCCCTATCCCCCCTCTCTATCTGTAGTCATTGTTTCACCTTCTTACTTTTTTCTATCCTTTCTATTTTTATTTCTTTTCATATCTTTCTCTCTTTCTGTCTCTCTATAATCGTTCTCTCTTCCTCACTTCCCTCCTCGTCACCCTAACTTCCTTTTCCCACCCCCTTGATATACTATACTATACAAGGCTATGCTATGCTCTTCTAGTGAGCGTGCATGTTGCAGAAAAACGCATAGCTGATAATTTCCTCAACATCACACTTCATTATGATGGTCACTCAGCTAAGAGATGCGTACGAGCAAATGGTATTTGCGTTGGTGAGGTATTTATCCTTACCGACGTTCTAGTGTATAATTGTAAATGGCCGTTACTTGATGCATTCGCTATCTAGATGAATGCGAATTCTATAGTGCTATGCTCTTGTCGTTGGGTCGCGATACCAGCAGAATGAACATATTAGTCCTCTGTCTGTTACTCATGCCAATGTTGAATAAATACCAATAAAGAAAAAAAAATGGATAGCCAAGTGATTACGATGCTCGCTTTCCGGATCGGGGATAAACGATCTCGAATCTTGCCTCGCCGAATATTTTCCCCAAAGTATTTTTTTTTTTGCTGTCTATTTCTTTCGCTCACTGTGCTGGTTCTCTCGCCCAACAGAGTTATTGCATTCCACGCCAGACCAATCAGTGCACGTGTTCTGGGAGCGAAGCCGAAGAGGAAGAGGACAAAGAGAACGCGTGCCGGCTCATGATGATAATATTCTTTCTAAGGCACACGGCAAACCTCAAGCATAAGACCTCTGCAGTAAAAAAGATCAACCATTCCTCCCGTACGTGGTCAGTCTTGGCGTCTTTCGCTTCCCTGCGTCCCCGACGGGCACTTTGAAGTGAAAATCAGGATGTATCATGGTCGCGTGATAGGCGAGAAATACATTTTCGCGCCTCACACGGTTGCCCATCCGTCATGTTCTTCATGATGTGCTGCTTGCGTGTGCCTGTTGAATGCCGTGGAACGTTTACAGAAGGAACGCCGTTCCCTCTGCCGTTCCCTCGAAAACGTAACGAGTTACCGTTACAATTCCACCGATCCTGAATGGAACGGTGGCGTTCCTCCGTTCCTCCCAAAAGGAACTAGTTCCTGGAACGTCGTTCCTTGGAACGCCGTTCCGTACAACACTGGTCTTAGCCTTGTGCCGGCAAGTTGAAGACCACATGCCCAAAGCTGACAAAGTCAGCCACATTCTTAAAGGCATCGCCGATGACGCCTTTCCCTTACTGGTTTACAAGGACTGCTCCGCCATTGACGACATCATCAGGGAGTGCCGACGCTTCGAAGAAGCGAAGAGCCGTCGAGTCACGCAGCAATTTGTCCGGCTCCCTAACACCGCCGCCACGTCGTCACGCGAAGGCGTCCAGCTCCAGCCGCCCAATACCGAAAACTTCCGCCTTGGGCGGCGACAGATCGAGACAGCATCCCCATCTGCTCCGCAGGTTCAGACTTACGAGGGGACCCGCCCGACGGTGTCATTGATCCAGGCCGTCGTGCGCGAAGAACTGGCGAGTGCAGATATCCAGCCCATATGTGCCCTATGTCATCCCTCGGTCAGCCCTGTTCCACTGTTCGTTGGGCGCCCTAGTAACATTCTTTCAAAAGAGACTGTCCGTAAGCCTTCTGTCAACCATCTAGTAACCTGTGTCTGTATACCCTCTGGTCAGGCCCGTAGCCAGAAATTTTTTTCGGGGGGGGGGGGGGGGGGGGCAACCGTTGAAAACCTTGAAAACCACCTATTTTCATTATTTATTCGCGGTAAAACACCTTCCTCCATCCAAATTTCGAGTGGGGGGGGGGGGGGCCCTAGCCCCCCCCCTGGCTACGGGCCTGCCTCTGGTGGAAGTTGGTTACAACCATTCCAATGAAGCAGGCTCGTACGCACACTGGTTAGCGGTTTGTTGGTCGGTTTGCAAGGTTTAACGTCCTACAGCGACTCAGGACGCCGTATGGATGACTCTGGATAACTTACACCGCTGGCTCCTAGGATTTCTTTACCGTCGAAATGTGACCAGCAGCGGGCACCGCATCCACTAAGCAGGGTTGCCGTTGGGTGGACGTGAAAAGGCGCCAGAACTCACGCCAAAAGTAGCGAAAGTAGCCAAGTATGTCATTTGATATTATCGCCGAATTTCTAGCCAAATAGAACAGAAGCGGCATTATCAACAGAATAAAGACTATTGATGAATAAGTAAAACCATTTTGAATAAGTAAAACCACAAGTTTAAAAAAGAGCCATGGCGCCAACTGGAAATTTTCGTCGCCAACGGGGTCCAAAAGTAGCCAATTTGGCGCAAACTAGCCACCAACGGCAACCTTTCGACTAAGCCACAGCGGCGGTTACGCACTCTATTAGCATTCTAACACTGCGTACAAACACATGACTGTCGGCAACATGCGTATATGTACAAACGAGTTGCCAGTAGAAGACAACACGATTTAGAAGATGTGTGAGCGAGGACAGATCGACGAAATGTTGCAATAAAAATCTTTATTTTGAGTACATGACACTATTGATTTAAAGATATTGGTTAAATGTGCTTACAATATTAACTTCCATTAATAGTCACAGGATTCACTTACTCAACATAGAAAAGAACACGAAGTGAACACGTTTCAAACGCACTCATAATTTACAGAATATTTTGAACACATAAATTAACATTAGCAGAGTTGGACAATGTTGCACAGTGAAATATCATATATAAACCTTTAACTATAAAAAGCGTTTTAACAATAATAACTTTGAATATTACAGTAGAATTAGATTTAGCCAAGTGAAGCTGCTACAGCCGTAGTAACAAATTCAAACTTAAATTTTAGAAATAACACTTTATAAAGCACACAAAAAAAAATGAAGCGTTTGACAAGGTAGTAGCTGAGATGTCACATCTCAGTAGCCCAAACTACGGCATGAACCACAGGTGAAAAGAAAAAAACAAACACGGCGAATGGCGCAAGAAAGATCCTATATGCGCTCTACATCTAACCGAGGCACACACATTCACTTCTAAACTCGAGATATTATTCAAATAACAAACATGAACTCTCGTGAACTCTGCACGAAAACCTCCCACGCGTGCCCATTCGATCGGTAAAAAAATAGAAATATAAGAGCGAATAAAAATACAAGCACACCATAATAACACGACACGAAATTACTGCACGAGATGCGAGGCGCGAAATAGGTGCTAAATAAAAAAAAAGACAACAAAAGAAATGCACAGCAAAACAAGGCTTCGCATGCCATGAACAGGCGCTCACGTGGAAAACGTAGTCTTTCCGAGAGACGCCAACAGAAATTTTATTCGTGTGGTAGAAAGGCACAAAATCCACAAACTCCACACTTTTGCAACTTTACTGCTCAATTCACAGAAAAAGATTCATGACGCCAGTGCACACAAGTTCAGGAAAGAATTTATCGGAGCTTGGTCTTGCAATTGCTAGAAAGCTTCCCGTGACAAGACAGTGCAGCAATAAATTTGTGTTGCACTTTTGACCGGTCACAGAAAATCAAAGAAACAAGCCAGAAATGTGAAATCTTCACCAAATAAAAGGAAAACCCTCCAAGTTTCATACCTATTCAGTGCAATTCGATGTGGCCTCCAGGCACGTAGCCAGAATTTTTTTTTTCGGGAGGGGGGGGGGGGGGGAGGGGGCCAAGGCCTAATTGTTCGAAAGCAAGTCTTTTCATGTCAAAAAGTAAAAAAAAAACGTTGCCCGGGGATATAGAAGGCGCCTAATTATCAGATGAAAATGAGAACAAAGTGGAATGCAGCACAATTGTTCTTTTTGCGGAGTACATGAGACAACACAGCACTATCTCATTTCCTGTAAGAGGTACTCTACCTTGCGCAAGATTAATTTAGGTGTTGTGTTCCGTCTCCTTAGATTAAATTTAAGTGCACAAAATGGACTGCCTTTCTGGGCTTTGTCTCTTGGCCACAGTGACGGGAAAATCGCTGATGCATTGCAGGAGTTTCCCAAAGGTTAAAAAAAATTTAGATTATGAAATCTACTTTTCCAAATTGTTTTGTTTTCTCCAAACTCTCGGATTCACTGCTTCAATTATATTTTATTATTCTATTCTTAACTTTTATTCATTTATACTTCTTCCGTCTTAATTAAACAATGTTTGAACTTTGATTTCATAACTGCCTTTAAAGACTAACCGGTTCTTGGCCAATCCCCCCAGTGTAGGTATGAGCCACAGTTTCTAGAGCCTACTCTACTCTACTCTACAAGAGGCGAGTTAATCCTCGATGGAAAGGAAGTTTTTGACACTACAGTAAAGCTAGTGCATGTGCACCAGAAAGAAAGCTTTCCAACCAAATAATCTCGACCAAGAAGGGCCATACAGAGTCAGTGACGGAAAAAGGAGTGGACAAAAAGAAAAAGAAAAAAAAAACAATGGGTGGGGGGAATGCAATTGAATCGGGCGCCCACTTGGATGTGCGAAAAGAAAAAAAAATGTCGGACGCTTTCTCTGCCGAACTTCTCACACTCTGTCTCATGTCTCAACAATAGGCCTGCGAGAAGAACGTGAGCCATTTTATGGCAGGAATTCTTAAACAAAGAACAGACCCATTCGGGAAAACAATTTTATTGCGCAACATAGAACGAAAACATGGATGCTTTCATGACACTAAAGGTGCACAACGCAAACATTCATTTTAGCAAGCACTTTTAAAGAATGGCATTCGCGAATGCTTTTACCAAATAGTAAACATCAATGCAAAAGAAGAAAAAGAAACGAACATGTAGCCTGGCCGAAGGGAGCGGTTCACGCTGCAATTTTCATGCGTCGCGGTTTCTCCATGAACACAGAGATAACTTCGTCGACACTGACTTCAATCCGGTGAATGGACGTAAGGGCCAGGCCATCAAGCCGCTCTTCAGCCGTCCGGTTCCTCAAATATGTTTTTACTCTTTTCAGTGTCGACAAGCTGCGTTCTGCAGCAGCTGTACTCACTGGCAGCGTTGCCAATATCTTGAGGAGTGTGTGAACGTTCGGGAAGAGGGCTTTGTCGCATTCAGCGTAGAGCGTCCGTCGCAAAGCGGGAAAGTTCCTCCTCTTGCATGGCTTGCCATTTAGTTATCCAGATTTTCCAGTCACCTTTTAGTGTAAGGATATGAGCTGTTGTCATATCTCTCAGGTAAAAATCGAAGGCCGGCTGCACATATCCAAATGTGCCTTTGGAGGCGAGCTTTGGCAACACAAATTGCAAACTTTGCAGTTATTTCCGATGGTTCGCAAAGCGCCGTTTGAGGGAAGCTTTCAGGTCGTCTATGTACCGAATGAGCTCGCCTGTAGTACTCCTCCGCAGGACTACAAGCGTAGTTTGTCCGGTATCTTTGTGTTCCTACACCCGTGGAATCTCGCACTTCACTCCGAACTCCACCGCTCTATCTTAACACAGAGAAAATATTTTGTGGAATTCTTCCTCTGCGTTAGTTCCCATCATATGAGAGAGTGTGGTGTTTCTGTTGGGGTGTCGATTCACGGGCCGGACGCTGAATTTCTCGGCGAGCGTTGCACTGCTTTCCGAATAAAGGTTCCTGGCGAGTTCCCTGACTAGCGTTTGTTTTTCATTTGTTTAAAGGCGCACGCCTCTACCTGTACTTGTGCCTCTATACTCTTGCTTTAATGGCCGACTGGACGAATTTCAGGGGGGGGGGGGGGGGGCTGCGCACCCCCCTTGCCTACGTGCCTGGTGGCCTCCATTTGTTGCACAGCACACATGTAAACGATATTAATGTATTCCCCACGAACAGTTATGAACAGCTGCTGTAATAGAGTGAATAGTGTATTTGATTCTCTGTTTGAGGTGGCTAATGTCGTTGATGTGTTCACTGTACGCAGGTTGCTTCACACAACCTCACAAGTAAAAGTCTAATGGCATCAGAATTTAGCAAGCCATAGAACACACTAAACTTTTCTCTGTACCGCCCTCATCTTGACCAGCCTGGGCGTGGGCTGATGCGCTGCTGCGCAGTTCGTAATGCTACGTTATCATCTGTGTGCGCTCGCCCTTGCAAATCGTATTCAGGAAACATGGAGAATTTCCCTTTTATTTGGTCAAGACTTCACATTTGTATAATATTTTCTTGCTTTCATGCAACCGGCCGAAATTTCACCATGATTTTACGCACACACATATGTTTCGGCATTTGCTATAACACAGAAGACACTCCATGAAACGCATCTTTGTCACGCCTCTTCACTGCAAAGGTTTCACAAACAAGTGCGAGTACTCCGTAAACCGCCACAACTAAAATCGCAAAATGTATGACGACACGGAAAAGCACAGCAAGACAATTCTTCACATGCCATAAGCAGGCGCTAACGTGGAACACGCAATCTTTTTAATACGCCAACAAAAGTTTCATTCGTGGAGTAAAACGGGACAAAATCCACAACCTTCACACTTTTGCATTTTCACTGTTCATTTTACACCGAAAATGACTGATGATAGCGGTGTGCACAATATCATGAAAACGCTTAGCGGAACTTGCTTTTGCAAGCACAAATAAACTTAATAAAACTTCGCGTGATAATAGGTATCGGCATTTGCTCTAAGGTACAAGACATTTCCCAAAATTCATCTTTGACACTCTCCTTTTCACTGAAGAGGTTTTACAGACAAGTGCGAATACTCCTTGAAGGCACCCTGAAGCGGTTTGGTTTTTAAAAATTGGTCATCTTTAAGGCTATAGCCATAGGCGTGCGCCCCCCGGGGGGGGGGGGGGGCGCAACGTCTGCCGCATACAATGACTTAATAGGGAGGGGGGGGGGGGCTGCGACGACTCATCGACCTCGCCCCCCAAACCCTCGAAGGGGAACCCTGCGCACGCCTCTGGCAAGAGCATCATCAAATCATCCTCATGATAAATTAAGCAATGCACCTTGTATCAAGGCAGCTATGGTCGCCCGTATTAAGGCGAAAGCCTTTAATGTCTCATGCTCACGTCCGTCCGGTGTCCGTCCGTCCGGTGTACGTCCGTCCACACCCCCCACTGCGCATGCGCCAACCGATTAAAAAAAATAAAAATAAAAAACCTCCTCTCCACCTCTCTCTCCTCTAGGCATCTTTACCCGCGGCGTCCACACCCCCCACTGCGCATGCGCGTCATCCCCACTCCTACGCTCCCCCCCTCTCTCGCCTCGCGACGCCGACGCAGGCAGCGTCTGCTAGCGAGTTTCTTGGTTGAAAAAAACCGACTGCTCGCGCTGCACAACCGTTAACTTGCCACCCCGCATATATGGCAATGGATCTTGACCTGCAAGGTGGTGCCGGTGGGAGATTTCTCCTGTGCGTTGTGGAACGATAAAAAAATTCGCAGCGTGCGCGTTAACTAAAAGTGGACTGCGGGTCTCTGTGTCCAGTCCGAGTCTTCTGTCTCTCATTGCCCATTGGCAGCGATTGGGATGTTCCAGTAGGAAACACCGGTCATCACTGCGTGCTTTGCGCCCCCCAGGTTTCTCTCCTGTGCAACGCTGCGATGAGCGCCAGCGTCAACGCCGCCGCCAGTGTAAGCGTTAGCGCCCGCTGCTTCGCATCTACACATCGTTCCCTTTAGCGGGAGATGGTGTAATCTTTAAGACGAAAGCCTTTAATGTCTCATGCTCACGACCGTCCGGTGTCCGTCCGACCTCCGTCCGGCGTCCGTCCGTCCGTCTGTCCATCCGTCTGTCTGTCTGTCTGTTCATCCGTCCGTCCATCCATCCGTCCGTCCGTCCGTCCATCCGAGCTCTGGCACGGAGCCAGGTGGCCGCCGGGATGCGCAGACGGAACGCCGGTCGCGTCGGACTCTATAGCACTCGCGCTTTGCTTGCGTAGCGTCGCTGTGCCCAGAGTTTGCAATCATTCTGATGGACGCCGTCTCAATGGACCCAGGCGTTCACGGAATACACTTTCAAATTTACAAAGGGTCCGTCAATTTAAGAGCTGGAACGCGGATGGCGTTTGCACGATGCGCAAAGCACGAGAAAATACTAACGCATGCGGCCGGATGAAGATGAGTCTCGCGTCTCGCTGCGATTCGCGGTAAAAAATTAAAGAAGAAAACACGCACCCATTCGGTTTGTGTCTTATCCCACTGAGAGTGTAAAAGAAAAACGTCATGGCATAATCAGTGGAATGGTCACACGCTTTCGCCGAACACACCTTGGAATGTACAAAGTGTCCTTCAATTTTTTTCTCAACACTGCCTTCCCTCCTTAACACAAAGTCGTTGCTGGCGACGGCTCTGCACTCGACGGAAACGAAGCGCATCGCAGAGTGATTGAGATCTGCTCCGCAAGGTGCCGTAACACAAGTTGTTGCCATTCCTTTCTCGTGTACGCCGACAATCTGCAAACGCATGTATGCGGACAAATAAAAACCGTTTGACACCGATCAACGATAAGTGTAAACTCGGGCATTGTGGTTGTGCTTTGAGGTGGGCAAGTTAAAGCCGCAGACGCGTGGATCCTGTCGTTGCTGGGAGAGCGACAGCCCGAAGCTCACTGCAGCCAGGGTTGCTGTTGGTGGCCACTTTGCGCCAAATTGGCTACTTTTGGACCCCGTTGGCGACGAAAATTTCCAGTTGGCGCCATGGCTGTTTCTTAAACTTGTGGTTTTACATATTCAAAATGGTTTTATTTATTCATCAATAGTAAAGACTGTTGATAATATCGCTTCTGTTCTATTTGGCTAGAAATTTGACGATAATATCAAATGTCATGACTACTTTGGCTACTTTTGGGGTGAGTTCTGGCGCCTTTTCATGTCCACCCAACGGCAACCCTGACTGCAGCGACGAGCTGAAGCGACTCCGCTCGCCAGTTACCTTGAAATGTTCACACGATGTAGCAGCTTCACAAGTCACACACAAAGCAGCCCACAAAGCAGCTAGGGCAATTTATGGTGTCCGAGAGACGAAACATTGAGGCAAACACTGTTGCGAAGCTCACGTCAGCACGGAGCACGTTGCAACACAGGTCGACTGCGCTCACCGTCGACAGAAGGTGCGGTGGCGTAGACTAGACATATCCAATCGAATCGGTCGCCGGTGCTACGTATAATGGACCAATTTTACGCAGAACGGAAGCGGGAAGTTCAAAACTCGTTTGGCTGAGCCTCTGGGATCTGTAGAAATACGCATGTTTAGACTTGTGACGAAGCAAGTCCTTTGTGACAAAGGACTTGCTTTGCTGGCTCAATGCGTTTGCAGAGAATTGTCAGAATCATTTCAGGGTACTTCTATATCATCACAAATAAAAGTAAATTCCGTCACGGAAATGCACAGAAAACCGTACTTCACATGCTATAAACTTTCTGTTCTGCTTAAACGGTATAACAGTTCTCCGACGAGCAACGCCGGCGGCATAATACTAGTTACGTATAGATGTACCATACGAAGGCTAGCATGGGCGGTGCTGATTTTGCTGCCCATAAGATCATTACGACGTATGTCAGTTTGTCACAGTGTTCAATGTATTCAAGGTTGAACTAGTGCTTTGAATGAATAATTTCCTACGACCAGCATATCGGATGGGAACGTACTTCCCGGTCGGTATCTTTAATGAAATAACTTCGCTAATATTTAGACAGTTGTTACACCTGTATTGTACACAGCCTGGGTAATATGCCGTATGCTTTTCGAGTTGATGGGCTTTTATTCCACTTTCAAGTGTCTACTTTGTTTACTGTTCTTGAAATCTGTATTATGTGCTTCATACTTGTGATGGGTGGTAACCATTTGTTACCCATCCCCTCTTACGTAATGCCCATCTAAGGGTAAATAAGTTATGATGATGATGCTATACTTTAGGGTTCGTGAATATCAGTAGCACACTAGGAGACAAAAGAAGAGCCCGTATCATCGTGCAATCACTCATTGAAGACCATTAATAAAACACCGCACTACCCGACAGTCAACCACACCATGTACCAGGAAAAACGTCACGTCAGGGCTTGAACGCGAGAAGCTCACCGTACCTGAAAAATGCGCAAGAGATGCCGAGATCCGTGATGGACCACACCTTATATAGTGAGGTAATTAGAAAGCATCCCGTGCAGGCACACATTAATTCTCCCTTTTAAAGACACTAGAAAGATTGCTTGCTCTTAAACATCGCCAGTGATTTTAATGATTAAAAGTGCCTTAAAGCAAAAAATTCACGCCATATTCACGAAGTGAATGATGATGAGTGGGCGAAGCTCGATCGTTTTCATCCATGGCAGAAAGAGAATGTGTGGTCTGGAACGCGCTTATACTTCATGGTCATCAGAGTCATCGTTATCATGTGTAGTGGGTACAATCCACTATACTGGAACGCGCTTATACTTCATCGTTATCACGTGTATTGGGTACATTCCACTACACTGCGTCATCGTCTTCTTTATCACGTGTAATGGGTACATTCCACTATTCTGGAACGCGCTTATACTTCATCGTTATCACGTGTAGTGGGTACATTCCACTATACTGCGTCATCGTCATCTTTATCACGTGGAGTGGGTACATTCCACTATACGTGGCTACCTACCTACTACAACAACAACTACTACTACTACTACTACAGAGGAGGGACAGATCCACACCCTAAGGCGCAAATGCCAATATTTATGGCGTCACAATGACGTTATCTTGGCGTCATAAGACGAAGTTTTCGTGATTACATCATCACATGACATCGTCGATTGGTAAAAGGTGCGCCGATCATAAAGGCAGTGCAAAACCATGTGAGGGGCGGAAACCTTGATATGCCTCACATCCCGTAGTCGATGCAAAACCACATTAGGTGCAGAAAGGTGTTGGGGGGGGGGGGGGGGGGTATCAATACAATCTGCTGAGAAGAAAAAGAAGCAGAAAAGTTAGACGATGGCTTTCGTCTTCGAGTCGACTTGGGAGAATGCATGAGGGACCGTGTGAGTTAGTATGCTAGTTTTGTACCGCTGCTCAAGCACTCTGAAGCCACCAGGCGAAAATGGCAGAAGATAGATAGTTACACATTTCCACTGCTATTGTAACCTTTAAAGATTTACACTATCCAATCAAACTGAAAAGTGCCGCTTGCTTTACTTACCTAGTTTATCAAATTCAACGTAGTTTCACACAAAACGTTTATTGCATTGCTACCACCCTGAATCCGGTAGCTATGCAAGAAACAGCTCTACGAAGGTTCACAGTTTGATCTTTCCTTTAAAGGGACTGTCTACCCCTCGGAAAAATTTTTCTGATTGTGGCGAAAATGAGAAGATCGTTCATCACATCGGCGGCAATGAGCATGCTTTTGTTCCACAAAAAAAGAATTATAATTTTAATTTGACGTCGAAAATCGACAAAGAATGACCGCTAGCGTCACCAAACAGCGATGTGGTTCAATCTATTGGTCGGACAAGAAATCCTCGCAGGTAGACTCATTTTGCTTAAAAACAAACATGTGTAACTTGAAATTGTATTTTACGCACTTGAGGCAGCTTTAGGTTGCGCCAAAGAGTAATTATTGCTTTTTTCCTCAAGCGTTCAGAGAGGCGCTCGGTGGCGCTGCCGGCGGCGCGTTCGCCTGCCTGTATACACCATTTTACGGAGGTGTTGGGGTGCCGCCATGCTGGGCTGTTAACCTTTGTGTTTTGCATCTTTAACAACTAAACGAACAGTGTTACGGTAGACGCATACACGTGAAAACGGTTGAGTTGGTGTATACGATGTTTCATGGCGTTATAAATTAACTTCGCAATGTACAAAAACAAGAAAACGACGACTTAACAGCCCAAGATGGCGGCGCCCACATGTCTTAGGTAAAATGGTCTATACCTGCCTGCCTACGGCGGCGAAACGCGAGCACTGCGTCCGGCACCGCTCATAAGAAAAAAAAATTGTCTTCGGCGAATAGCAGCGTGACTGACTTCAGGGAATTTTCGAACCATGCCCGTGAGTCCAACGTAATCTAGTAACGTAGCACGAGTCCTCATCAGTAAACTGCACACCATTCACCAAGGTGCTACATTGAAGAAGATTTTGCCATCACGTTCCGCTTCACCAGGGCGTCCATGCTGGCTCTCATATCGCATATACAACACAGAACACCTAAACATAACTGAAAGACAGCAGGAACCTTCTGTTGTTTTGTGAAGCACTCCTCATGTTCATTTTAGTAGCGCGGTTGGCATGAGTGGAACCACTACAGTTCGTTTCACAACCCCGGCGTACCAGTGTTGCTGAAACAGACCAACTTTTCCGCTGGACCGCGGTGGTTTGTCAAGCAGACTGAACAAAGCTGGAGAAACCGTGGTAATAATACTTTATCTGACAATATGCGTGCTTAAACGACCACTACGGTATTTGTTTTATTATTAAACAAAAATGGATGAAGTCTGCAAAAAGAGCGCGCGGTTTCAGTTTGCGACTTTCACCGGCACTACAGTCGTCATCGCCTCCACCAACCAGTGTTGTGGGCATTCATCCCACCAATGGAAGAGGACCGAATGCAGATCGCAAAATTCTGTTTTAAAAATTTCTACTCACTTTCCAGAGAAACCGCTGCAAGGTTCGGCACTTCAGACGGTACGCTTGTTATTGCGATACAAAACATAAAAGTGATGAACGACGGTAGACAGTCCCTTTAACTCGGAGTGCATATTCGGTAACACGTAATTCACAAACATTGTGCGATTCTCACACAGGAAAACACGAACACATCTCACAGCCTGAGAGCAAACATCGTCTTTCACAACGTTGGTGTTTATGAACGCCGCAAATCGAAATAAACAGGTGCATGTTGATGCCTCTAGCTTCGTTAAGACAAGACCGACTGGAGCATAAGGCGGGCGAATCCGGGGACGTGGTCGGCGAGAATGCAGACAATGCCGGCGCTAAACCAACATTTACCAGACGTCATCATGACCTGATTGTCTCTTTTTCATCGTCAAACTAATGCGTATAAATACAGTGTTTTTGTCCCCGCCATTGAAATATGGAATTGTTTAACCGACCACGTTAGATCTTCACCACCAGCTGAACTTTTGTAAGTGACTTGCCACTGATCTTCACGTCCGGTACAGTTTGTGCTGTTTTGCAATTTTTGTATATGCTACCTCCACTCCTGCGACAGCGCTTTAAGGTTACAGTGTGTTGCAATAAATAAATAAATAAATAAATAAATAAATAAATAAATAAATAAATAAATAAAATGAAGTCACCAGCCACCTTGGCTAGCTTAACCTTTGTGAAAGGTGTGGTGCTGCGACACGGGGGGTTTAGAATGCCTTCCCCAAAAAGCGCATCAGGAGATTCCCGCTAGCCCGGTTGGCAGCATCAAAGGCAGGCACCTGACACCTGTGCGCGCCTTCGGGGGGACAACATCTGACACCTGGGGCAAGTGGCTGAGTGGCCGTCTCGTGGGAATCGGCTAGTCGAGAGCAGGCAAGCAGGTGATGGGCCCACTCGTAAACCGTGCACGCAGGTTAACATGACCGGGGGAGCTGGACGGTGCCGCCATTGTGTGTAACAGTGTACTTTCGGTAATGTCGTTTGTCGGCCGTTCCCCTGGCCTCTCTCACGCAGGTGGCTGAAAGACTGCAAACCGAGAGAGAAGGGAGATCATCGGCAGACGAAATTAGAGAAATCATCGGGGGAGAAGCGGGGATTGCGGGTCACGTGACAACGACGTCCCGGATTAGCGAGTGCTCGCGACCTCCCCATGCCTCCTCGGAGGAGACGGGGACCTTCTCCCCGACAGGTCAAACTATCCCCCCCCGCGGTGGGGGGATATGGCGGAATTGCGCGCAGGTGTTTGGCCACATTGTTGCACTTTCTCGGGCAGAGAGCGGCAGCGCGCTGACGGTTTCGTCGTCAGCAGCTGGTGAAACGGGCGGCACAAGCCACCAGAGTAGTCTGCTAACACTGGTCTCCCCCTCCGTTCGCCTCGTCCGTGTGAGCGAGGGACGCTTGTGGGGATGCTTGTGGGGAGAGCCGACGTCACCTAGGGACGTCAGCTCTCTGCGAGATGACGTCACTAGGCTCTGCCTTTATCCCCCGAGGATTTGTCCCCGGTTTGAATACCCCTTATCAGGTCATCGAGTGTTCTTGATTTGTCGTGGCGAGAACGGGAGGAACAACCAAGGTGTTAGAACCTGGCTTCCGGCTCCCCACGGGCAAGAGCATGGCTATGCACTTTCGGCTCTACCGAGTTATGTAGCGCAAGTCTCAATGTGACAAACTGCCTAAGTAATCTTGTGTATATATGTGTTCACAGAGTCAAGTTGTTTGCTAAGAAAGGACTGGTCTTCCCCCTTGGGAAGTTGCAACAACCACGACGAGGCGGTCAGGGTTGCCGTGCGGTGGACTTGAAAAGTAGCCAGAACTCAAGCTTAAAGTAGACAAAATAGCCATGTCATTTAATATTATCGCCAAATTTGTATGCAAATTGATAAGAAGCGGTATTATGAGAGTAGACGTTATTATCATCGAACAATAAATACCAATTTGAATACGGAGAACCGTAGAAATAAGAGCAATTTTCCGTCTTGCGTTGTCTTCAAGCCACGTAGAAGTTGCAAATAAAAGAATAAATTATGATCAATTCAATGCGTCATGCATACAGTTTATGTAGAAGCGATAATGTTCTTGCCAGATACAGAGTAACTTTGGGAACATTCCAGCCAAATAAGCGCGAACATTAAACGCCGGAGCATTTTTGCCTTGAAGCCGCAGGTCGAATTTGATTAGTAGGCTTACGTAATACAAGTGCAGCTTAAAGGGGCCATGACACGGTAACCCACCAAATTGTGGTTTTCAGAGAAAAATAAAAGTAGGGAGTCTATTGTACCTGTACATATAGGAAAAATGGACTGTAAAAGAATGTTTCATTGCAAAATGAGCCATAGTAGTCGCTGGCTATAAACCCCGCCCATCGCCGGCAACCGCCATATTGCCATGGTGCGTGTGACGTCATGTGCTCCATGGAATATTTCTGAACACCCAAAGATTAACACACATAACACAGATTATAAGCGATAATTGGGTGTCATGGCCCCTTTAAGGTAGTCAGATCTGGTTAAGATGAACAGTCCAGCTTCATTTTGTCGCGGATCTCTGCTTTTGACAAGTTGACAGGAAAACACGTGCTGGGCATATGAATCATAAACTTGCACGTAGCATCAGTATAGATGGCGGGCAGCGTGTAACTTCGCAACTTCGTATTTGCACGCGCAGTGCGTTGTGTTGGGGTGCATCGACGCGCACCAAACTGCTGCTGGTGGAGGTCACGCACACGCATCGGATGGTACGACAGAACAGCTTTGGAAATAGTGTTTTGACCCTAGAATAATACGAAAGATGGCCACTTAATGTGCAAGAACAGAAGTTCAAAAGTAGTCAGAAAATAGCCATGCGGCCAACCTGAAATTTTTGTCGCCAGACGGGTCGTAAATTACCCAATTTTAAGCAAAGTAACCACCAACGGCAATCCTGGAGGCAGTTGGAGTCTCTTCCACTCCATTCTACGTCGACGGTGGCAGCGTCAGCTGAGAGGTCTCTGCTTTGAAGGAAAATAAGGGGTGGGGCGAAGGTTGTGTTATCTCTTCGGAACCACAGCAGATTACCAGGAAGGTCGGGCGCACACGCCGCCTTTTGCGACCTCCATTACGCTGAACGGCAGCTTCTTCGCTCCAGGCGGGCCTGGCTCCCGGAGGTGCACTCTTCCTCGCTGTGCGTGGGCAACCTATAGCAAGCTCAAGACAGAACACAAATAGAGACAGGCACATGAGGCACGCCAAGGTCGCTAAGAAAGCCTTCAATTCAAATACTCGGGTAACTTCCTCAACGCTCTCTGCGCTGCCCAATGTCCCCACGGTCGCATCGTGCTCACCACAGCGCCAGCGCCAGTACTTTTCGCTGAATGGACCAAGCTGTGCTTCGAGTAACCTCCGCAGTAACTGGTCGTAGGCTCGAGGGAGATGGAAACCCTTCGAAGCTGGCATTGTGGCAAAGGCTATGTTCAACGGCTCTCTAGATTCGACCATATCTTTCTTTAATTGGGGGTTGCCGCAACCCGCTAGGGGACACGAGAAACAGGCAAATCCTGGTCTAGCGGCGCAATTCAAGCATTCCTCGACGGTATTGAACGTGTAGGCAGTTCCCGCCCGCTGAAATGCCTTCTTTAACTTGGTGAGCAAGGTCTGATTGCTGTTCAGATAGTTGCCATCAATGCAGCCGTGTGCCAAGACGCAAGGCTGAATGTCTCCGCGGTCCAGTGCTAGTTCTAGCTCTTCCAGTGTGTCTATGTGGTCGTGCGGAACTTCAACCGCCAATCGTGAAATCAGTTCTCCGCGAAAATAAACGGACAGCGGAAGAATGGCTACCATCCAGGTCATCAAAATGCTCGTGCGTGAGAAACGAGAGCCGTACCGACGACCTTCAGAGCTTTCCGCAGGTATTGTCGTTGAGCTTGCCAGGAAGGACGCGATCAGAAACATCATATAGTCGAGTACTGCATCCAAGCGAAACACACCCAGGTAGCAGTAGTCACCAAAGCTAATCGCCGCCCACGCAACAAGCATGACGAACATCAGCATGCAAAACCCTTCTCGCGAATCGAGCAAAACTGCGAAGAAAGAAACGTCTGGGCTACGATGGCTTCTCATCGTATAGAATGTTTCGTATGTGTACAGGATGGGACGGGGTACTGCGAATACTTTCACGAGCCCTTCGTCTTCCTTTGACAATGCCATCAGGATATCCGCATGTCCTATGACTACTTGTACATACGCCGCATGTAGATCTTCAAAATGCCTGTAAATGAGGGTTGTGTTGTAGCTGCGAAGCGCTCGCAGTATTTCCTTAGCAAATGGCCCCGAACAACTATGGGCATCGGAATCTCGCTCTTTCCTTAATGGGGCGCAAGCGATGACTACCTTCTGTCCACTGAGCGCTGCCGAAAGCCGCCGCCGCTTTTCGGGTTTTGGAAACCCGCGTTTTCTGTGCAATACAACCGCTCCTGGTAACGAGAGGCATGAGTCTTGTTTCAACGATATTGCAGTCCGAATTTCGGAAGCCGGTGGCGGTGTCTTCCTCATGGCCGTATTTCCTGCCTCCCGCCCAGCATCGCCTGATCCCAAAACGATCCAGTCGGCCAAATGTGTGGTGGCTATTCTATGATTTGGAATCTCAGCGCACAGGTGATCCTCTCCTGGATTGCTTAGGAGAAAAATAACCGTGGTGACGCCTTTGAACAAGTTATTCTTGACCAATTCGTGAAAATCAGGAGCAGGGTGGGACCAAACGGAGTACGCATTAGGAAGTGTGCGTAAAAGCGGGTGGTCTAATCTTCTGTGATGTTTGGTGCAGGCAAGAAATATCACTTCGTCGTCATCCCCAATACAGTATTCTAAGTTGGCTGAACTGTTTTCAGCCATCTCACGCGAGACAGCGCCAGAACCCGCAGCAACTTTACAATGCACTGTGACTAGAGAACAGATCAGAAACGTAGAAACACGCAATTTGCTAATGAGCCTTGTCGCCATAACTATCAGATTACTTAAACAAGTCGTTACGGCCGCAAAGTCCCGGCGACTGGTGCGCAAAATAATGAGCAAAGGTATTCCTTCCTCAGCCACAAATTTTAATGAGGAGGAAACAAGTTGTGGTGAAATTGCCGAAACAGGTCACGCCCCACGAAATGTTTTGTTCCGGATACAATGGCCTCAATGCTATGTGACGTCTGAATAAGAACGATAAATTAGCATGCGAAATGTATATTGTTCAGAGTTTCTAAATACTCGAAGTATATCTTTGATACATCCTAATGTCACGAGAATATGCGTATGAACTATCAGACGCGCGAGTGAATAAGCCCTGCTTAGTGCACAGTTAACGAGAATATTTACAAAATGAGAAATAATTTGTAAATGTTACAGGCGTTACACATGCGCAGCAACCAGGTGATAGAGCACGAGTCGCCCTGTAGAGCATTCACCACTTATGACACAAAACTATGCTCACGTTCGCACGGAGACATAAGCAGTATGGTCAGCGGCACACTTCTTTAGGGATGATAGAGTCGATGGGAACAGTACTTCCGGCTTTTAAACTGGTACTTGCCACGATGCTGTGCCGACCATCAAACCCCGACTTGAGTGTGTTCTCTCTTCACGATTGAAGCACATTCGTGTTCTTTCTAATTGTTTAGCGCGCAAAAGCATCGTTGCCATGAGAACAACAGTCGCGAGATATGGGCCCTCGGCTATTTAAGCGCGTTTCATTTAGACAGCCTTTATGACAGTGAAAACCATGACTACCCATTCTTAGTTAACTATTCTAGCCTACCCGACACTGTGGTTTATGGCGCAAAATTTTATGTTTTCACAGCGCACGGGGCGAGGACGACAAAGAAAGGCACACGCAGCGCTGTATTTCTTTGTCGTGCGCCTCGTTCCGCGCGCCGTGAAAACATGTAATTATGCTGCGCCAACTAGCCCCTCGCTCAACCTTAGTTATTTATGCTAATTAAAGCACCAAAATTGTGGCTTTCGCTAGAATTTGTGGCTTATGTTTGCAACATTTGAAACTCATGAGTTTTTGCCTGGCTTATTTGATTGCACTAAGGAGAGCACGTTTCGTATGAATCACTCGATGTAAATATATTTGGACAAAAGCTCCGTCACACTATATTCTAAGAATTGTCGACATCGCTTCCATGTGTCGCTTACATTGTAATGGCATCGGCAGCGTTGCCACGTGCGCAGCCGCGCTGTTTTGTAAAAAGGCAAATAATCTCAACGCTTTTACAATGCTGTTAAAATAATTTTGGAAACCCAACAAAAATCCACGCACGTTAAAATTCGCGAAACCACAATAAACCCACTTCATTGAAGCGTGACTGATCGTCACAATATATGCAAAACCTGCAGTGCCGCCTTTCGCCTGAACCCGTCAGAAAGGCCTTTGGTCTCATACTAAAAGAGTACCGGGGAGTACTGTTGCTGGCCCGTAAAACACAGAAACGCTATTTCTAAGAACATGATGCATAGAATCGTGGATAAGCAGGGCACAACGAAAATACGAGCGCCTCACGACAAAGCTGCAGAAGTTTTTATTGCCTACGCACTAGAAGACCGATTAGGAGCGAGAACTGTCGCCCTTGCGTGTGTTATCCTTCCTGAAAGCAGACAGCTGCAAGCGGAAAAGAACAAACTTCTTATTTTTCTTTTTAGAATTTATACTTCCTGCAGACTTTGGAAGGGGCCACAGCAGAAGTGACAGCTTTTTCTAAACCCAACAGAACAGTCGCGCACGTGCCTGACATTGGTATAAATAGAAAACATATACTTCACACGCGCATATTGTTGGCGCACCAGATGCGGTATTTGCGATGAGGTCTTTTTTCAGGCAGCCATTGAAAATGCGTTCCAGCCTCGCAAAGTACCAAAAAGAACCCAAAGTATGTTATCTCGGTGCAAAACATAAAAAAAAACGTCATTTCCTAGGTGATTATTGACACAATCATGCAGCAGCGGTGCACAATGAGAATGCGACTTCTTGTCGACGTAGCTCTCCGGGCTCTATCAATGGCTGCTCACTAGAAGACTTATTATGAGAGGAAAATTTATGCGAGTGTCCATGCGTGACTTGTAAGTTGTCGCTAGCAGGGACAGCTGCAGGCGTGGAGGCACATGTTGTTAAAAAAATAATTGATACCTAAAGCCGGCCTTAGCCGAACGCTTTCAGTAGTGAAGAAAGCAAGTTTAGCTAGGCAACAGTGGGCATAATATTAGGAAGGAAGTGTTCAGAAAGGGAGAAGGGAGGGACGTTAACCAGAAAGACTTCCCGTTGGCTACCATACACTGGGGGGATTAGGGGAGGGGAATAGAATCGTGAGAAAGACAACAGTATCGCAAAAATATTATTTCTGAGTTAATATAAAATATACATATTACATATGCATGCTATCTCGAACTGCCAGATAGTCACGTTGTTGCGACCGTGAAAAACGCCGTAGTCAAACCGGTGGTGATTGAATTCCTTAATCCGGGAAGATTTGCCGAACAATATGAAACACTCACAGTACAATAAAAACTTGCCGGACAGTTGAGATTCGCCTTCAAGAGTAGAACCTGATAGCGTAATCGGGCCCTGTGCACATCGATTTCTCAGTTGCTAGCCTAGCTTCGGTTCTGGGTGCATGCCTCAGCCGCGCCGTAAGGGAACCAACGACTGTGCGCGCAACTTTGGCCGTTTCAAAGTATCCTAGAATGCCTACTGCAAGTACAGTTGTTAAGTGCCCACTACGCCATATTTATTCCTATTGTGAATCAGCGAAGGGCCCACTACGCGTCCGTAAGGTGACACGCGAACCTACGCAGCTGCTCACTTTGATGATGCTTTTGCGGCAGCTGCAGATTATTAAATAAGTCTCAGCGCTTTGTAATGGGTGGGCTTCTAAAATACCGACTATTTGCTCAATCCACATGTTTTGACGCCTGGTGCGATTCTACGCTTCTACCACGCAATATAACATGGGTTAGGGAGACTCCTTCGATTACATCACATTCATGTATGTTTGTTTTTCGAAGAAGTTTCAAGGAATAGCGTAGCTCTGTGGCAGAACACGTGCTTGCCACGGATACAGCCCGGGATGGATTCTCACTCGGATCCTAGATCCTTATTATTTATTTTATTTGCATCTTTTTCGCTCACGTTCCAACCTAATCTTTACCGGCAACGCGTGGGAGTGTGTTCCCATTGTTCACAGGCGCCTTATCATCCAGCATGTGGTTTTTATGCTTGTTTTGTGGTTTTCTTCATTGAAAGTAATGCCGAGATCTATGCCGTATGCCTGATTGCGAATAAAAATACGCCGTTCGCCTTTTATTGTTAAGGGGCCCCTAAACGACCCAGTGTTAGAGAGTTTGTTGTGGCGTTGCAGTTGTGCACGAGTCTACAGCGAACGTATTCGTCGGCTGGTCTGTCCATCTCTACGAATGGCCTTCTTCAGCGTCCTATATATATATATATATATATATATATATATATATATATATATATATATATATATATATATATATATATATATATATATATATATATATATATATATATATATATATATATATATATATATATATATATATATATATATATATATATATATATATATATATGTATATATGTATATAGTCCGCAAAAAACTTCTCTGAAGCGCGCGACCACGGATTCGATTCTGGGACCTCTCGCTCCGCTTTAAACTATTCGGCCGGGTTGTTTTTTTACCTAGCTTCGACCACTCGTCATGATTCACTTCGTGGAGATGCGTGACATTTTTGTTTTAAGTGCGGAGCACTTTGGGGGGGCTAGGCTGTCGTATGCTGTCGTATGTTGTCGTCGTCACTATAGGAGTAACGCAGGAAATACCACCTATAGCATAGCCATCTGTAGCGCGCTCACTCGCGCCAAAGGAAAATCTTCATCTTGTTCTTCGAGCGTCTTGTTCCTAATGTTAAAGAAAAGAAAAGGAACGGTATCGAGTGGCAAAGGAAAGCGGGATCTCGTGGTCCCCCGTGCTGATTGCAATCGAAGGAAGCCGTGGCAACACATACGAGAAAACTCCGAGGAAAATAATTAACAAAGAAAAAGGCCCTCGGCAATTAGAGAGATTCTTTTGGGGGGAGACAGAGTTCTTCCTGATCGGGCCCTGGGGTTATATAGTTGCTACGTACAAGTAAGCATACAGGAGACACTACAAAGGAGACACCCGGACCGATCCCAGGAAAGAGTGGACAGTCGTCGGCACTCGCGCTAGTCTCTATGGTCGGTCTCGTACGCTCGGGATCTTATTTCACTTATCGCCGTCTCAGTTCTTTGCTCTCCTGCGCTATCTCTCTTCCGATTGGCTGCCCAGCGCGACACGGTCCGAGCTAGCGACAAGAATAAGAGAGAGAGAGAGAGAAGCACGGGCTGGTAACTCATGTTTCTCGTTTTGCTTCGTTCTGTTTGCGATACAGACGATTGAAAACAGCTTCTCTAGTACGAGCCTCATGGTTCCCGAAGGAACAATTCGAGAAACAAATGCTCGAGACAGCTTTGATGCAGTGGGCCCGGCGCTGATTACGGCTAATCTCAGGAGCAACTGGTCCAGTGAAAACGAAGAAACTGTAATCCGCTTGAGAGTATATGTATGCAGCCACGAATGTTTGTTTATCGCGTTACTTCTTCGACGGCGTGGATTTCGGGCGAAATTAATTTGCCGCATTCAGTAAGTATGCTTTCGCTTCAAGATATCGATTAAGTCGGCGTCGCTCACATATCTTGGAAAGTCGTACTTTTTAAGTCAGCCGATTAGAAAGACCGCTTCGCTAAGCTGCTGCTCCTTGGGCGCAGTTTCCGAGAATTAGCGGAATTCTCAAAAAGCACCACTGCTATTCCACACGCCATGCTATTTGCATAAGTGTAATGCTGCAGTTACATTGAGTGCAAGAAAGGCGTGGCACCTATCGCACCTGCCCCGTGCGTAACCTTCGTTTACAGCGAAGCCGAATGTTGCCGCATGGCCTTCTTGTGTGGGAGAACCGTGTTTAGAAGAGGACAAAGAAGTTTGGATTGAGCCGCTTCCTGGCCTAAGCAACCCAACGAGCACAACAGCGCAAGGTTGTCGTCATAAGTGTGGCAGGATTAACCGTGCGTTGAACCGGACAAAGAAGGCCATGCGGCAATATGGCTAGTTGAAACCGAAATTCGTGCGACTTTTGCGCGCAAAAGCCGCCAGTGTGCACGAGCCACAAAACTGGCTAAGCCGCACTACTCACCATTGGGCCACTAAAAATGAAGTCGTTGCGGGGCAAAAGACGTATGTGCCACAGAAATTGAGTAAGTCCCACTGCTCAACCCTGGTTCACTAAAAATGAAGGAGGGAGCACACGGACGGCTATTGTGACAGACGTAATCGAAAGATGAGAAAGACGTTAATGAACCGGCGGAATGGATCCAGTGCTAAACACAAGGCGCGGCGCGAACTTTCCAGCTTCGCTGGTTAACCGCCTTCACGGAGTGCTTGGACGATGATTTTGTGTCATGTCCTTTCTTACGATGAATAATATTGTCATCACACACCAACTTGCTCCCCAAGAAACTAATTTAAATCACATTGCCACAAGTTCAGCCTATATGCGATAAATGGTGACCAACTTAACGCTAATACAAGGACATCGAGGCTGTAAGTCTTGCCAGTGTTGATCAAACTTCTTGGGCTGCTAAGCAAGCAATGTTTGGCAGGTAGCGTTACTGCGACTACCTAGAAACTGGGAGTGCCCGCCCCGTAAATGTCTTAAATTGGAAGAATAAACGGAACTGGGTGCAAAGGCTGCTTACGGCAGGAAAGTTAGCGCATCTCGTAGCCAACCAGTCTTCATTTGCGTTTATAATTGGTGCACTCTACAGTTCCGTACCCTAGTTTGAAAACTTGCTCGCTACGATCGTAAAGAATATACCAAGCGCAACCTTATTGCTCTAGTTAATATGCAGGTAAAACACATGTGAACGAATGTAACTGTGTAAGTAATCCTGCTAAAGGTGGCCTTTGATAAGTCAGCAAGGAAGCGCGCACTTGGTGAAGAGAAATCTATTTCACGAGGCCTATAACAAGGCCCTTTTAGTAGTATAGACCTATACTGTAGAGTTGTCAATGCATTTGCTAGCTTCTATAACTGCACTCGGTATCAGTAGAATTAATTACATTACTTGTTAAATACAACAACATTCACTGCTACGTCAGGGTCTCATGATGCCAAAGCAAAACGCGGTTAGCCCCACCAGACACACTAATTTATTTCCCCTGTAACGCATTTTTTTTCGGCCCGTACATATTCCAGAGAGTTGCGTGCCATGCTGCGGACATTCTTCATGCTTCCTTACTTGTAGAAGACATTGACTTTGGATTCACAGCGACAGTGCTTTTAATCATGCCGCCATGCCCCTTCTATTCTGTGCCCTTCTTGCTTTGTCATCCGTTCTAGAAGACACAGAAATGAAAAGTAAAAGATAAAAGAAAACTTCCGGAACGGGTTCCTGCCTAATTTGCCTGGGAATCCAAGCGTTTTCATTCTCAAGGGTCGTTTAACTCCTCCTCGCCCATGCATGGATCCGCGGCCGACCAAGTGGATAATTGGAGAGATCTCGATTTTGCTCCGCTGATTCATTCTTCTTGCTCGTTCCGCTGCTGCTACGTGCTGTCTTTTTTTCTCTCTCTCTCTGTCTCTCTACGAAGAGTAATGCCTCCCCCCTCTCACTCTAGAGAAAGAAAGAGGGAGAGAGTGGTATTACTGGAGTTTCGTAATTTTTATTATCCGGGCATTCCATCTTGGAAACTATTTAGAAGCGCCCTTGAGAGTAATCGGCGCCGCGTAACAACGCCGAGAGAGATCGCATTGTTTCGCTCGTCTTTGTTTTGTGTATGTCATTAGTTCCAAAGAAAGGCTTAGCAAACTTTTTTTTTTCTTTTTTTTAGCCGCGCAGCAAACTGTCTGCTTTTTTTTTAACTTCTTTCTTTGTCTATATGTTTTAATGGGCTCTCTATGAGCACTACATTGACAGAGCCCCATAATTACCCGTAACACGAGCAGCGAGTGACTCTCTTGATTCTCTTCCAACCACTTCCGGTCCATCACTTACTTCCGGTCTTCCAAATGTTCAGAAAAGGTCTTCTGAAAAATAAAAATTGATGGTCTTGCTTCAAGGTAACTGCGATATCGGAGAATTGCGTTACGTAGGGCAAGAGCCAATTAACTGCCAGAAGAATTAATCAAAATGAATTGAAAAAGTTAATTGAAAAGGGGGGAAGGGGTAACCTGTATGGCTTCCAAACGGGAGTGCCACTCGTGAAACCACATTGTGAGCCCCTAAGATCAGTGCGGCACCTGACGGAGAAAATCTCAACGACGCCCTTTTTTCTACATGGCCTTTGAGATCTGTTTCGGCAGTTCGCGAAACACAAAGTTCACTCAAGGAATACACCAGAGAACAGGAACGCCGGGGTGAGAGTGCCTCGACCAAAAACCTTAGGTAATGATCGGGGTCACCTCAAACTTTATTTATTTACTTATTTCAGCAGTACCATTACGTGTAATATGGCGACGCGTAGGCCCAATGTTGAGTTATACAAAAGCGAAACTGTGAGATGATAATAATAATAATAATAATAATAATAATAATAATAATAATAATAATAATAATAATAATAATAATAATAATAACAACAACAGTAAAGTTGTATGACCAAGGAGCGGTGCGACACAAATACAAGGAAGCGATAAAATAACCTAATTTCACTGAACGCTGAGACTGTAAGAGATCTGAATAACTTTCCGTCTCACAGACACGCAGGAACAAATCACTTTTGCGTATGCTAACAGGCAGTGCTAAACAACTATCAAAACAAAATCACAAGCTTCAGAATTAAAGTTTGTTTCGAAAGGAGCCCCATTTATATATTTTCTATAGTTTGATAATTTCTTTTGGTTCTTCCCTGTACCCATCACGAAGCTCCGCAACGGTCGTGTCATCGCGGGTCCGACCATGTCACAGGTTGAAGGAACATCGTCTTCACTACCCAGCACCTCTACCACGAATATGAGACGTAAAATGAGACGAGACGTGACTATTTGCGAATGTATTTACACTGATCGATCAAGATGGATGACATCCCGCACTGCGGACAGGCCAGTCCTCTTTGTCGTCTTCTGTACGCAGAATGTCTCACCCCTGATGTGCTAGCTACGTAGCATTATTGCTCTGTGACAGCATGCATGTGCTGCGCCCTCAGTGCGTGCGTACTTCAAATAATATCTGTGTTTGGATATTGGCGGAGTTGAAAGTCTGGTGCCCTATCCTATCTTCTCTCGTCTTTTTTTTTTTTTTTGTCATTCTAAGTTTGCGCCACAAATTTGTCGTTAAGCTATGCAATATGCACCAACTCGTCCAAAATTACACTTTGATAAAACGATCGTGTAGCTTTGGGTGTACGCTCAAGGAAGTATGGTGGTTACAGTTAATCTTTAGGTCTTAACGACAGCGTCCCTCAAAACAAAAACGACCCCACTTCCGGAACGTCGTACTTCAGAAAAGCCAGATGAACATAGAATAACTTGATTAATTAACAAAATTAACCAACATTAGCAATAATTTTGTAAAGGTATGTAACTACAGCGAATACTGCCTTTTATTTAAGCAATTCTAGCTAACGTATCTCCTATTTAGCCTGCATCAAACAACAATGGCCAACATAACCCCAGTTTAGGCAAAACCAGCTCAGAATAACCAAAATTTAAAGTGGCCACGACACGGACACCACAGAACTTGCAGTTTTCAGTGCGAAATATAAGCAAATAGTTTATTGTGCCTGTGCACATTTGGAGAATGGACTGTTAAAGATTATTACAGTGCAAAATAGGACTTGGAAGTCGTCGGCTATAAACCCCTCCGAACGCCGGTGACCGCCATTTTGCCATTGCATGTATGACGTCATTTGCTGAATGGAGCGGAGCCGTCGCCTTCTATCAAAGTTTTATCCATTGCAAGTCGTTAAGTTTCAATGCCAAGCTGAACAAATATGAGATAGCTCGACTGCGTGGGAGCTGAGCACGGAACAAAATTGTTCTCCGGAATGCAGACGCTCGCACAACAAGCAGCTTGTTACGTCACGGCTCGCGAGTGCGCCAGTGTTGCCCGACTCGCACTCCGCTTGCGTTTTTGTAAATAACACTCAATCATAAATTAAGTGCTCCACATTACCCCACATACCACAGGTTATGATCGAAAATTGGGTGTCATGGCTCCTTTAAACAACGCTAGCCAACTTTAGGTATAATCTAGCCAATGTCACGCAATCTAGCCAATGTCAGCCAACATTACCCCGTTTAGCAATACAAGCCAATATTAACCACTATTCGGGCAACACTAGCAAACTTTAGCTGTAATTTTTATCCAACATCAGGCAACAATGGTCGGCAACACTCCCAGTTTAGGTAATCGTAGCCAATATTAGCCGTAACTGAGGCAACATTAAACAGTACTAGTCAACTTTAGCTGAATTCGGAAAACACGAGCCATGATTATTGTCAACAACAATCACTTGGTCACACTTGGTCAATGCTAGCCATCATTTATCCAACCAACATTATTGAGCCCATACTCAAACCCTGTTACGGAATGTCAGTAGGAAGTACAAAAAGGCCTTCAACAAACAAACAAGAAAGATATCTCGCTGAGGTTTGTAATTAGCTGACGTGAGACTGCAATATTTCATCGCGATTACAATTTGACCGCGTCTACAAAAAACATAAAAAAAGTACGCCGTCTAACTGCAAGTGAAGGCGAATAAACTAATCTGTATAAACTATGAAAGCTCATTAAGCAGATTAAATCCAACCGCAGTGCCCTACCATTGGTGGCCTTCGCGCGCGGAATAACGCTGGCGTTAAAAAATAGTCGTGAAAACACGCTATGAAATCCGGTGGTCTGAAGCACGTCACAAGCGGAAGGGTGAGAACTTGCCTTTTAAAACAAGAGAAACATATAGGAAATACAACGAAGGGAAGATGGTTCCTTGTTCCCAGCAGCTGTCTTGTGTTTATGTGCTTTTCTTTCATTTAGTTTGCGAGCTTCATGCGCGAGATGATGGATGGGCAATGGGGTCACCGCCGTTGCAGCGCTGTTTGCGAGACCTGGCTGTCAGACAGAGTACATGTATTTAATTTCCATCCTTTCAAGGCGCGACGCTACACTGTATGTGAAGGCGAGCACCTTCATATAGCGAGCTCTTCACGCCACGCTGAACGCGTCTGCATTTTGGGAACCGCGTTGCTGTCAATCTGCGGGAGCGGGCTCCATTGTTGCGCGCCTGCGAGCGTGACAGGAACAAAATAAACGTTGTTCAAACTTGAACTCGAGTTTCTGAAGCGTGAAGAGCCGTACGCACATGACGAGAAAAAAGTTATACGCAGCGCAAAATATTACGTTGTGGAAATAGCGAAAGGCGTGTGGTAAACAGGATTGAGAAAACTTTGGTGTATTCAAACTTTTTTTTTTGTGATGCATTAAAGTAAAGCAAGTAACCTTCCCAAGGTTAAGTTTATGCATGCAGTATTAGGCTAGCGCATTGCAAGGCGTGGCAGTTTTAATTTTAATTAATTATTCTGACACTTAACTGGAGCTTATCCTAAGTGAAGTTTGGGCTCCGATATCATTTACAATATATAAACAATTAACTGAAAACAAAGAAAGAAAGTAAAAGGAAAATCACAGTTCCACTCAAGGTCGAAGTAAGGAATGCGATATGAGGAAATTGTAATATTGTACGAAGTAAGGCTGGCAGCTAACACTTTTCTATCGGATCTAGATGTGATGACGTCCCATGTGACATCATAGTGACATCACAGGGACATCACTGTGATGTCATGCTGAAGTCATATGGTGACGTAATCGCATGATGATGATCTTTTGCGTCACTCGAGTTGACGCTGACAGTCACTTTTCGTATTTGATGAGGCATCTAAAGCATTAACCTTAAAAGTCGTTTTCAAGAATGCAAAATCTATAGCTCCTCGAGATATTCTGATGCTTGAAGCTCGTGTACTTAGATTTAGATGCACATTAGACAGCCCCAGGTGGTCGGAATTTCCGGAGCCCTCCACTATGGAATATCTCATAATCATATCGTGGTTTTGGGAACGTTAAACTCCAAGGCCTATTATTATTAATCTCTTTATTCTCAAATGTCACTACGAAAAATCTATTGGAAAAACGACCACCCGCGGTAGTGTTGTCCTTTCTCTCTCTCTCTTTCGTTAATCAAATAATCGCAATTTGACGACCTTCAGCTGAGACGCAGTAGGCGTACTTCGTCTGGCAAGTGTCCAGTATTGATTTCCGGGGGATCAGTGCGCAGTGCATTGCGTTTAAAAAAATAAATAAATAAAAATTGTCATCATTTACTTTCCTGGGTGCTATTAAAAAGCCATTACTCGGTGGGAACACTTCATCGTGATCCGTCTCTTTAATTCTTCGTTCTGGTATTTTTAGGTCAGTTTTCCCTGGGACCTGGGACGCGGTAATGGCAAACCGATGGTGCCCTACAGCACATTGTGTGGTAATTACATATCGACGGTTTCCAGCAACACGCTCATCACAATCGCGTTATTTTTACTTACGCACAGCAAATCGTAAAAGATTTTAAAAATGCGGTATTTCACTGCTGTCACAAGCAGATATCGATGGTGTTTGCCCGAAATCCCGGAATTGATCTCGTCATCGCTGTGCACATACATTATAAAAAGGAAAAGTGTGTGAGGTCACCCCTTTCGCTGAGTCCTTAACTTGCCACGTTTATGACTCTCTTTAAGGAGAAACGTTAAACCCTCTTTCGGGTCCCACGACTCCCCGACGAGAGTTTAATCATCTTCAGAGACAGTCACATGCGCGTCAATAAAAGGACTAAAAAAAAAGACAAAAAAAAAACAACTTCGCAGTTGTGGTTGCCAAGCCTGAAGGAAGAGCGGAGCTGGGTGGCCTTCCTTGTTTCTTTTATTTTGTCCTTTCTATCTTCTCTTTCTTTTTCTCGAGCTGTTTCTTGTATGTGTTTTTCTCTCGTTTTTTTTTTTTTTGCACCTGTTGCTTTCTATTTGTTTCTTTCTAGGTCTTTCTTTCTATCTCTATCCATTTATTTCTCGCTCTTCCTATCTTTATTTTCCTGCTTTTTTTCTTTCTCTCTCTCTCTTCTGGTCTTCCTCTCTGTTTTTTCTATGTATTTTTCATCTGTGCTTTCCTTCTCTTTCTTTGTTTCTGTTTATTTATTTATTGATTTTTAGGTCTTGCTCTTTTGTTTTTTCTGTGTCTTTCTCGTGTCTATTTCTTTCTTTCTCTTTCTATCTTTTCGTCTTCATTCCCTTTAATTTTCTCTATTTCGTTTTTTTTCCTTTATTTCCACATCTTTCTCTCTTTCTCTCTCTTTCAACTGTCACGCGCTCGACTTCACCGAACATAGTTTTCGTTTAACGACCGCTCCTGCATTACTCGGTAGTGGGCCTTGCCCATTTCCTGTGGCGCACATCCACATGGTTGTTTTCCGTGGACACCAACGCTTTTACGGTCGGCTTAAACAGCTCTGCTGTTAAAAAACAAGAGTAAAATGACTCTTTCATTTTCTGACAGTGCATGGTAGAACACAGAGATTCATGCGATGTAATTAGACTGTAATAACTCCATGCTTTCGGTGTATCCAAATTATTACATTGCTTTATCTGGCTATATCTCATAGTGCTATTGTAATAACTCTGTTGGTTAGTTGTTCCTTTTGATGTTTGCGATTAATATTAAGGCTATGACTGAGGTTTCAGTGGAAAGTCCCCGGCAAATCTTCAGATTCCAAAGTTTTTGAAAAGTGCACCCGAACCACATTGCGCATCTGTGTTCAGAAGTCGGACACATCTAACTGCTGGTTCTTTCATACTGTCAAAATCCATGACGTCATGCTAGGCCTAGTGCGGGAACTAGAAGGTGGCGTCGCCATATTCACTGTTTCTTTTTTCTTTTTTCCACATTGTTTTGCTTTCTTAGAGCCTCCTTGCGGCAAGAGCGGTGCTTTTGCTACTTTTGAGGCGTAATTTACGAGCGCGAGAGATCGTTTTTTTTTTTTAGTGTCTATTGAAAGTGCGGCGTATAGTAAAGAAATATGGAGAACTTATGTGCAATTATGTTCGTCACCTCAGCTTGATTCCCGTCGTGCGCGGGCCTGACTTCAGTGCTACAGTAGGCTTACAAACAAAAAATAAGTATAATTTATGGCGGTAATATGTCATGTGATGTTTTGTGTCAATATATGTTGAGGGTAAGGCTTCATTTCATGGAGACTTCATTTTCATAGAATTTTCATATGTTGACGACGACGACGCCGACGGTCATTTTTCGCGCTTGATTAGGCATCTAAGGCTTTTGCATCAAAAGAAGGAAACATGGCAAACGTAGCGGTTTTGCGTGTAGTAGTATAGTAGTAGTAGTCCCCTGAAATAGTGGCACACATCCACGCTATGGGCGCGCAGCTTTGTTCTCTTTGTCATCCCGAACAGTGTTCTTGAATGGACTTTATGTATCAATAAGATAACTCGCAAAAGCAAGGCCATTTGAAGAAGAAGAAGAAGAAGACGATGTTGCAGTACGGGAACGCTGGTATGGGCTACTGCTGCAGCAAATTCAAGCTTGCCACGTTCCTGCTCACGGCTGGTAAGGTTGCGGTGCACAAAATATTTGTGGTTTGCTCTAAACAAGTCATAAACTATTTGGGAAGTGACGTGGTTGCATTGTGATAATTAAGGGACATCTTCGAGACGAACTAGTGTCAGGGCTATAAATATCCGTTGAAGGACTAATATTACCCAACATTGTCGAAGACCTTTCTGAGCTGAAAAAGACTGATGATACCTATGATTTTAGAAACAATGCGAATAATTCTTGTACTAGGTACGGAAATGAAAGGCTCAATTTTCGTTCGCCTTTATTTCTTAATCAGTTATGAAAAAAAAATTAAGAGGATATATGCATGTAACTATGGCAACCCCAAGTGAACTGCTCGACATATCTCCGTGAATTGGCTGCCTTCGTCTTGTGTTGTGCTGTAGGGCACAAACAGAAAACGCGTCACTCTTTTCCTTTATACTCCATACACATGTATCAATACTATGTATTTGGGACCATTCCGCTATTTACTTTGATAATTGTTTACTCCATGTTTAAGGTGTCCTTCTTCTCCATGATTTTGTGTATCTTTCTTTTTAGAATATTTTGCTGTTTTGTGAAAACTATACATATAGGCCATGGCAGAGTGCGCAGACGCTGCCAAAATGTGCTGCCGCATTTCGGTTGTGAATTTGGATTTTCAATATTGGTCGTGAATTTGGCTGGGGATTTTAGTTTGTACATACTAAATCTGTACGCTTATGTCGAATAAATTGAATTCAATAGATGAACTCGCTCCTTTTTGCAGTATTCCTGGCCGAAGGCCGCGATCTGGAAAGCCTGGAGCAAGAAATCGCGGCCCTGCGTCCTGGCCTGATCGTGTGCAGCAGCGGCGGCAGCTCCATGGGACCCGCGCAGAGGTTGCGAGCGGAGGCCGAGAGTGACGTGCAGGTTGGTCCTGGCAGTATATTACATCATAGGCTCACAAGTCACGCGGTAATTTATGGATTCACCGAAGGCCACTCGAAGGCGAAAGCCATGTTCTAGTTCTTCTCATTCGATTGTATAATTCTAGCGATCGTTTGCCGTAAAGATTGCTACAGCGAGGAAGATTTAACTTAAGCTGACTTGCTCAATAATGCTTTCGTAAGAGCTTTTACTGAGCGGCGAGCCCCTCTCTTGATGCGCCCAGGTGTGCTGCCTGCGAGAAGACCTCCTGGAGCGCGTAGACGAAGTTGTGGTCCCGTCCTCCAACGGCACTTCCGCCACCCTCACCAGGGCGGCGCTGTTCGACAATATGGCCGCCCAGCCCGACGGTCGCTACGCCTGCGTCGCCATGCTACGAAATCGCACGGCGGCCGCCGCGGCCCAATCTAACGGCAGCAGTGCCGGAGTGACCATTGTGGGAAGTGAGTGATATCGGCAGTAGAAACAGACAGACAGACAGACAGACATACAGACATACAGACATACAGACAGACAGACAGACAGACAGACAGACAGACAGACAGACAGACAGACAGACGGACAGACATATACATACATACTACAAACATACGTCCTCTATAGTTCATGCTGATTGAGCTTTAAATTGACCGAGAACTGGCTAGAGCGTGTCATTGGATCCTGGTGTAAATGAAAATATTGTCAATTGTAGTGACAGGACTCATGCATTCCTTTTCGCGATCTAATAATAATAATCATTGGGACTGAACGTCCTAAAACAATGGTATGATTAGAAGGGACGCCGTAGTAGAGAGCTTCGGAAATTTCGACCGCCTGGGTTTCCTTAACGTGAACCTAAATCTAAGTACAGGAGCCTCAGGCATTTTCGCCTCTATCGAAAATGCGGCTGCCACGGCCGGTAGCCGATCCTGTGACCTTCTGATCAGCAGTCCAGCACCATAACCACTAGACCACAGCGGTGAGTTTTTCACGATTTGAGTAGAATTAAACTTTTAAAATGCGTTTAAGGGTCACAAAATACTGGTATGTCCCGCAGATGGAGCCTTGATGCTGCAATATGTCGTCGTTCTGCATATGAGCGTAGGCACAAAATTTTTTTAGGGGGGGGGGGGGGGCACCATCTTGATCTGAAGGAGGGGGGGGGGGGATGCAGATGTGGTCGAGTGTCATATCATGGCGGAAAAAAAAATTCAGGAGATGGGGGGGCACGGGCACGGGCCCGGAGTGCCACCCCCTGGCTACGCCACTGTCGTTCTGTTTACGGTGCTCAGAAACTTTTCCTATTCTGCGCTGCTTGAGAGGTGAACGGAGTAGACACTGAGAAGCGGCGCTGCCTTCGCGGCAACGATACTGTGGAAGATGTCGAGCCGCAGCGCACAAGCAATGCCCGCTTTCACGCTCACCTCCCACTGTTTGTAACATGCGTTTTGTGCACGACCTCACAGTGGCCGCAGATAGAAAGATTCCGATTACAAATTGTTTCATGGTGTTTTCCTCGTTCCCACTCCGTAATTAGACAGGTCAGACCGGTAAGTTTTCCTTTGGACTAAAGAAAACAGGGGCCTTAGAAAATGGTTGTTGGTGTCCTTAAAGTCGTCCTGGTGCTGCGATATTCCGTCCGCCAATTACTTGTTTACTCCTTGTGTCCCAGCTGTTCTACCGGCCTGTGCGGACGGCTGGCGTTGCAATTCCTGCTGTTGCCAGCGACAAGTGCACTTCGGTCTGTCGCTGTCCCTTTGGAATGCACGCCATAGAAGGCATTTGGAGGTGCAGCGACTCGTCCGGTACGTTCCCCATGTTACAACGTTTTTACGCGTTGATATTATCAAATTTTGTATTCATAATCCTTGCGGCAAACTGCTCGTACTGAATATATATATATATATATATATATATATATATATATATATATATATATATATATATATATATATATACGGACCGCTCCTTTTCGGCGCACCCGGTGCGTTCACTTTCGGTATCTCCGGCATCGCGGTCTGGAAATTCCGACGATGGATCTCTCAAACTGGGCGCGATATTTTCGGTTTTTAAAAATTAGGCTCGCCATGAAATTGTGACGTAGAACAAGTTCGCCATATAAACAAGCCGCCCTAAAATTGATAATTATACAGTTAATTTTTTTAATTAACCATTTCTGAGTGATCTAATGAGTGACAAAATTTTTCCACCTCAGCATAGAAATTGGCTGCGAAGACGACAAGTGCCTAACTATTATACTTTTTTAAGGAAAAATTTGTATTGCTTAAAAGAAAACACCCTGCATATATATACGTATATAACGTTTAATAGGAATCACATCGAATGTGGTGAAGACAGTGTAAGGATTAATAGCTTGGCAAAATAAATACAATTTGCTATTTTCAGCCAACAACCCATTAAAATATATACAACATCATGTATCCCAAGGTCATCTACTAACAGGGGAGTCTACTTGAAGTGACTGGGAAGCCTATATTGAAACGACGGTTCCACAAGGTTCTCGCTGAAGTCGACCGTGAACTTTGTTTCCATCCAGCGCCTTCCGAGACTGGAGCTCGAAGTCCTTGACGAATTCGGGAGCCGCTACGAAGACGGAGACCGTGTTCTGGTTGTGTCGCGCGACACCCTGATCCTGCGCTACCGCTACGGAGTGAGCGCCGGACGCAACTTTGCTGGAACAGGTGATTCTTCGGCTTAACAAGCCGAGTCGGTATAGTGGTTTTTGCAGAGATACAAACAGCACTGTCCCTTCCTACATCGAAATGCATTGTTTCCGTGTGCGAACACTAGGCAAGTGGGTGTAAGCATAGAGTTTCCTAAACTTATCTAGAGGAGACTCTGGCGCTGCGATCGTTCAGCCACCATGGGAATGATGGGTAGTACACAAGTTTGCCTTGTCCTCGTGCTTGCGGCTTCGAAAGCACTTGGGACTTTGTTTATTATTGTGTTTTGGTTCTGTTTCGGATAAAAGAATGAACCGTTTTGAACTTCCTGAGCCGATTTGAATTGGCAACCCTAAAAGGTTAAGGTAGTGATGCGGAGGCGCTGAACACTTGTTGAACTTCATCTTGCGACAAAGCGTATGCAGCCCACACGGAGCCAAACGGAGCCGAAAGAACGAAGACTAGGCAAGACTAAGCAAATTTGTGTACTACCCATCATTCCCATGCTGGCCGAATGAAGCGCCGTTCGTTGCTGCTCCCATAAACACTAACGCCAGAGTTCCCTTTAGTGCATTTATAGGATGTAAGAACGCGTACAAAAAGGAGGGGGGGGGGGGTATCACTCATAACAATCAAATTACTAGACTTGTTTTTATTTTTTTCATGCAATAATTGATTCGGTTAGGAATAAAAGAAAATCTTAGGACCTACATGTGTGGAAGTGACTGTCTCGCGTCGGCGTTCGAGTGCCATTTGTATTCCCTGGATTAACCTTGCCTTCTGCGTGCTGCCGACGCGGAGCTCCGGGGCCACGCAGAAAGGAGCGCACAATTGATCTCTGCTCCCCCAGGTGGGGCAACGATCCCAGCTCGCGGTGTCTCTTAATTTCTTCTCCGTGTTTGTGTTGCGCAGCGAGTTATGGATCCAAGCTGCTCGCAAGAAAAGCGTCATCTCTTTGAGTAAACTAATTGCTGGAGGCCGCTTTTTCGAAATCTCAGAGATGCAATGGGTTCTTCGCATGAAAGACTTCGATTCTCCTATTTGACATAGCAGCCTAACTCCACTAATTAGAAAGTTGATCAAGTTGGCTTTACTGTCCCAAATAATATCTTTAGGCATCTTAATATGTCCTGCGCCTACACAAGAAGTAATTGTGAAGGCCATCGAAGAAATATTGCGTTTCCCTGATTTTTGACGATATTGGACACATTTCTTGAAACACCGGGCATTGCTGCTAAAGTCCGGCGCATTTGCTAAAGATTTTCCAGTAGTATATCAGTAATTCAACTGAAGTCGCTGTCTTTTTTTTTTTCTGTTTTGAGGTTTTATGTGAAATACAAATATTAGGTTTATTGAAATTGTTGTTCTGGTTCCTGGAGCGAGGACGCACTGATAATGCAAATTTCTGACCCTGGAAGTAAACGGCAGATGTAACTTGCGTTACTTTTTTTCGATAACGGTAACGGTAACACGTTACATTTTTTGTGGCTAACGTAGGGTGGTAACGCATTCCTTTTTTTGTAAGCGTAACGAGTAACGTATTTAGTTGCTTTATTTTTATTTTTTTATTTTGGTAACGCATACAACACTGGTTCAAAGGGTATAGACCCCTTTTCATAATTGTAAAACTAGCTTTTCTGCAATGCAGTTTGCCCTACTAATGGCGGCCGGTCATTTACTGCAAACAGCGTGTTCAAGCGCAGTTTGCTTGCCCTATGGCGCGGAAAACGTTCACTGTGCTCCCTTGATATAAACACGCATGATAAAAAAGCCATGGCACGTTCCACTAGGACCTGCTCTCCACTTGAAGGACGACAGGTGCCGCCATTAATAGTGCGAATATGCAGCACAGGGAAGCGCACTTGCTGTTTATGAAAAGGGTCTATAGGCGCATTGCCGCACAGTGAAGCAGACTTTCTGAAGACGTTGCGTGCGCGGAAGGCAGGTCGGTGAAGTTGTCCTCCGTTCCGCGCCTTCGTGTATGTGGACTGCAGGTTTCCGGAGAGGAGCCCTGGAGGCGTCCCGTGACGTTCTCCTCCAAGTCCACCATTCGACGTCACGAAGGAACGCTCGTCCTGTGGGAGGTCGCGCGACCGTTGGCGGTGTTCGTGCAGGTGGCGCTGCACAGCCGGCCGCCTCGAGCTAAATCTGTGATGCTGAACCTCGCCGTGGTTCGTAAGTGGCGTTTGCAACACGTACGGCAGAAGTTTCGCACTTGCACACTAGAAAGTTAACACTTTTATGGGTATTTAAAGGGATCTTTAGTTGTCTTACCGCTCACACTCCCATGGTTTAAAGGAGTACTGACACGATTTCGGAACATCGCAAAAGGGACATTTTTCGTTTCCTTGGTATGCAGTGTCAACGCTCTCCACACAGCGGAGTCAGACAACACGTATAAAATATTTTATTTTGATATTAAAGTTTTCTTCACTGAGCATCTGCAAGCCAGCTCCATTGCAATGGACATTATCCCGACGAGTCAAGTCAGTTCTGAGTTCGCGAGCTCTGCGTCCGTCATGCAACCTAAATCGCAGAAATCACTGTCAGGATCACTGGACGGCAATTAACTCATCGTTGTTTACGTGCACCACAAGCAGATGACAGATTTTCCGTTAGTACATCGCCAGTTGCTGTCTTCCCGTGACGTCACACTGCTCTGATACGTCACTGAGAAGCCGCCCCCTCGATACCGAAACCGAAATTGCTGTTTTATGGTAGCGGTAATAAAAATATATCCAATGCATACCCATGCACTACGGCACTTTTTATAGCTTTCTCGACACCAGTACTTTCATTTAGAGCAACAATCCGAAAATTCTTAAAATTCGTGTCAGTACTAGTTTAAGGTGTAAGATGGATTCCTATGTAAGAAGAGATGCAATTTGCTGTGGTTAACGACGTACCGTTCTTAGCAAAATGGATGACGCCTGCGAAGTGGCTATGAAACAGCGCAATGAATTAATTTTCACAGCTCTTGCTACCATATTGTCGTGTGAGATATTTCTAAGAACACTTGGTGGCCGCAATCCATACAATGTTTTTAACGACGCCTTTTCTCGCGTTGTACGTGTAGCTAAGCCGGATTTTGAATGTGAAATTTTCTTGTAAAGGTAAGGGTGTTACCCATAGGGCAAACGAACACCTAGAATATCGTAAAACTTCTTTAAAGTGCATAATTACAGCAAAGTCGCACTGTCTGAAGTAAAACATGATTTTCTGTTTACAGAGAGCAACTCTATTACGCGAGCTCTTTAGAAGCTAAGTCCCCGTAGCAACATTTCAACAGGGACAGCTCACTGCACGTCCTTAAAAGCGTAGAACTCTGAATTGTTTATCCTATATATATATATATATATATATATATATATATATATATATATATATATATTATGTGTAGGTGTGTGTGTGTGTGGCACACAACACCGAAAAGCAGTCCTCAAGAAAATTTCTCCAAAGCGCGCGACCACGGATTCGATACTGGTACCTCTCGCTTCACTTTAAACTACTCGGCCATACACTCATAAATCCTCCCGCAACTTACGGCGCGTTATTAATATATTTCTTCTCATATTTGTATTCTATTGTATCTTGTACATGTAATTGGATTTGATATTTTACTATGTATTGTAGTACGTCTACCTATAGTTGGTTCTCAGATTACACTATGCTTAAATGGAAGAATTCGGAAATTTCTTATATTACACGGAAAGATTAAGGTTCCGATGCCGATACAAGCATGTGACATTGATGAGGAAGAGAATCAGGTCATCCGCCAATGCGAACCTGGTGAGTATTTGTTCCTGACGCAGCTCGCCTGACAGTGGGCATGCCTTGCCACGAGGACGGCGAGTGCCGCAGAGTCAACGGGCTCTGCATGGATCGCCAGTGTCAGTGTTCCTTCGCACTGAACGCCAACGGCACCTGCATCGTTGTCGGTGAGCTGAGCAAGGCTTTCGCGGGCAGACACTGTCATACCTGCCGACCTTCCCGATTTTCTTGGGAGACTCCCGAATTTATAGCAATCACGATGATTCTGCGGGCACGACCATAACTCTCCCGAAACTCAGCGCTATATCCAACGGGAATAGGAAATAACAGTAACTAAGGGCACCTGTTCCAATATTTTCTAATCGTGTGCGGCTGGTTAAGTCATTTTGGCCTCAGTGCACTTGGTGTCATGCGGAAGAGCACATTAAAATTTTCAATGGCTTGGAACGTTTACTTATCTTCAAATACTTCAGCCCGATGCAGGGCTATTGCAGGCGAGGGGTACATAAATGCAAACGGAAAGAATTATCACGGTAATATCACAACAAGTGCTTCAACAAGAACAAATATCGTCACCTTGTGAGCACAACCGGGTACAAAATGAGACAAATAGAACATTAATAATATTGTGGGCATTTATAAGACACACGTTACAATATACAAGTGCCTCCAAAAAGTCTGAATACATTCATTTCACGAACCAAACCAGGTAGATCGTTCCAGTAATCAATAACACTCGGAAATACAGTGTATTTGAACATGTTAGTACGCGTAAAAAATGGCTTTAGGTTAAGATTGTGATGTCGTCTAGTTGGCAAAGTACTAGCATACACGATGCAATTGTCAGTTAGATAGCTGGCACCGACGAGTGAACAAATTAATGCAATGGTTTCAGAGAGTCAATATCCGCCTGGGTGCATGGGTGTCGATTGCATATGATGGAGGAAAATCACGGTCATAGCGAATGAGAAATGATGCGAACAGCTTTCCTTTGGACAAACTCAACTTTTATTCTCGTCACACACTTTGTATGGATTCCACAAGCACGAAGCGTACTCTAATATAGGGCGAATAAGCGTTTTGGGCCTCAGCACTTTGGTGCATTTTGGAGTGTAGATAACGCACGTCTTAACCTAATTTTTAGTGTTTTAGATGTAACGTAATCGATGTGGTGCGACCACTGCATGTTGTCTGTCAACATAAGCGCCACGGTACTTGCTGACACGGAGTGTAGCAAAGTTTGTCCCTTAATTACGCTCGAGGGCACGTGCCATACAATTACGAGTGCCAACACGATCGCTGACGTCTACAAGGCTTTTCCTGGCAATTATGTGCTTATGACGCTGCTGCAGCCCTGAGAGAGTAAAAGAATACGTACACCAGTTTTCTTTTCTCGTGTCTAAGAAGACATGTGGTGCACCACCTGTCTTGTCCCTGTCTCGCCCCATCTCGTAGTACGAAGCGCAAGAATAAACGATGTAACACCACCCATGACCAGGATTTGGGGACATTTGTACGTAGCGCCATCTCTCGTCGGCGACAGCGGCGGCCTGCCGTAACTGAATGGGAAATAGACGAAAAAAAATCATATCTGACGAAAAAAGCTAGCTATCAAAAACGACTCCCAGTTCTGTACAGCAGAGACTTAATTCAACATTCTGTAAAATTTACGGTGTCGCACTACAAACCGCGTGGCTTACCAGAGTGTTTAATATATTACAATGGGGCCCCATGTATTTCCAATGGGCGGTGTTCAATTGTCCTGGGAAGCCACACGCTTTGTAGTGCGATACTGAAGTTTCACCAAAATGTTCCAGTCGGTCTCTGCTGTATGGATCCCGGAGTCGTTCTTGATAACTAGCCTTTTTTGAAAAGATATGACTTTTTCGCCTGTTTACCATTCAGTTATGGCGGGACGCCGATGCTGCCGCCGAGAGATGGAGCCACGGTCAAGTATCTCCAAATCCTGGGTATGAACTAGCCCAATTCATTGCCCTCTGATAAGCTTTTCCTGTCTGTGTTTTTTTTTTTTTTCAATTATCAGCCGTCAGCCATCCGCTCGTAACGGTCAGCTGTCCGCGCTGTTGAAGGATCAGGTCTTACGTGACACCATCTGGCAAAGAAAGAGTAAGGCATGTGGTTGGGCTAGTCGGTTCATGGTATCGTAAAGGTTTAAACTGCGCGATGAAGACGGGACGGGAAGAGGAACACATTACACACACTGGGCTTGTGTGTGTGTGTGTTCCTCTTTCCATCCCATTCGTAGCGCAGCTAAACGCACGATACAAAGAAAGAGTGTTTCACATTCGTCGTCATGGTTACGAGTGACGCTGACCAACATTCCCATGTTTGCATGCACGTAAATAACCCGATAAAGTGGACGAGAGGACGGCCGCCGCGATAGCTCAATTGGTAAGAGCATCGGGGCGCGTTACCCGAAGGTTGCAGGTTCGGTCCCTGCCCGGCGGCAAGTCATCTATTCGTCCACTTTACTTTCGTCACATCTATGTCACAACGACTACAATACACTTAAAACAAGTACAGTTAACGTCCCATATACCTTCCCTGGCTCCATTATCTGTTTTCTTTCATTAACGTTGTGTCAAACAAAGAAAAGAGCCCTCAAAATTTTCCCTTCATTCATTTAGGTGTAGTCATTATACCGGGTGTTTCAAGAAATGTGTCCAAAATCCTCAAAAATTATGAAAATGCGATATCTGCTCGCTGCCTTCACAATCGCTTTTCTTGTAGCGACAGGTACTTTAATCTTATTAAAGATATAATTTGGGAACACTAATTAAGAAACATAAATTTAATTATGACCTTTTTAATTATTGGAGTTAGGCGGTTATGTCGCATGTGAGAACTGAGAACTGGTTATGTCGCATGTGAGAACTGTTTTTCATGCCAAAAACCCGTTGAAGAGATATTTGAAATTTCGAAAAAGCAGCCTCTGGCATTTATTGGGGCGTAATGGAATTCCAGCAAATGCAACGGCGAAACCGAAACCCAAGCATCGATGAGCGCGACAAGCAGACGACCAGAATGACGTCACTGTTGAAGATAACGATAACAGAGGTGCAGTTCTTCCGCGTTTGTTTATTTATTTATTTACTTTATTTATTTATTTATTTATTTATTTATTTGGTACTGCCAGCTTGTTTTACAAGCCATAGGAAGGAGTGGATTATACAAAAGAGGACGTTGGACAATCCGTGAAAACAACTTGAAACATATCTGTGAAACACATCTGAAATCTGTGCCGAACAGTCTTTACAGCATGGGAACCACACTTTGTTAACGTATGAGCGCCATGCGTGCTGTAACTGCGCGCAGCCCGCACACAAAAAATTCAGTAGATGGTTGATACAACGACTCTCAGTCATTCTGGACGTCTCCGAAGAGCTTAGAATCTGCGGTCTTCCGTGTTGCGGTTTCGGTCTTGGTTCGTCGCTGAATTTGGTTGAATTTCATTACCTCGCAATTATTACCAGAGGCCGCTTTTTCAAAACCTAAACGTTGCAATGGGTTCTTAGCAATTTAGGGCTTCAATTCTTCCACACGGGATAACCGCCTCACTTCTCTAATTGAAAAGTTAATAAATTAAACTTTTTATTACTGCCCCAAATGGATGTGTTTAGCCATCGTAAGATGCCTGCGGCTACACAAGAAGTAATTGTGAAGGTATTCCTGATTTTTGGGGGAAATTTGGACACATTTCTTGAAACACCCGGTATAGTGGACGATATATAAATTGTTTACTCGCTCGTAGACGTAATTCTAGGGCATTATAAGATGTTTACAGCTTAATTCTTGGGTATTAGGGGGATATTTACCGCTTAATGTTCGAGTTGAAAGCAACGCCTTCTTTTTCCCTCAGGTTGTCAGAAGAATGACGACTGCCTGCGGAACCCTGGGACCACGTGTGTGGACTCGACTTGCCGGTGTCCCAGCGGAAGCGACTTGAGAAATGGCAGATGCTGGCACCGTGGTAACTTCAATTATAGATGCTTAATGATAACGTTTAACAGTAAACGCTGTCATGGTGACCTTCGAAATACTTGGTTATACAGGTCGCGCACTCTAGTGCTCGCGAAAAAAATTACACCATCTCCCACTAAAGGGAACCATGAGGGGATGCGAAGCAGCATTGGGGGTGCACACAAGTTTCCGTCTACGTTCACTCGGCCGTCGAAGCCAAGCGTCGGCGTCGAGCTACCGCTTCCGCTACAGAGAGACAACGCGAGTCTGCGCCGAGGGTAGCGAGGCTTTCGAGACAACTGCAGCGACCGGGAACCGACGGAGCGACCGCACGATTGAAGCGAGACTTCCTCGACCGAGCGCACGCGCTTATATGAAATGGGGGGAGGGAGAGGAGGGAGTGGGTTTACAGGCTACAGCGCGGGGGGAGGAGGAGAGAAGGCGACCGAACACCTGCGTAAAGGGGGGATAGTGGGAGAGAGAGTAGGCGCATGCGCAGTAAAGGTGGCCAGGACGCACACCACCGGATTGAACTCCGCTCTAAGCTGCTTCGCATCTAAAAGCCGAAACGTAAAGAATGGAAGTTACGAGGCTTTGGAGTTATGAAAGTTAAGAGAGTTTGAGTGCGCCGTCGTCGCCTTCCACTCGCAGCCTGCAAGAGCCACTTCCAGTGCTCTCACGAGCGCCTGCACACGGTCTGCTTCCGCAGCTCCTGCCAGTGCGCACACGGCTTTCGAGATGTTGACGGGACATGTATGCCCATCGGTGAGTGGGCCTCCTTAACTTCTCGCGTTAAGTAATTCGGGCAATATTTCGAGATCGGGATAAACAATCCCCTCTCGATGGAATCACTATTTCTATCTTACAGAGAGAGCTTGGTCGGAAGATTCGCCGTTTAGACAATGAGCATGCCCGGAAAGATAGCGCGAATAATCGGGCCCAATTCAGGAATATCATCTGTCTAGTTTTCTCTTGTTTTGCTTTCTATTCGCTTTTATTTTGAAATATCTTTTCAAGACATGCGTGTAGCCACTGTCTATTCTTCTACACCCCCTCTCCATGTAAAAACGCCGGCGCCCTTAAGTGCCAAACGAAATTGAATACACGGGCCAAGTAGGTACTGTGGACATTATGCCACCTTACAATGTACTGGTATGTTCCTTTTGTGTCTTCAGTGCAGGGTAGCAAACCAGATGTTTATCCGCTGGTTAACATCCCTGCATTTCACTTAACATTTATCCCCACCAACCCCACCTTTCTTGCGTTCAATGAAGTATTAACGCTAAATGAATTTAATACCGTAGTTGGGTGATGATTACCATTTCCGTGATGACGCGATGAATATCATAGATTGAAGCAGCTGTGCTAGTTTTTACTGATTCATGACGAAAGACGGTAGGCGTGCGAACACAGAAACAAAAGAGAAGTCAGGGCACCTAGGTGTCCAAGTCAGGTGTCCTGACTTGTCTCTTGTGTCGGTGTTTGCATGCCTACAGTATTTTATCATGATGGCATGGAAGTAAGAAACCGCGTCTGACAGCAGGTGCAGTCATGCGTACTTGCTTTCTGCGTATATGATGCGTATAGTAAGCCGGTTATGCGTCTGGTACTAGGTCAAAAATGGCAACTGCATCGGCGGACACATCCAGGTGTAGCGTCGAAGATAACGCACGTACGCATCCTTGAGGTGTTATGCTTACAGTTTTTATGCAAGTGCTACTACAGCTATACATTGTTTTTTTTTTTTTTTTTTTTTTTTTTTTTTTTTTTTTTTTTTTCAGAGTGCTCACACAACGTCGAGTGTCGAGATCCCTTGATGCGCTGCCGAAACGCATCGTGCGGGTGCACCGAAGGATACGTCGACAACGGGGAACGCTGCGTGCAAAGTGAGTTGCTTTCAGACAAAGCAAAGCAAGTGGCGGTATAGTGTAATGCCGGTGTCACACGGTACACGTTTATTGCGATTAGGCCCTATCTGGATGAAATGTCTCAACCGCGATTGGCTCCCTCCTGCAAATTGCATTGTGGAGCAATCGCGATCGAGAAATTCGATCCGGTTCAGGCCTTATCGCAATCAAAAGTGACCGCTTGAGACCGGTGTAAACTTGACTGTGTCGACTATATCGGAAAAGTGAAAGCCTATGCCTGAGACAATACCGTTCGGTAAGGAGGGTTTATTGATTGATTGATTTGACAATACTGCTGACTCCAGTGGAGTCGCTGCAGAATGGGTTATAAGTGATAGATTATACATAAAATTAACGTGTTAAGCAATAGTAGTAGCATGCAAATGTATGAAACACGAAATAAAGGCAACAACGTCAATAGAACTAGATTTTTAAAAAAATGTATAACGAAAACGCACAAAAAGAAAGGTAATAAGCTTTAGTCGATCTACTGTCAAGCGGTAATTGGAATATTTATATACCGCGTACTATATTTTGCGTACGTCACCATAATATTAAGCGCAAAGAATGCCAAATCTTTTCCATCGCCTTGCTCTGATTTCGTGTTCACCTGGAGTTGCAACACAGGCTTTCTTCTATGCAATGAACGGCTTTTATTAAGACAATGCGTGGTGTGTATCATTCGTAGTGTGCTGTAAGGTTGGTGCTTTGTATGAATTAAATATTGCTCGGGGGTACTAGATAGTCTGTAACTGAAACTCGGCTTTTGGGTTACGTGTACTGTTTGCAAGTACTCAACGGAGTGAAGTTCTTAGCTAAGAGTTTAGAAAATTATTTTAGAAAATTACGATCAAGGTACACTGATCATATACATTACGTTCAGCTGAATTGCAAAGTTAAGGACGCAGTAAGCCACAATCGAGCTGTCAGTGGCTTCTTCTAAAGCCAAACAAGGCCCAATTCTGTATATTACTTTCCAGCTTACGTGTAACATTTCCTAAAGTTTTACCGAGGTTTTGAGAGGGCCCAACTCGAAATCTAATGATATACTTTAGAGCGACGTATAATGTTATTATTTCTTGCTGTTTCAAAATGTGAAATAATGTAGTTTACGTAGCTCCATTATCGTTTCTATTTCTAAATTTCGAATTCCAGTCTGGTAAACATCGTCTTAAGCTTTCATTTTAAGTTTGTCAAGTTCGGCGATTTTCGTAAATGAAACATTTACTTCCGGGTTTGCAGATTCTAGCTTCTTTTCTTTTGAACGCTTGAAGAAAAAACGCCTTGCCAAATATAATCCTTTGGATGCCGAGTGAAACGGTTTTAGCAAAACGGTTTAACGGTTGAAACGGTTTGAGTCAAACGGTTTTACCTTTATATAAGATATGTGCCCCTTGAGGCAAAGGTTAACTCCGTTTAAAAGTTTGTCCCAGACATCAGCGCATTTCGGTATCACGAACTGTTGAACGCGCAGTTCTGAACTGCGAGCCTTTTATAAGTAGTCGGCTTATAACTCAGCCTTTCATCTTCATCTTTCTGTTTCTGTCACATACTCGGGCGTTTCGTCTGTTTTCACCCGCAGGGCACAAACAGTGTGATGGGCTTAAGAACTGCTCCGAACCCGAAAGCTCTGTGCACCAACGGGGATTGTTCCTGCCCCGAAGGGTTTGCCCCGAATGGCAACAGATGCATTCGAGGTGCGACCGTCTCGCTAGAAAACGTTCTTCGTTCTATTCTTAACGCAGCGCATTTAAGATGAAAGCCTTTTACGAGGTCCGTGTGAAAGCCCACAGGTAAAAGGCGGCTTATGAGCTGAGAGCACTGCAGCCTTCGGCTGAGAGTTTTTTTTTCTTTTACACGATATGTTTGATAGTCGAAATCGGTAAAGGCTGCGTCCTTCAGGCGAAGTTTTGACTTCAAGCGATGACACCCCCCCCCCTCCCCCCACCTCTTAAAAAAATGAAAATAAAAAGCGCGTAAAGCGATTCTAATGCACGACTCAAGGGGTCAGGGAGGGGCAGTCGCATCGGTGCTTCGGTGAACTTGGGTGGTTTGACGTAGCGAGCCCCATCCGATGGGTTTCTGACATGTAAAGGCAGTTGATACTAATTTCTGCTATTCGTATGAGTGCTATTTCAAGGTATGGCCTTTACTAATAATAATAATAATATCTGGGGTTTTACGTCCCAAAACCACGATATGATTATGAGAGACGCCGTAGTGGAGGGCTCCGGAAATTTCGACCATCTGGTGTTCTTTAACGTGCACTGACATCGCACAGTACACGGGCCTCTACCATTTCGCCTCCACCGAAATGCGACCGCCGCGGCCGCGATCGAACCCGCGACCTTCGGGTCAGCAGCCGAGCACCTTAGCCACTGATCCACCGTGGCGGACCGTATGGCCTTTACGTCCAAGTCTGTCATAAACAACCCATAACTTAACCCATTCCGTCCCTTTTATACATATTCTGCCGCAACGATTTCAACTTTGTAAATGCTCTTTATACTAATTAGTACTAGTTATATGACTGAAGTTTTAGTTAATATCCACTGTACCTATATGCAACCCTTATATTTGCCCATTCCACCCCTTTTATATACTTTTTGCTCTAAGAAGTATATTTTGCTCTAAAGAGCTCACTCGAATCCAGACTCACAAAAGTTTTCCTCAACCGGACTCAATCGGACTCAGACTCATCAGCACATTACTGAGAGGGGCTCACGCAGACTCCGACTCACGGCTTGACCTGAGTCTGAGTGAGCCTCAGTGAGTCTACTGATGAGTCCGGCTAGCGTAAATTTAGCTCTTTCAATTATGGAGCCAGGGCTCTTTAACGCCAATATCTCACATAATTGGTGCTCTAAGATCCGCCTTTTGATCTCGTACTTTCAAATACTAGGTATCAGTGGCTTGAATAACGTAAGGATTTTTTAAAGAAGTACGTGGCTCACACGAGATATTTTTAGAAGTTTCCCGTGAAATAGTTTGCAAGGGGAGGTCATGGTACCTCCCTACACCCCCCCCCCCCCCCCCGCCTCTGATCAATAAATATTTAGGTGGTGCCATGAACGCTTGTGCGTTGAGATGTGTGTGAATAAACTTGAGTATAAACGTAAGCCGATATAAGTCTGATAGTGACGCTGAGGATAAGTAGATGGATCATAGGTAGGAAATAAAAGCTGAAGCTCACACAGACTCACTCAAGAAATATATTGTGCTTAAGTCTCACTCGGACTTAGACTCACCAAAATTTTCCTCAACCGGACTCTCTCGAACTCAGGCTCACCAAAATTTTCCTGAACCAGATTCACTCGAACTCAAACTCACCCAAAAATATTATTGACCCGGACTCACTCAGACTCAGACTCAAGGCCCGATCTGAGTCTGAGTGAGTCTGGGTGAGTCGACTCATGGGTGAGTTTGCCGACCTGTGGCTACCAGTATTATCGATATGTCATGCTTCAATCATTGTATGCGTTTCTTAATTCCTGCGCCGGTAAAAAAGTGCGCATTCATCTAATTTCGGCGTGCGCTTACACTCTCGACAATGTAATGATCAATATGCATGGTCATATAATCCGGCAGATTACACATTGGCGGGACAGGTACGACTGAATAAACGTGAGAAGCAGACTTTGCTCACTTCTTAGGCGATTAGGGGGTGACACCTCCCCCCCTCCCCCCGCCCATTTGTCGTCCCCTCCCCTGTGCGTGTATGTTAAGCTGCTTTTAGAATTTTGCATTGTTTACTTGTTACTTTTGTAGCGTAAGCTACACTGGCCGAGGTTTAGCAGTTTCGTGTGGCTTATCGAGAGCCGTGCTGCGCATGTCCGAGGAGCAGTGACGTCACACGGCGCAAAGCTGGCGCGCCGGAGAAGGCCTGGAAGCTCCTGGAGTGACGTGTCACTAGTGGGCTGGCGCTTGGCTCGCGTGAACTCGCTCGCTAGTCCGTCCGTCCGTAGCTGATGCTACGTATATCCTGGCATAGCCGAGCTAAGCCATTGCTAATTTTTTTACTTGTTAACACCGGTTCAGACCAAAATATTCATCCAGAAAGAAAACTCTTTCTACGCAGTTCCTCGCAGCCAGAAGAAGTGCCTGTCCAACGAAGACTGCAAATGGAGCGACTTGTGCCTGAAGCGTCCCTGCGTGTGTCGCCGGGAGTCGTTCTCATTCACCGGTGTATGCGTTGAATGTGAGTGGAAGGGCAGTTTACGGTGTTCAGGTTAGCTTTTCTTAAAGGGGTACTGACTGACGCAAACATTTTGGCCTCGCGTTTTTTTTTTTCTTTTTTGCAGCAATGTGTTGCTGGGGGACCTGTTAGTCATAACACGGCACATTGTTTGTTGCAGCGCGCGACAGATAAATTACAGGCTCCTCATTACTAACCAGTCTCTGTTTCGGTTTGAGAGAGCTTCAAAAACGACAAGCCGCTGAGTGCAACTATCACCACCTAGCGTGTGCAACGCTCGACCGCGTCAGCACACAGAACTGTGACGCACTTCCGCACGTTGCGCATAAAGAAGTCCTTTAGAACAGGAAACGGGAAGGCCGTGTCACCAAACACAAAACTTTCAATGCCTACGCCGCGGCCACGGACACGCTAGCAGCCGCCTAAAAGTAGAATGCTGGCGCAATCTCGGCAAAACAGAAATGACGACTATGACGTCCAGCATAACTTGTTGTACCGGCTGCAGCGTGGTGACGTCGGCGAAGTAGGGCGGTCACTTTCAAGGGTGTCAATGCCGCGAGGTGCGGCGTATAGTGCTGGTTCGCGCATGCGAACTTCAAAATTCATATAAAATATCTTCGAAGCCATATTCGCTGTTGATATTTCGCTGATGATATGCGCATGTTCACGGGCATCGATCCCACAGGCTATCTCGCCCGCGAAATTTTGTGTGAGTACCCTTTTAAAGGGGTCCATGATAAGGTCACCCTACAGTTTGCGGTTTTCAGCGATAAATAGAAGCAGAGGGTCTATCATGCGTACACGATAAAAAATGGGCCGTAAAAGAATATTTCAGCCCAATATTAGTCCTATGTCGCCTGGCTATAAACCCCGCCCATCACTGGCGAGCTCAATTTTGTCATGGCATGTGTCGCGTCAAGTGCTGCACGAAGCGGAGGGGTCTCTTCGCTTCCAAATCAGCCTCATTAACACGCGCGGTCGGTACGTTTTTGCTGCGCTGCAGTGCTGTTGTTTCTGCCGCTGCAAATCATTTATTTCCAATGGCAAGCTTAACAAAGCTGATATTGCGCGATTGCGCGCGCCGCTGAGCACACAACAATATCGTTGGCACAGCTACCGGCGTGCTACGTTACGGCTCGCGAGCGCGCCAGCGTCGACCGAATCTCAGGCCGGTCGCGTGTTTGTAAAAGCATTCAATTATAAAATTCAGTGTTTGACCGAATGCGGTAAGAACATTATGCCAGCTCATTTGCGAGAACACGAGGATTAACCCACAAAAGAGAGACTCCGATCAAAGATTGGGTTTCATGGCACCTTTAATAACGCTTCCCGTGTCTAGCAGCCGCGTCGCACTCTTAACGAAGGCTCTCAGTGCCAACGCATGGGTCTCGAATCGGTGTTCTCTGTCTCGCGTACTTGGAGCTTAGCTTTGGAGAAATGCCAGTCCAAGCTTGGTTCCTCTGAAGTGTGGCACTCGTTATAAAAACTTTGCGATGACATTGCTACTGCATATCTGGGCAGTCGTTACAGAAACGACAACTGAAGCCGATAAACGATAGTGTCGTACGAGTTCCATCATTGCGCAAGCAACTAAAAGACGAAAGACGTGCACATAGCTGTATGCCCATTCATAGGTATACATTTATTGCGATAAGCGCTTCTATTTGCATTTATACCTGACGCATCTTTTCTGCCTTATCCCGGCCCTACAGAGCTTTAGGTCTGCTTGGTGAGTGATACGTTATGACGTACAGTGGCGGTCAAAATTTTACGGACCACGGGAGCGCGTGGCGAACAGCACCGCGATGCCTTCTGACGGCTGCCTGCGAAGCTCGAGAGCGCGCACAGCGCACGCGCGCCCTTTTTTACCTGCCAGCCAGCTCGTTCACTCCCTTCAACAGCGCGCGCACCGGGATGCCAGAATAAGCGCAAGGTGTCACTTCTGCTGTAGCCGCGGAAATTCCGAGCGGTGATATCGTGACGAAAACACGTAATTTTTACACGCAATGATCGGTGCTCGCCGCATTCTATGCGTTAGTCCCAGACGCTCCGCGGTGCCGAAAACATGCATACGGCGTCACTTTTTCGCAAATCGACCTTTGTGATAAGGTTACTCAACAACTTTCATTCATGTAACACATGCACGCCGGAATTTCTCGCGGTGTTCTGTGGAACTGCGTTGCGCCCGCTCATATGCGCTTTGGAAGAAGTGACACCTTGCGCTTATTTTGGCGTTCCGGTGCGCGCGCTGTTGAAGGGAGCGAACGAGCTGGTTGGCAGGTGAAAAAGGGCGCGCGTGCGCTGTGCGCGCTCTCGAGCTTCGCAGGCAGCCGTCAGAAGGCGCCGCGGTGCTGTTTGACACGCGCTCCCGTGGTCCGCAAAATTTTGACCGCCACTGTACATTGGACTAAGAAAGACTTAACGTGCGGTCATACGGCGTAGCGGGGAACGGCTCGTATTCCGTAACGCCGACGCGACATGTGTGATTCTCTAAATAACTAATGATGACGTCATACCGCGGCTTTATCGGTTGCAACCGCAGAGAGCCACCGCCTTCTTGTTAGGTACAATTACGGCAGGTTGACTACTTCCGGAGGGAAGCTGTGGACCAACCGATAGAGTGAAGTTCGAAGTATGGTCTCGTAAAAGGCGGCAGAAGATCTCGTAGACGTCCGCGAGCTGCATGCCACGCCAGGAAAAAGTTTGCACCTATAGGGGCGATATCTTCGGTCCTACAATAATAAGCTTAGGTTAAAGTTTTTTGAAACATTTTATCTTGGTACTTCCGCTTTTATGAGTGAATGGCGACGGGCCAGTCATGCATTCGTGACCAGCAAGTATGCCAAGCATGCAACGGTAAAGAAATGCCCGGGCCTGATCTCCATTACAGTTATGGGCCGAGTTAACCTAGAAAGGGTGGAAACATTTTCTTAAAGCATTATACATTGCCAAACGCGCGTTTGCTTTTTTTATTTAGATGCGACCGGACTTCGCTGAAAAACTCTTACACGCGTTATCACTCGGCACAAGTCGCGCCTAACGTGTATCGGATACGTTCTCGGCTGTTGTCGACGACTCTCATCTATTTTATGAGCAACACAAAAACCCATTACATTGAGGAACTAACCCCCGTATTCTGAAACAAGCCTGACTCGAATTTCACCCTTCACTTGACCCGAGCTGAACACAGCGCCGCCGCCCGACTGAAAATGACTCAGCGGTTCTCACGAAATGACACTGGCTATCGCTCATACGCAGTGAACATTCCTGCCGAAAGGTGGATCTGCCATCGACATTCTCGAGTCAAGGTGGAGGGACGAGTGAAGGGACGTTCTAGAATACGGGGCTAGCACCAGCGATGACGCTGCAACTAACGATGACGTGTGCGTAAAAGCCGACGCGTTTCACGAAAGATAAGATTATCGGAGTTTGCGCTTGGTGATATCACTCCACTGCGAGCGCTACTTGCTTGCGAGAGTGCCTTTCCCGGGCGCCACTACGCCCAGTCAATAACTGAATCTTTACCGGTTGTGTTACTACACTGCGCTTCACGGTCACAATGGTGACGTGACGATATGGCACGGCGCGCATAATCGTCCTCTTGACGTTCGTGCACCACAGCTGACCGGGACTCGGCGAGCTTCGGCAGGAGTGCGACCAGCTCCCACAGGCTGTTCATCGCCGTGGCGGGTATCGGTATCTTCCTTGTAACGTCGGCCGCGCTCGTGCTGTTCCTCGTCTCGTTCTCGAAGAAGGAAAGCGTCGAGCTGGAGGAGTCCATCGCTGAACCGGACGGCGGCTGCGACCCGTCGGTCAGCGACGAGTGGTGAGCGGACATCGATGAACCTTATAGATTCAGTTATACGAGATAATAGGTAAATGTTCAGCCTTGTAGATTTGGAATATGTGCCAATGACTAATTACAAACATGGGCGTGCGCGGGGGTTCTCCATTATTCAGAGGGTTTTCTGCCCCCCCCCCCCCCCTACACACATTGGGATGAGTCCGAAAGAAAACGGGCTTGGCGAAGAATGCCAAAATCAAAATGAAGCGATGATCTGCTTCATACAACAGCCTATCTTTGGTTCCCATATTTCCAGGGGTGAATATGGGAAGCAAACAGTTCTTGTAACGTAATATCGGGGGGTCTTCGGGCGCCGTTATAGCCGAAAACCTCCAAGGCCATAACCCAGCACCTCAAACAATGACTGTGCGGGTACAACCGAGTAAATGTATGGGGCTCACTTGGCGCCCTTCTTCGATCATTAGGGGAGGGTATGGGTGCGCCCCTCTCCCCCTCCCACCTGCGCGCTCGCCTGCGATAACGAATGAAATTACCTGTATGCAAAAGTAGAAGCGATTCTTCTCTCCTTGCGGCCGTGCCTTTGTTTTTGCGGTAATCGCATTCGTAATTATGTCATACCAAATAGCCAGTGGCGTAGCCAGGGGGTGGCACACGGGGCACGTGCCCCCCTCCCCCTTCCCCAAAATTTGTTTTCGCCATAGCACACAGAGCGAAAAATGACCATTTCAAGGAGGTGCCACCCCCCGAAATCAAGGGGGTGCCTCCCCCCCCCCCCCCCCCCCCGAAAAAATTTCTGGCTACGCCCCTGCAAATAGCCCAACAGTGTGCCCACCGTGCAATACTTTGCACCCTTTGCCATCACTTGAACAATAAAAGAAAAACATTGTACGTAGGAAAGCCAAGCAAATCAAATTTTTATTAGCTGTCACCAGGTTATTCGACTAAAGATTGGTTGAATTTGTCGCGAGGCCGTGAGCAGGCACTAGCTTAGTTGCTACAGTGTGCCTTTTTTCCTGCCGTCTAAGTTTACTAACTTATGTTACTCGGGGCTACAGCCGAACCTGCGGTGTATAGTGTCAACTAGACTTCACGCTTGCTCAGTTTATTGTGTTGGCATAATACTACGTTGCTTGGCGGAGCCATACCATCTTTGATTTTTATCGCGACATGTAACGTATTTAGTTACTTTTTTTTTTTTCGTAACGCTTGCGCCACAACTTATGACGCGTCGGGAAGTGCTGCTCAGCCACTGAACTAAACGTGTTGGTGTTCCGACTCTTGGATTCGCGCTGTCGCAGGTGTTCCGAGCATCAGCACACGGACTCTACCGTCGACGATCCTACAGACACGTGCAGCGTCACTCCGACCGGGAGCCAGCTCAGTTTCCAAGCTAATGTCATTGTACATACGACGTAGTAGTACGATTAAATCTTCCGTTGAAATTTCGCTAATCATAAGCTCAAATTCGCAACGCGTAACAATGACTGAAGCAGTTTTCCTGAGAATACACATCGGTTCGGTGGGCGATTGCGAACCTTAATATGACACCTTGTTGCCTCTGCATCTGAGCGTCGCCTTGAACGTTACTAACAATGATTAAATGGGTGTTTAGAAAAAAAGTTGGCGATGTACTATGGGCTGTCTTATTTCAGAATCTTTACCATGTTCGGACGGCTGAGTAACGCGATATACCTATACAGAGGCCGCGTTGTTAGTAGAGAGAATTGAAGTATATAAACAAGTTACCCACTTGGTGAGGACGAAGCCTTTTCCAGTGTACAGGGAAATCACGTTGATAAGGTTCTGCATAATACTTTTTTTCGGGCTAATACGTTTTTCTTTTTATACCCAGGCAACCAGTGGCGTAGCCAGGGGGTGGCACACCGGGCACGTACGTGCCCCCCCCCCCCCCCCCCCCGAAATGTTTTTTCGTCGTTGCATACAGAGCGAAAAATGACCATTTCAATGAGGTGCCCTCCCCGAAATAAAGGAGGTGCCACCCCCCCCCCCCACCCCCCCCCCCCCCCGAAAAAAATTTCTGGCTACGCCCCTGCAGGCAACGTCCCTTGTGATTAATGCATTCTCAAGCTGTTTATACGTTCCCATTTTTTGCCCAAAATTATATAACACGACCGCGAAATACGATCTTGACCAAGGTATCAGAAGTCTTACACGTTCATTATTCGGTATACTATACTCGCGGACAACTTTTCTTGGCAATGAAGGGAAAGCTGCGGTAGAATGTACTAGATTCTACTACACTCTAGTTACGGGGGCAAAACATCCGCACATGTACCCTTACGCGAAGTAGTCCGGTTTGGCACGCGTCTCGTACCGCTGAGGAAAGTGATGGCTGCTCGTGATCAGCGTTGCATTGCGACGCAGATGCCGCTCAGCGTTGAAGGCACTGGAACAAGGCGCAACTTTCCTCAGGCGTTCAAAAACGCAAAGTGACCACCAAGCAAGCACAAATATCTCACTGGCTTGCTTTGCGTTGTTTCTCAAAGAGATGCATGTAAAAAAAAAAAAAAAAAAACAACGAAAGGAGTACATTTTTTATATCTTACGCAGAAAATACGGACGCTATTATGGGACTACACTAATTACCGATGGGATACGCGAGATTAGGTTCTGTAGCCTTCGCTTCATTGCCAAGAAAGGTTGTCCGCGAGATGAGCTTCTTTTATTACTTTTTCAAAAAAAATTTACTCTTGGACGTTGAAAAAGAAGAAAGTTCAGCGCAAATTGACCTGCTACTTCAGTGTAGCTCAATAAAAGAGAGTTGCGCACGGAGCATGCATATTTTCCTCTTTTCATCCTCTGTGGTTAATGCGATTTTTTGCATAATACGCTTGCGATCTTAGCCAAACTCCGCTCTAGTAGGGTCATGGTTCTGAGGCATCGACAATGTTTATTGGCCGCGTATACGGAGATTTCCCGTCCGTCCCGGTGTCCTGTTGCTTTTACTTAATCTTGAAGATGCTGCAGCAGGCCCACGCACGCTACGTACGTGGGCACTACAGCGTACTAAAAGCACTGTCGTGGCACCGGACGCCACGTAACGCAAGGCGCTTGCGTGATGTCTGCGTAGCGTAATTCTGCAGCTCTACTTAAACTCATGGATGAAACGGCGTGTGGTTATGATGTTGGTAACAGTGTAACACGATTAAGCAAATTCAACGTTACAACACGCGCACACGCACACACGCGCACACGCACACACGCGCACACGCGCACACACACACGCGCACACACACACGCACACACACACACGCACACACACACACACACGCACACACACACATACACACACACGAGATGCGTTGAACTCGTATCGGGGGTTTTTGGTAAGTCAAACCCCATAATTTTATCACAGACGCGCACGCAAGCACGTATTGAATGCATGTGCTTGAACCAGATAAATAGTGTGTTGCGATTTCTGTTGTATACGGCCACTTGAAGACATCACGTTAGGAAGCAAGAAAAAACATACTGGAAAGTTCTTGTTTTACAGTGAAAAGTGTTTAAACTGTGAGATACGGGCCTGCACATAGCTGTATAGTTTAAAACATCCAGCAGGCTGAAGTAATGACAGTAAATGAAGTAGCGTTCGAGGTATTTATAGATAGCAAATATTTATTCAGGTCTGCGAGAATCTTTACCCCGTTTTATAGGGGCAAGACTGCGGGCCGCTCCCACGTTGGGACAGGAAGGCCAAGCCTCACCACCGCATCGTGGGCCTTAACAAAAAAAAAAAAAAAAAAAAATTGGGGGGACCCTTAAGCTTCGCCTTCAAGAGTTGAACGCGATAGCGATATCCTGTCCCTAGTGCCTAAGTGCATACTATGTAATGGGTAGTACGCTTTAAACCAGGAGCAATTATGCGCGGCAAATGTGGGAAATGTTTTCGAACTTGCAATGCACCCACTACGTGGTGTTAAGGGAATACGCGCAGTAAGGTGTGTGGCGTTTGTAGTGGGTGGCTGGCATTAAACTATGAAATCGTTATGATAGTCACATATTCTGACGCCCGATGGCAATGTACGCTTGTACCACGCAATATTCCTGGGATATTACATGTTATATTGCGACGCCTATATAAAGGAGGCTTGCGTTTGCGAAGCATGCAAGTTATTTTCACTGCATTTCCAAGCAGAGGAAGTTATTTTCACAGTATCTCCAAGCAGAGGCATGGCTGTGTGGTAGAACACTTGCTTGCCACGCAGACGACCCGGGTTCGATCCTCACTCGGACCCGAAAATTTTTATTATTTATTTTATTTGCATCTCTCTCGATTTTTCGGTCACGGACAAGATGATGATTTTTCGGTCACGGACAAGATGATGATTTTTCGCTCACAACCAACGACGCCGACGCCGACGCCGACGCCGGAATTTCTGCGAAACGAGCTCTTTAACGCTATCGCGTTAAAAAAGAAAGAAAAAAAGACTGGAGTGGTCAGAGGCTTCAAAGCGACTGCGCGCGAGACCAGGCCACTCAAGAAAACGAGGGGCCTTCGCGCAAAAACTGAATGGAAACGCATTAGCCTTTCGCTTTCAGGGAAATCTGCACTCTCGGTTCCCTCGTTTCTTCCGAGGCATCACATTTATCGGCGTGTTCGTTACCGATCCGACATTTTCGTAATCTCTGTAGCACAGGTTTCGGTTCATTACCACCGGAAACGCGCTGTGTCGCAACGGAACTCTTACGCGGGTGCGTAAGGCCACACATATACTATATCTTTCAACAAAATAAACTTACGGGCACTTTCATCTTCTAAGGCACTCGTATCTGGACGTCTTATATATAACCCTCTTGTACTCCTTTTTTCTGAGGTTACCGTATAGTCTTGCGTTCAAGACGGTGCTTCACCGTGTTTCACAACGCGCCAATTTCCAGGAGCCCCCCCCCCCCCCCCCCCCTATTCACTCGCCATTTTCTCCTACATTTTGCAACTCGGGCCAGAACCTGGACGTTTGCCGCGTGGTAAATGTCAAGACACACAAAGCTATATCGTTAACCGTTGTTTTCTTTTTTCTAGAAATTTTCTGCGAGTCTTTTCAAGGTACTAATCACAACTTCTTAGGGGTCAGTGACTTACAATGCGCTGAAGCGTTTGCCGGCTAACACTGTATTTTAATACAATTTAGGTCATGCCGTCAATTATACAGTTTGCTGAGACGATTCGGTGGTGAAAACCATCTTCTACTATTTCTTCCCAGTCGACTGTACTGGTCTCCCCCTCCCCCCCCCCCCCCCCCTTGCTGCCTCCGAAATCTTTCTGCACCCAGCGCAGTTTTTGCACTGCCTCTGGGATCGGCGGCATTGGAAGCGTTCTGCAATTGACGTGGTTTTGCAGTGCATCCGGTGTTGGCGCACCTTTGGCCAAGCGACGATGTCATGGGATGACGTGTGACGTCACAAATTTTGACTACCTGTGACGTCATGATGATGTCATATGGTGACGCCGTAACACGCTGAGTATGCTTTTTTGCATCGCTCGTTTCGACACCGCCGAAGTTGACTTTTCGCTTTTGAAGATGTATTTAAGATTTCAGACTATAGTTTTTGCTTGAGGTACGAAATTTATTTCCACAAAACACGTCATGTGAGAGTGCCCTAGCTGTTTGAGATGAAATCCAATCCGCGGAGTCCTATTTTCTGCTTCCCCGCCTCCACCGCTTCATTTTTTCATTTCACCCTGAGGTGTCTGCAAGAAAGGTTACCAAATAGACTAAAGCACACGAAGAGGACGCGTTCGTTCGTTTCTTGGAAACCTTCCTTCGACCAGGGAAGATATCAAATTCTGGCTAATGTTCTCCAGGGAGTACCGTGCGGCCACATGCTAGAAGCTCGCTCGCCTCGTCGTTGCAGAGCGGGCTTTAAGGTTCGATCGCAATTACGCCGATTGCCACGGTGTTGGCTTAATAAACGCAGGAGGTCATATATACGTTGGCTCCGTGCCAAGCCAATCTGTTCCAAGGGGCGTTCGATAAGTTTAGTTTCCTTGTTTTCGCAACAGCGCGAAGAGTTATTCTTTACTTGAAGTACACTTACCAAAAAGGAAAATGGGAAAGCATGTGCTGGATTCTCGGTGGCCTCATGTCAAATTTATTTATTTATTTCTTCTACCCTATATTCCCGCCTCAGGCAGGAGTGGGTGATGCGAGAAATATGTCGAAAAAAAAATAACGTTGAAAAGAGAAGATAATACATCGCAATAAGTGACGATCAATCGTTGAATGGCGTATGTCGCTGTAACAAGCGTATCGATGAGAGGACTGGAACTTTTCTGGGCAGTGATTGCCCTCCTTGGTAGCTTTTACAGCGAGGCTCTCTTAGTCTACCCTGTGCAGTATTGATGACTTGATGATAGAGTTTATTGGCGCAAGGGCCATGTTTGGCCAATGAGCGTGTGCAGCCGTAGTAGTTGTAATAGTAGGGGTAGTAGTAGTAGTAGCAGTAAGGTACAGAGGTGGGCGAGTTGGAAACAATGCGTCTTTGTAAAGATCAGTGCGATCAGGAGCAGTGAAAAACGCCGTCGCCGTCATGCTCCGGATATGTATATGTGTGTATATATACAGAAAAGGCACAAAGAAAAATAAATCAGAAGAAATTACCAGGCACCCAACCGGGGATTCGAACCAGAGACCCCTCGCTCCACAGCATGCTGCTTTAGACTCAGCCACACGCCATGCATGCGCCGGCATAATGATAACGGCAAGTTATTTATAGAAATCATTTACGGCTGGCGGTATGCAGATCTCGCAAGGAGCTTGAGCGTGTGTTCTATCACGCAACGCTCCAACATTTTCTTTCAATTTGAAAACTGCCCTTGAGACGCGCAAGGGGCCCCTTTCTGTACCCACTCGTGATGTGGAACGAAAAAAAAAAAAAAAAGAACACCGCCCACTCCTAGGGACCTTACCCACACCTTGCGTCAGGCGTCAACCGCGTGGCAGGAGACGCGTAGGGGTCATTCCGCGAGCCGCACTTTAAAAGAATAAGAAATATCTAAGAGCGTCGGTTCTGCGTTGTCGACACTTTCAGCGCGTTGCTCAAACATAAAGGCGTAACAACTGCGATAGTTGTTACTTCACGCTTCTCCTGTGTGTGCCTATGCGTCCTTTTCGAAAATCCTTCTTCGTGCTTCAGCGGGAAGCTTCAAGTATCGAGCTGCTCGTCGATCTTCGTGTGACATTCCAATTTCTCGCTATCGCATTCATTGCTTCGCCCTTCCGGCGCAACTGTGACTTTTTTTGTTGCAATCACAGTCTAGGGATAAAACATGGAATCTAGTTGGCATAACTGCCTCTTTTACAAGTGTCGCGACACTCGGCAGTGACACGGACGTGTGTCTTTCGCTCAGATGTAGAAGGGCGGGAACGGAAGGCGCCTCAACGTTCACAGAATGCGAGAATGGGCATGGAAACGACGTGAAGCCGCTGCCGCATAACGCGCAGTCGCTGGCTTTGATCTTCACGGTAGTAGACAGGTTCTTAATTTTTTTACGTTTGTTTATATTTAACTGGGTTTACCTACGTGCTAGGCTGATGACATCCGCGCTCGCGCACATGGCTGTACACATAGGCGTGCCCAGGGTTCCCCTTCAGGGGGAGGGGGGGGGGGCGAAGGTTCGTCGCAGCGCGCCCCTCCCTATTATGGCAACGCATGGGGCTGGCTTTGCGTCCCCCCCTCTCGCCCCCCCCCCCCCCCTGCCGTGCGTACGCCTATGCCCTTACATACGGAATCCGTGGCGCTAGCTAAATAAATGCTGTTATCATTCAAAAAAAAAAAAGTAAACAGACACGGAGCAGTAGATTGAGAAGGGCTCTTGTGAGCGTTGTCAGCATGACATGTAGTTGATGAGAACGAGAACCTCGGAATAATGCTGTGAATCGAAAGGGAAAATAAGCCAGTCACAGCCGGTATACCGCTTGGTAGCCGCCGCGAGTTTGCGGGCGTAACTCGTTTCCCAGGGGGGTTCGAGGGGGCGAAAAACGTCGAGGAAGAGGCATGCAGTCGGAAACGAAAGGAGGAACCGCCCGTTAAACACGACCGCGGGAATCCACAGGAGACGCGGATGATGTCAGAGCAAGTGAAGTCTGGGCCTGGCTCCTAGTTTGATCCGAAAGGAAAGAAGTGCTCGACAGCTCCCCATAATCTCCTTTCCTCGAAATGGCGTAGACGCGCGCCGCTGCACCAGTGACTTGGCCGTACGCGACGCTACTGCGGCAAAACTAACAAACACGCGCACAAACAAACGAACAAACAATGAAACGTACAAATAATGTACTCCAAGTTGAAGCCGCGCCGTAACGACAGTGATACGGGAAGCTTCCTGGAGCCGCCGGTTCCGGCTAACTTGGCGTCTGTCGGAAATTTCCGTTTTCCTGTGGCTCAGGAGAACAGCGGAAGCGATGGGTTCCAGAATCTCGTTGTCAGAACTGCTGAGAGCGGGAGGCTGCCAGATATAGCGGCGCCATGTGAACGTGTGTTCGGTGTAGATGAGAAAGGCATTGTTAATCTGTTCTTCGTATGAAGGGTTGCTTACGCTCTTGTATTCAGGGAAGTCCAGTCCTTCCTCGTTTTTAAAATTAGGTGGGCCTATAGGTTCCGTGCAATGACGCCTCGAAATTGGTTGAGTTAGCGCAATATGCGCTGCAATACGCGCAACCATGCAAAAATACCTCCGCGCAGGAGGAGATGTCAGGCCTGCAATAATCACTCCTTACGATTTCGTATTTGAACAAGGTGCGCTCGCACCGGCTGAAAGGTCCCCTTATATACGCACGCGAGTAACTACAAGAAGAGAAGGTGTCTGCGAGTTGCGTTAAGAGCACCTTGAACGTGCTTCATTGAAATTGCTACGGGGTTTACAAATATTTTGCAGGAAATGTGTTCTTATATATTATTGTTGTGTTCAGAGTAGTCTATGACTAACAGAGTTATCCATTTTACAAGGGCTAGTTCAGTTTGCAGAGTTATAATTTGTTATTGATAGTGCCGATATTCCACAGCTCAATACATGGTATTCGAGCTTTTTTTTTTTTCAACATTAAACGATTATTGTAAAGACTGATACATTATAATGTTTTTATTATGACCAAAGTGACACTTTCTCAACATTTTATATTTTCCTCACGTTTCTTTGCGATGCACGCATTCTTATGAAATTCGGTGCAGTGGTTGTAAGGGAAACCTTAGCTTCCTTTCCCGTGTGCTTAGCTAGAAGCTCCGCATTCAGCTATATTCGTAGCTCCCTACTCTTCGAATTTAGAGCATGTTCCAATTCAAGACTGAGAAATAGGGGACTGTCAAAACAGCGAGCCGTAGAAATTCTAGGAATTCAACAGGACGAAGCTACTTCATCGAGAGTCCGCCGCGGTGGTGTAGCGGTTAGGGTGCTCGACTGCTGTCCCGAAGGTCGCTGGTTCGATCCCGACCGCGGCGGTAGCATTTCGATGGAAGCGAAATGGTAGAAGCCCGTGTACTGTGCGATGTCAGTGCACGTTCAAGAACAGCAGATGACCGAAATTTCCGGAGCCCTCCACTACGGCGTCTCTCATAATCATATCCTGGTTTTGGGACGTTAAACCCCAGATATTATTATTATTACTACTACTTCATCGAGCAGCGAGGTGCAGCAAAGAGCAGCTACATTCCTCCGGTTTCATGGACCATGTCAGCCTCTTTGTAGTAACGCGCATGCGCCGGGAGCACAGGGAAGTGCGCAAGAATAATGAAGCGTGGACATGACATTGGAGAACGCGAACTGAGGCCGATGGGGAGTGGAAGGAAGAAAAAAGAAAGGGAAAGAAAGGGGCATACAATAAGAGAGCTGAGCGAGATGGTAAGTGTTCAGTCGGCGTTTGTGGTGTCGTTTCTTTCTTGTGTCCGTGTTTGCCCGCCCTGTCTTTTTAGAGGAACATATTTCTCGCAGCTAGGGCCGTGTCTGTTTCGAAGCGTGCGAATTGGGGCGTAGCTAAGAGGTTTGCGCGGACTTTTTACGACGTCACGAAATAAAGTAATACGCCATGTCGAAGGAGGCGAGAGTGTAGAATCGATTTTTCTAACTTGAAAACGTGAGTTTGGGAGCGGTTCACTTGACGATTCGGTTTGGCGTAAGCTGTTCGCTATAGCGCTTTGGCTTATCACGATGGCAGGTATGGATGTTTGGGGAATTCAGCCCCCTCTCCCCCTCTGAAATTTAGGCGAAAGCGTTAGATGACTCACGAAACGCCGAAAGTGACCGTCGGCGTCGTTGGCGTCAACACGAGTGACGCAGAAAATTATCATGCGATGACGTTCTCATGTTACGCCGTCATGATGTCGCAAGTTGCCTAGATTTGTGACGTCACGATAGCGTCGCATCACGTGACGTCACACGAAGAAGTCATCGCATATCACACTGTAGTTTGGTCAAAGGAGGGCCGATCACGGAGGCGCTGCAAATTTCCGTGAAGTGCAGAAAGCTTCCAATTCCTCCGATCCCTGAGGCAATTCAAAATCACGTTGAGTGCGGAAAGGTTCAGGGCAGGGTTTTTAAAAAAAAACATCGACGGAGAAGAAACAGGAGATGGCTTTCGCCTTCCAGTCATCTTAGGTAATTTCATAAGGTTTTTACTCATAATCGCTCGCTAGGAGGAGGTCACGGGAATTTTCATTTCGTGGACATACGCGGATGGGCGCGGAAATGTCGAGCAGGTGTTCCATCTGGAGTTCCGCTGTAATGGAGATCGGGGAACGAACAACTGCATAAGTGGAGTCTATTCGTTTGTTTAGAACCGACAATGCACCTGATGTGTTCTTCATGTGGTAAAAGCTAAGGATGAGCAAATGTGGCACAAAAGGTTGTGTTGTCGCTTCCACGGTGTTTGATGGTACTTGAATGCTGCTGAGTCACTTTCTTGTAGAGATCAGCCTTAAAGCCGAATGTTGAGCTTGGAGTCATGCGCATAAAAGTATCTAGAAGAGGCTTTCACTAGCTTGTTGTCGTAGCTTTATTACGTGAAGGCACTGTTGACACGATTTTTAACATTTTTACTGACATGTAGAAGCGTCAGTGATGGTCTCAAATTTCACGCAGTCCTGCGCAGCACACCTTGTGAATTTCTGAAAGCGATTGAATCAATAGAAATGTGAGCGAGGCTTGGGAAGCTGTTGTTACCTCCATCTGAAAACAATGAATTTTTTTTTAGATCTACTGTATGGTTTATTTTCTTTTATTACCTTTGCCGGAGAGTCGAGTTTGGAGTACCCTGAATTAGAACTCGGTGCTTCACTTATGACGATCTTTAGGTCAATAACAACAAAAAGCAAAAGGGGCTGGCTTTAATTTTTTGTGTATAACTTTCGGCCAAGTGGTGCAGCTGGAGGAAGCTTAATCGCTAATCCGCTTTTCCAGAAAGAGAGCTTCGTTGGCCACTTTTCCGATGAAGTAACGAAAATTTTAAAGTAAGAAACGCAGCGCTATGTTCAATTCCAACTGTAATTTCTACTTCAGGATGTTGTAAGATAAACCCTGCTTATGGGGCTCTGATTCTAATCTGAAGTGGTCGAAACTCTTAAGTTTACCCATTATAGTTCTGCGTCGCAAAAACTCCGATTTCATTTTGTTTCGTACAGTTTTATTATCTTTTTCAAGTCAGTCTATATCCTTTTGTAAAGCCGCTGCAGGAGCTCACAGGTGATTGCGTCGTCAAGTTTTGGCTAAAACATTAGAAGAGACGACACGCGACTAGAAACAAGGTGCATGTGCTTGTTTATTTTGTAAACAAGTGTTTACTTTTCCGCACTGGCATGGAACTTACGCGCAGGTTTGAAAAGTTCACGGACGATTGCAATACTGGTTAATGAGAAGCTGAGCACAGCCATTTAGTTTCTTTGATGGTACAGGAAGAAAACAATTATAGGAGGCAAGTGTCTCAGTGGTTCCCGACAGCCGCTTTCCCGAGAACCGGTTGCGAACCCTCACGGGCAGTTTCACCTCTTTTATCAAACGTCTTGCGTTGTTAAGCTCAGTGGCGCGGGTATTAGATTCCCAGCCACGGTAATTTGCATCCGGGCGAAATGCAATGACACCCTTTCACTTTGGCTTTGCGTGCGCTTTAAATACCTCTGGGTGATCAAAATTAATCCGAGGTAGTCTGACAGCAACGTGCCTCTAAATAATATCGCGGTCATGACTCGTTAAGACACCGAAATATTAATTAACGAAGTTATCCGGTTGTTTGGTGCCCTCGGAAGTAGATGAGCACGTATGTTTTCAAAAGGAGACAATCTAAGGACTTCTAGTATCTACTTTGTTATGATAGTAACCTCCGTGCAAGAGGGGCGAGAGGGACGACGGGGAAATATACTTCATAGACGCTATGCACGTGGCGTCGAAGTCCAGGAGGGGCCCTTGTCACCGATATTAATGCGAAAGCCTTAAGTGCGCCATCAAACGCGAAACGTGACCGGCGGCATTGGCACCAGAGATGCGAAAAATCAGCATCATGCGATGACGTCACCAAAATTTTTGACGTCACTGTTATGTCATCATACGAAGTCGTCGCTTGGTCAATGGTGTGCCGATCTCGGAGGCGCCGCAAAACCAAGTGAGATGCACGAAGCTTGCGACGCCTCCAATCCCTGAGGCAGCGCATAAGTACGGTAAACGTGCAGAAAATCTTTAAAGAAGGGTGGGGTGTATGGGAAGGGGTGGGTAGGGGTATGGAAGGGGAGTCGACTGAGAAGATGACTTTCGTTTTCGAGTTGTCTTAAGCAAATGCATTACGCATAGGCGTGCGCAGGGTTCCCCTTCAGGGGGGGGGGGGGGGGGGGGCGAAGGTTCATCACAGCGCCCCTCCCTATTAACTCAATGTATGGGGCAGACTTTGCGCCCCCCCCTCTCTTTGGTGACTAGAGGGGGCAGCCGCCCCCTCTGCCCCCCCTCGTGCGCACGCCTATGGCATTACGGACAGTGTGACTTTTTCTTGCCTGACACTGCAGCCTGCAGCTTGCAGATCGATGGTTCTGCCCTCGAGACAGTCGTTCACTCTCCGACTTTTGCTTTTCGGACCTAAGCGCCATTAGTATACCAACCGCATGTATACATTCCCTATGGGTGCACAGGGACTCGTACATTTCGATCGTAATTCATAATCTTGGGCGGATATGCTGTCATCCACACGACACCGTCCAAAGGCTCGCCTGTTCCACGGGCAGCGAAAAGGAGGAGCCAAAGTACAGCCTCTAACCGAATTCCCCAGCCGACAATGAGCGACACAGCTTCCTCATAAGAGCCGCACTTTGACGAATGCCGTCGAGGCGTCCATCTTACTCGGCGTGCCGTGCTCGCTCATTACGTCGCGAACGAGCGGCGACGTCGCCCGCTAACAGCCAGTCGTCAATCAGGCCCCGAGCGTCGCTTATGTGCGTCAGAACGACGCTCCTGACGCTAGACGACCTCGCTGAGGAACTCGCTTCTCATATGCGTCAGGGCTTTGTCTCTTACGCTCCTGTCGGGCTGCACCACTTTGCTTTGTTACTATAGGTGCCTCCTATAAGGCTTAGCGCCGATCGTTAGATGGGAGCAGGCCAAGTTTCCTACTTTGACAGGCAGTCTGCAGCTTGGCCCTAACGACAAATTTTGTCTTGTTTTATGTCATGCGCGCTTATCTAGCAGGCTTTTCGGCTCCGTGCGTCAGTATAGAGGCCTGCGGCAATGTGCTGCTTATTTACGTTGATTTACTGTCGATCGCGAGCTCTGACGGATAAATGTCGTTCAGAATTTGTATGGGCACGCATTTACACACGTTCTTAGTTGTTCTAATTACGTGCCTTAATCGCCGAAATGAAGACGGTTGGGCACTTATACAAGTTAATGCATAGTAGACACTCTATGCATAACGTGTTCCACGCTTCCAGTCACTGCTTTTTCAGACAGTCTACAGTTTCAGCCCTCATCGCATACCTGTTATTTTAGAGTGCAGTTCTTAAGCCTATTTCATACAACTTCATTCGGCGTGCTGCAGTTCCAGTTGAGAGCACTGGTAAATTCCAGTAGCCTCCGCCCATATGTGTGATGCTAGCGACAGGTAGGTTAAGTCAGTTAATTGTAGCTCTTGTGTGATCTGAGGATTGTATAGGGGGGTATGCACTCGACGTCATCCGCGAGGATCGCTAGCGTCGGGGTCGCCATTTTCGAGGTCCGCGCGCTCGCTGCATGCGCATAAAACTCGCTGCACGCGCTGTGTCCGAGATCCGCAAGTCCACTTGGATGTCTAGAGACCTCCGGAACACCCCCTACACGCCGAAGCACGACAGCAAGACGGCGCGTACGAACGGACCTTCAAAATGGCGCGGCGATGGTGTTGCCCCCCTTGCGGATCAAGGCTCAGTGCATACCCCCCTATACACTCCGTTTGGGACCTATAGGGGGGCGCCTTGAAAACCGCGCGCAGCGCCGCGAGTGGTGCGGCGGGCGTGCAACGTTGAGAATATTAGCAGACGGCAGCGCCTCATTGCTTTGATAGCTATGGTGGCGCAAGCGCCCGTAGCCGGCGCGTTAGTGCTTCGAGCTGGATTTAAAGATATCGTCATTCTGCCACGATGCCACCATCAATAAAAGGGAAAACCTGCACGAAAGCGGCCACGTTTTCCACGTAGTGAGCGCCTTGTTGCGCGTCGTCAGTACTGACGGGTAAATGATTGCGTCAGGTGTGTGTAATGCAAGATGCTTACTCTATAACCATCGCGGTAAGTTGTCTATCTTTGACACTTAGAATATTACTGGTGCGTGTCCACTACCCGCGTACTTGCAGAATACACAGAGCATTTAGAATTATCGATGGCTCCACGGACACTCGCCGTGGAAATCACGGTGAGTGGCCGGGCGGCGTGCTCCTTTGTTGCGGCTTCGTGCCACGGCGATTTGCAGCCACCGAGTCTCGCAAAGTGCTTTGCCTGAAATTGTCGCGGCATCATCATCGCTCATCATGATCACATCACCGCTCGCGCTGCTCATGCTAAGAGCTTGAGGCGTGGGCGAGAAAGAGAACATGCTACGATTTGGGCCAGAGAGGACGCCGAAGCCCCGTTTCGTCTTTCGCTTCACCTTGTAAAGTGGCGACGATGACGGCACGGTCACTTCGGCAACCGTCACGTACGTCATTCACTACAACATCTTGCGTTGTTTATGTTGCTTTCCGAACTTACTGACATGCGCATCCGTCGCTACAGCATTCGCAAAGCTTCGTTTTTTTCGTATAGACCCGGTAGTTCTGCTACTCTGCGTCTTAGCTTGATCCTACCGAGTGCGCATAGCGCTGCTGGGCGGCTAGTTGTGTTTACGGTAATATGCTACGTAACTCAGTTCGCCCCTTAACTGATGGTCCTATCAACCCAACAAAGAACTAATTGACCTCGCATTGCATACCCCAGAACTGCGAAGGGTAGACGGCGAGGTAATAAGGTCCATTAAAATGTTCCATCAGTCTTGAGCTGAATTATAATTCAACTCAAGACTGATGGAACGTATGGAAGGCATTTTATAAAATGCCTTGCATACGTTTCTTTTGTCACCAGCTCTATGGCAGCAGGAACATCACGCAAGATCATTGCACCTGTAGAGGTGGTGTCTCAGACCAATTCCAAGCATGCAGCGGCAGAACGCGAGACGGTTGAGGGAGCGGGAACCAAACATTTTTTTCGTCGCAAAGCCGTGATCGACTTATATGTCGCTGCCCAATAAAGCAGGGACGAGTCGAGAAACTGTGAAACGTCGTTCCCGCAGGACACGACGTGTACCTGTTGGTACAGTCGACCACGCAGCAGTTCATTGATTACGATAAACTACGTGCTAGCGGGCGTGGGAGAGCGTTTGTTTCTGCTCGGGCTCTCAACGACTGTCTGCTCTGACGGCCGCGCGGCGGCGCGCCAGTCGCAGTGCACAGAGTGTATAGGTGAACTAAACGACATGGGTCATCACAATTAATTTTTCTGTGAACTTCAGCTATATTTTGAGCGTGCGAATGGACTACTTTTTTTCATATGCTCTCGCTGTAATTTAGCGGAACGAGCAATAAACAATAAAAAATTTACAGGGTCTTTTATGCATTCGCCTAAGATGACTCGAAGGCGACAGCCATCTTGATTTTCTTCTCAATCAAATGTATTGACACCTCACTCCCGAATGCATTGTGCACCTGACATGGTTTCGCACGTCCTTCGAGAAAAGAGGCATTCCAAGCTTTCTGCCCCTCACGTCCATTTGCAGTACTCCGGGACTAGCCCACCATTGGCCAGGTGATGATGTCATGTGATGGCGATCATATGACGTCATGGTGACGTCCTCCGGTAATGATTTCTTTTCATCTCGTCGTGTGGACGCCGACACCTTTGAGGGTCACTTTTCGCGTTTGATGAGGCGTGTAAGGCTGTAGCCATAGGCGTGCGCAGGGTTCCCCTTCAGGGGGGGGGGGGGGGCAGGGGGGGGAAAGGTTCACCGTAGCGCCCCCCCCCCCCTCCCTATTAAGTCAATGTATGGGGCAGACTTTGCGCCCCCCCTCTCTTAGGTGACGGACGCCCCCCCCCCCCCCCTGCCCACTTCGCGCGCACGCCTATGGCTGTAGCGCCCTCGTTCGGGCGGAGCGCAAACCAGAGAGCGCGCGAATGCAAGAGAAGAAAATAAAGAAGGCGCTTGGCCGGGCCACGCGAAGCCGCGGCTCACGTTCCTTGCTGGCGTAGATTATGATTCAGCCGTCTCTTTCCTTCGCTCCTGTGGCATAAGCCTACAAGTGGCTTTCGCCTGAATAATTTATTTACACCGTGTGCCCCCCACGGCCCCTAGGTAAAGATGGACGCTGCTACAACCTCTTCAGACCTCTTACTTTTTAAACTTTACTTATACCCTCATTGTCTGAGGACATCGCAGATGGGAGTGCTGCTTCTTCTCAAACTTTTGTTCTCTCGTTTTCCATCAAAGAAAAGAGCAACGAAGCGAGAATCGGAAACTCCACTGTCTTCTCTCGTGAAGTATTAGGTTCGCCGGCCTCATTTCGCGGTGAAGGGAGCCGAGAATAGCAGCGAAGGGGCAGCGATCCCCGCGATGTGACAACGGCTTCCGGAGGGTCGCGTACCCGTCTTCTTGGCATCGGCGCGTCTTCTAGCTGGCAACCCTTTTCTTATACGATGTCTCTTGCGTATCGCACGACGAAACAGGCCTATAAAGGAAACTGGCTGCCATTAAGGGCAATGCGGGTTATCTCAGCTCGAAGGCGATACCTACCACCCACTGTCCGGCGTCCCATCACGTGGCCGCACGAGTGTGCCGAACTCGGTGTTGTAACTTGCGTGCAGTGTAGTGCAATGATCAGTGCAGCATATCCTTAGTAGAGAGTTTTCGAATAGGGCCCCCCAAAGGTTTTGGGCCCCCCATGGAAATAGCGTCGAGGCCACTGCGCATGCGCAAAACCCGAACAGCGCTTGGGTTTTGCGTTGGGGACGCTATTTCTCGAATTTAGCGGGAGCCCCAAAGCCTGCCCCAAAAAGCTTTACGTCAAACACTCATGTCGGCACGCACTGAAGTGACAGTTCTCAGCGTGCTCTTGGCTGATAAAAGCTGATAAACTTGGTCAGATAAAAGCGCGCGCGGTTACTTTAAGACAAAAAAGTTGCTTTTGGATACTAAAAAAAACTTCTTTTTTTGCATTTATGCACGAAGAAACTCAACTTGAAGTTATTTTTTATTATTATTAAACGGTGTGTTTTACATTTATTTTTGTAGTAGCTTCTCTTTGACGCCGTAGTGGCGCTATAAACGCCAGACGCAATCGGTAAGAGCGAAACCCTATTCGAAAACTCTCATCTCCTGCATGACCCAAAGCTAGCGTACGCAAAGAACTTTGGGGCCCCAGTTCGAAAACTCCCTAGTTTCTTTTCTGTCACTGAACCCCACATAACCCAACCCACTTAGCGAACTAACTAACTAACTAACTAACTAACTAGCTAGCTAGCTAGCTAACTCATGAGATTTCACGAATGTTTGGCGAAGCAGGTTGGCCATTTTTGCAAACATAATACGCGTATTCTGTTGAACACACGTGGAAAAGGATATCTGTAAAAGGGATACGCCCACCGAGCCCATCCACGTGGTCGTCAAATTTATGCATCGTCTCTATAAAGAAAGTAAATAATATCAGGCAGCATCAAGCTCTGGCTATAAAAGTAATTTGACGATATGGAAGACGCCAGGTATTGCAGTCGTGAAGAGAGAGAGAGAGCACGGCATAGCGTCTTTGTGGGGAGGAGGAAGGGTAGCGAAAGAAGAGAGCGGAAAGGAGAGTATGGGTACTATGAGCTGTGAGTACCCACAACAACGAGCGCAGTTGAGGCTTGGGTATTACTATTCTCATTATTGTTTGCTTTATTGGTACCAGGGGCATAGCCAGAAATTTTTCGAGGTAGTGACAACTTTTCGAAATATAAAGTGTTTCATCAGTTCAATGTCGTTTATGAATAAATCCATGATTTCAATGCGGTTGTGACGACTCGATAAATCAACTCGTACGCAAATACGTATTTTCTGTTGTACAATGCCAACCGCTAGGTTTCCCGATAAAGAACCGCACTGCCTCCCACTTAATTTCCGGCCCACGAAACTAGGTCTTTGTCGTTCACTGTGCTGCACGCAAGTTGCAATACGCAGATTAGCGCCGACCTGACCGGCCCCTGTCGCGTGTGCCACCTATTCTGATTTCCGAAGAGCAAAAGTTCGCAACGACGTAGATAAGACCGATGGGTCACTTATTCCGTTGGAGACGTTGGTTGCAGCAATTCAAGGCGAAGACAGCGGAAGGAAACTGTTACTCTCAGATGGCCTGCGTGCATATTCAAAATAAAACAAAGGTAAACAAAATAGCAGAGAAACCGTCGTGGCCGCCACCATTCTTTGCGGCAGCTGATGTCGTAAGGAGTTCGTTACCTCGCCTGGCCATTTTCTATTGGTTATGAACGCGGAGAAAAAGATAAAGACGTGAGGGTATCGTAAAATGGCCCGCAGAAGCAAGTTTGTCCGGTTGAAGCGAGGTCAACGACCCCGATAGCCGTAGTCTTAACGAGTAGATAGATAACGCGGCAAATAAGATGTCGGTTCCAGGATAATCACTGCTGTAAGGCACCTTCCAAAAGAGCGCAGTAAATGGCTCGCATGTAATCATAGGAAAGAACATTACGAATCTTGCGACATTGCCTTTTTTTACGCCGATCGAAGGAGGGCGTCCGGAGATTACGTCACCTATACCGTATTTCTTCTTGTTGAATCATGTAAGGAAACAGTGAATGGTCGCTTGAAGCTTAGAAGTATAACAAAGGACCGTGCTGTAATATATATGTAGGATATCACACAGATCACCCGCAAAGAAACTGAAATGGAATGGAAATAACGATTTATATGACATTAAAATGGTTAAGTCCTGGGAAGTACATGACAGTCATTTGTAGGGCAGACTTGGCGCCCACCATAACTAGCTAGCCCCCCCCCCCCCCCAAATGACGCACATAGTCACCCTGAATGCAAGGCTATGTGCGCTAAGCGTGATGAAACGCTAAGCCTTACTTGTAGAAATAATAGGCGTAGATATTACGGCTTGTGTATTGGTGAAGCATCGGAATAAGCTCACACGGCGTGGCTGGTGCTACAACGCAAAATAAATTCTGCTATACTTAAGAAGAATGAAGAAGAGCCAAATTACTCCCCGCGATGGTTCCCGTTCCGGGCACTTTAATGTTCCCAGGCACAAATGACTTCGAAAAACTGCGCGAAATTCGAAAATTGGTTAGGGCGAGCGCGGGTCGTGTTATTAGCGCCGGCTTGGCACTGGTGTGCTCATCAAAATTTATACCGCCAGACCCGTGGCAAGAGTGTAGTGGTATATGCGCAAACTCGTACAGCCGCGCTTAAGCTCAGAGAACCTCGCACATATGTCGGAGGCGCCTTGGAAAAGTTTAATCATTCGAGGGCCCGCTCTCACAGATTGGATGCCGGGACTGGCGGAATCCTCGATGCCACGGTTTCTCTCTCGACTACGCCGGCTGCGCGGCAGTTCGTGTAATTGCGCCCGAGGGCGCGCAGTCGCAATTAGTTGGATCGCGGTGGCGTGAAAATTCAGTTCGGTTTCTCCTGGCGATAGTTCAGCGCTCGGGTAGATAACCCACTCCCACTTCCCCTCCCCCACTCATCCCGCCCTCTGTGGCAGCATCATCGTTGAACTCGACCCTGGGGTTGAACCGTAGCTGCTTCGATTTTATTCTATGTAGCAACGACGGGTTAGGCTATGCTCAGGGGCGTAGGAAGAAATTTTTTTCAGTGGGAGGGGGGGGGGGGGGCATGAGCGACGGCAGGATTTTGTCTTGGGGGATGCAAACTCCTGTCGGCTGGGGGGTGGAGGGGAGCGCTGGTGTAGCTTTGGTGGGGGGGGCAAGTTATGGTGTGGCTTGAGGGGGGGCAAGTGCCCCTTTTGCACCCCGCTGCCGACGCCCAGGGGGGGGGGCGCACCTCCTTGATTTGGAGGGGGGGGGGGCCGGGCAAGCATATGCGGTCGGGTGCCATTTTGTGGTCTATATGCCATGGCGAAAAAAAAATTTCGGGAGGGGGGGGGGGGGGGGGGGGCATGGGCCCGGTGTGCCACCCCCTGGCTACGCCAATGGCTATGCTCCCGAGTTGACTTACTACAATGTTTAAAGCAAAAGTCTCAAACGTGAACATTTAGCGGCGTCCTGCGTCGGCGTCTGCCGTCGGTGGCGTCAACAGATGTGATGCAAATATCATCATAACGCGATGACGTCAATATGTGACGTCATGATCACCAAAATTCATGACGTCATCGTGGCTCTACTGTGACGTCATAGTGAAGCCACTGTGACGTGACGTCACACCACATCATTGCTTGGTAAAAGGTAGGCCAATCCCGGATGCTGTGGAAAACAAGGTGAGGTGCAAAAAGCTTAGAATGCCTCCAGTCTTGGAGGCATTGCAGAACCACGCCAGTTGCAGAAAGCTTTCGGACGGGGGCACGGGATGTTCAGTACAAAACGTAGAACATGTTTTTCGCCTTCGAGTCAACTTACGCGAATGCATAACCAACCCTAGTGAATTTTCATGGCTTAGAAACAGCAATATTCTAAAGGTGGGATTTGGAATTTGTACACAAAATATCAAAATAAGGCAGAACTTCGAAGGATTATGGAAGCTACAAGCCATGAAACGCGGCGTGTCGCTGTAGCCAACGTTTGGACATGCAGTCTTGTCTTCTTCAAGACAACCAGTACTTACCGTAGCGCATGTACGCGTACGCTTCGTAGTCTCTGCCGAGGCAACGTATCATTAGTCATGTGGAGGATACAAGCTTGACACTGTCAACAACTGCTACAGGGGTTTTTATAGGTTTTCCAAATAGCACAGCACATGATACTAGACTGTAGCGAAATCACTGTGTTAGGTGGTTATTGTATATACGCACCACGTCTTTCTGTCCCCATCATCACTGTTTTTCCTTTCCCTTTTATCGCTATGTACAGTAGCAGGCTAGAGCGTACTACCTCTTCTCCTTCTGACAAATTCTATCTCTCGCTCTCTACCAAGATTGCTGAAGCAATCCGGATTGGCCGGGGCAGCGCCTTTTGTCGAGTCTCTGGTGTTCAAAATTTGCAGTTGCCCGTGTTATGTCACTAAATATGAATCATCGTTGCTAAAATGCGCCTCTCGCGAGAAGAGTGTGCTCATGGCAAACCCCTCGGTCATTCACATGTCAGGATTTTTTAAAAGTACAAAAGCTGAGAAACATGTATATAAAAAAAAAAGAAAGAAGACTAAGTATGATGGTTCACACAAATGTTGAGTAAACAATAGATGACACGATTTACCTCTTCGAGGAGGCTTAGCGATGACGTTGAAGACCCCAGTTGAAAAGAATGACCGATGGCGCCGAATTCTTCTGGTTCCACTCACGTGTCGCTGCTCTGCGTCCGGAACTGAGACCTGAACTTGCTATTGGCAGCCCATCCACTCGCGGCTTTGAACGAAGACCCTCGTCGTAGCACTACAGGGAACAAAAACACGAGCTTCGTATTGTCATCGGCTACTGCTTTGACCCCTGAAAGGCTTCGAGCCATCTGACGCTTGTCGTCGGCTCGCGTCCTTTTTTCGTGTGTTTCACTATTGTGCTGTAGCGCACGAAAGCTCATTGTGTTGGAATTGAACAAAGACAGCCGGCTGGGTGCCTCGGGTTACACGTGTAGCCGGAATTCCGACCTCGCTGGCAAGCAAGTAAGACCCGGGGTGCCCCCCACAACAGTCGGATCATGTTTCTTTTTCGACGAGAAATAAATATTTAGACTGCGAAGAGCAGAGACAATGTATCCTTATATTTTTGTATGTGTCTCGGCAAAAAAAGAAAAAAAAAAGCGGGAAATATGGTAACAGTTGGACCACGATCAAAACTGAGTCTACCTACCGTACATGCACCGCATTTGGCCGACAGGTTATAGAAGCGGTAAGATCGGGTCAGACAAGTGGCCCCTTCCCCCCCTGACCTCCCCCCCAGTACAACAAAAACGAATTTTCAGACGCAGGAGCAGTATCAAAACGTAGGGTGATCGATCGAGTGGCCTGTTTTTGTTAGACGCAACGTTTGGAAGGCACTTCATACTGAAGCTTAGGAAAGCGTAATGAACGTTATTTGTAGCTCTTAACTGAAGTGTGATAATTACTCGTTAAAGGTAAATGAAAATGGATGAGCGTCACGACAGACAAAAATAAGACAACATTCGTGTAACAGCCAACGGGGGCGGCGCCCATATGCGTTGCTCGTCTATATCGTCTATACTAGTATGCCACAGCTTCACTGCATGAAATGCCTCGAAAACTACTATAACTAATTACGATGATTACAAAAAGGGGGTTCACCGTAAATACTGTATACGAATGGGCACATAGATACTTGTAAAGGTAATACTGAAAGCGCGTTCTCTTTTGCCCAGAAACCCTTTCAGTAACACTGGGCACAAAGATACTTGTAAAGGTAATACTGAAAGCGCGTTCTCTTTTGCCCAGAAACCCTTTCAGTAACACTGGGCACAAAGATACTTGTAAAGGTAATACTGAAAGCGCGTTCTCTTTTGCCCAGAAACCCTTTCAGTAACACGGAAAAACCAGGCTGATATCGCGTGGCTCGCGAATCCACCTTTTAGAGACTCAGTTCGCTGGTGTTTCAGCGTGTCAGCAGTTTGCCGGGTTAGTTCGCAGCACTGTTTCGCTGACGTGCGCGTCCGCGATAATTAGCGATCGCCGACTGCGTGGAGGTTAATTATGACCCCCGTGCGCGTGTATCGCGACTCTGTGCCCGAGTGAGTGAAAGGCCGCGTCAGCCAATTAGCGCGCGAACGGGATGCGTGTGCATTTGCAGGACCGGCTGTCGAACTTGAATGAATGGAAGTTACTGTTTCGATGGCAAACGAAAATGCCCTTCAATTATGCCGATGACTATGCCGATGCAAAAAGAAGGGGGCATGAAAATAAGAAACGTAATCTGCTGCTCGCGCACACGCGCACAGAAACACACGCACGCACACGTACACACACTTGAAAAACTTCGGGGTCGGGGGGGGGGGGGGGGGGGGTAACTTTCCAACCTCCCTCGCGCAGCTGCACCAATGATCGAAGTGCATGTCACACTCGCCTTGGTGCCACTTTCGTGATCTTGCCCGTCTCAGCGCCTTTCTCAATACGTATAATGCCAGAAAACGCACACGCGCACACACACGCACACGCACGCACGCACGCTGTTTTCCTTTAGTGTCACAGGAAAGCACTGATTAATCCGAACTGTTACGAAGTGGAATTATCGTTTAATTTTGCAGGCATTAGATGACGCCAACAGCTAAGATGAAGCCGAGCAAAACATAACGTAATACACTTAAAACTCGATCTTACGAAACCCGGTTTTAAGAATTTTCCGATCTAGCGAAGAAATTTCGATTCTCCGGCAGGTACCCGTAAGGTCCAATGTTGTCATCAACTCGAATTAACTCAGCTTTCATGGCTCTAAACCGGATTTAACTAAGTTTTTTCGGAAAGAATTGAGAAAAATGCAGTGATTTCTTTCGAATTTGTACACAAAAGGCTTTTATTCGGACGTGCGCTATGACGCTATCGCGTTAGAATATCTAACCACCCTAGTTTTCTTTTGACGTGGCTTAACACCGCCGTGGTCGGTGGCGATTTTACACATGAAATGGCGTTGGGTGGTAGGGGTCTATTGTTTCCTCAAATAATCCTACAGGAACACGCTGGTTGATTTCGTTTTTTGATGGCTTATGTAACAGATGGTACTGATCGTCTCCTTGGAACTTTCTTGCTCCGCCTGCTCGCATAAAAACTGCATTCGTTCTCGCCGTTTTTTGGATATCCGCAACCTTTGGTTGCTTCACGTGGCCGTGTACTTCGCCTGTATCGCCCTAACATGGGAGGAACTCCTGCTCGGGCTGCCCTCGTTGACTTTTCACACGCGCAGGCGTGCAGGCTACTAGTGGCAAATGAAATGCCGTGGTAGCTTTCGGGCGATGGTACGCTACAATTTTAAATTTCGAAGGACCGAAAAGTGTTTTCCTCGATTTTGCGAACTTCACGATTTAACTGAATAATTTGAGCGCCCTCATTTCGTAGAATCGAGTTTCGACGGTATTCACGGTTTCGATAAAGATGTAGAAAAGAATGGGCGCAAAAAATCAGTACCCTTAACCTGTGGAGATGGTTGACCAGCGAAGCTCAAGTGGGCGGCCTCGCGGTGTTTATCTTGGGGTAATAAAGTGTCTGTGATCGTGATAAAGTGTGATAAAGTGTAAAGTATTTGTGTGATAAAGTGACAAAGTGTTCGCGTCGCTTTAACCCTTTGTGCGGCAGTGGGACACATACGTCCCACTTTTCCGTCTACAGAAAAAAATTTCTCCCACATCACCCGTTGCAATTAGCGCAACATTAAGTCACTCATATCTTACCTAAGTCATCGTTATCTCGAAAAAAATTCTTTTACCACGCTTTCGAAGGGCGGATGTAGTGTTACAATAGCGTTGAATTTCGGTCATTTTTTTATGACCGCTTCTGAATTTTCCTCTTTTTGAGATACATAGAACCTACCAATCAAAATGCCGGATAATATCCTCCTTTTCTGGTTTTTGAGAGAGACGATCTTAGCTTCCAGTCATCACGTGTTTTTGTAAATTTGCGAAATAACTTGACCAATAAATGCATCGGAACAATCCCCTTCAAAATTATCCCGCTAATCGCGCAGCGCAATTGCGGATATTAATGCGTGGAAATATTTTCTCGATATTATATACCTCTTGAAATGTAGCCACATGTTCAGGGATAACATCTGTACTCGAAATTTTCAATAGCAAAAGCTAGGACAGCCAAATGGACAAAAAAAAAGTGGCCGATGCATGCGGTGAAGTAAGCTTTACAGGGGCATACCACAGCGTTCTGAACGCTCAAGAGACGCAACTGCAGGCGGCGTTCTCCTGCTCAAATGAGGTCCGCACAACTTTTCTCTTCACAACTTTAAAAGTGATACTCTGTGGCACTTGCTTCGGCCGTTTCATGCCAAAATTCCCGTTGATGCAATCGCGAGATGGTGCCTTCATGAGGCAGTGGGACAGTGTCTTCCCACTTTTTGAAAACACTCTCATGAGTCAGTGGGACATATATGTCCCACTTTTTTTCAGTAAACTACTGGCTTGATTTTGATTAAATTTGTTTCATACTATTTCTTTCTAGTTTATATCGATAAAGGACAGCCGTTTTTTATATTACCATGTCAAAAATATAGGACGACCGACAAAGGGTTAAGCGCCCCTTTATGCCTCGCTAGCTCGAACCACCGGATCCTCGGCCCGAAGTTGCCGCTTGCGAGCTACTTCACGGCCGCAGTCCTCTTGGTGTGCCACGAATGCTCTTTTGAAGCTTTCCACTGAAACAGCATGAGTCTTTTTGCCGCTAATCGCGTCGTCTTGTCTGGCTTGCCGCACGCACTTGGAGTTTTGTGAACAATGTTCTTTGCGTATCTTTGCGGCATTCTCCGTTTCGCGACACTTTAGTGGACCAGTGTTGAGTATCGGGTTCGCCCGATTCCTGCGTCACTTCTTCATTTTTAGTTGGACATGGTGTGTAGTGGGGCTTGTCCAATTTCTGTGGCGCATAGCTGCGTTACGGGTTTCTGCATACGGTTATGTCCGCTCGTGTGCGGTGACGCTGTAAAACTAAAATGAAAGTACACGATGAAACGAACGTCTCCTCTCCAGGAACGCGAAGGATCATCAATCTTAAGCTCTGAAGTAGTGATTGTCATTCGCTACTGTTCAGATAATTATTTATAACAATTAATAAACTTCGTAGTCCCCCCAACACCCAACCCCCCTCCCCCTCTTGGCTACGCCACTGTGTAGCCCGTTGAAACTTTCACTGATTCAAGCAGACACTAGTACGGTTGCATAGAAAGTGCATTACAGGGAAGTTGTGTCTGCATAATCCGTCAGATTGAATCGGGCAAGAGCGTACATCTTCTCTCTCTGTGTGCTTGTCTCTGCAGATGGAATTTGCCTTCGTGAACTGGAGGGCTGTGACAGGTAAGTCATGTTTAAGCGTACCTCTTCTCTTCCAGCAATCTCGCTCATGCAGAGCGCTGTACTTCAAAACGGGGACGTGGTAGGGAAGGGGGGGAGTGACGGGGACAGGGCCAACGCCTACTTTTCTTCTGTCGACAGCGAAATTTAGAAGTGGGACGCCGTATTCTTCCTGAAATCTCGCTTTCCCCCCCCAGTTAATGTGTGCATCTACCCCCGCCTTTCTTTCGCGCTGTCTAACTCGCAATCCACTCACGTTGTTTGGGCCACGAAAGTAGGAAACTGGGCGCGACAGCACCGCTTCTGAGGGGTGGTCTCCCATCCTGCAGTTTTCCCCGAGAGCTTTTGCGCGAACTTCGTACATGCGGTGCTCCTCCGCGAACCTTTTGTCTACGCCTCGCTCGGCTGGTACCGGTGTGGACAATGCGGCCACCGAAGGGGCGCGCTTTGTCGTATACACACGCCGGGAAAGGATGTAGGAAAAACACAAGGGACTCGCTTTGTCATTCCTCAGCGGCGCTCCAGAGTTGCGCTAATTAAGTATACGTGGGACGACGCTCATTCATCGTGCGAGCTGTAGGTCTACTGTTTAGTGCGAGCGCTTGCTTGATGTGAGCGGTAGTGACGGGTCCTGTCGGACTCGCTGATGAGAGTAAACCCGAGTAGGAGTGTCTGCACCCTTCTGTCCCACTCCCGTTCAGTCCTTTGTTATACTCTGTTAAAGAAACTTCGAGTTTGCGTGATGTCCCAATGAATGAAGAGAATCTTAGTTACGGCACAGATGTCCAGGTTTCTGCAGAGAAGCACCTGATGGTTTTGAGGCCCATTTGTTTGGTTGTCTCTTTTTTTCTTTTTGTTTATATTCATTTGGTTGCTGCACAGGCATGCTTAACTAGGTATAGCCAGCTAAAATGCTTTGCCTTCTTTAATCTGTATAACCTTGAGCTTAACGTCTAATAAAACCATTAGAGATTTAAACCAAGAAAAGCATACTAGACGTTATTATTCTTTTAACTGTATTGTATTGATTTAGACATCAACTCAAAGCAAATAAAGTGGCCGAAAAAGCGCCAATTCCGTCCGCGGAATCAGCACCAACAACCTTCGAATTACCCGTCCGATGCTCTACCAATTGAGCTACAACGGATGGTGCTTCCCTCATCCACTTTTGTAGTGTATCGGTATGGTATGGAAAAACTTTATTTGGGTCCGTCGGGGCGGGAACTAGCACGTAGCGGGCCGCTGCCACGTCGGGACAGATAGGCCTAGCCTCTCCGCCACGTCGTGGGCCCGTTGGACTGCCCATAGTTGATTTTTCAAATGTTGGACTGCCCATAGTTGATTTTTCATCGTCCAAGTGGGATGCTGCGTAGGGCAGCATCCCACTTGGACGATGTAACGTCCTCGTGAACCCGTAACGCAGGGCACCGCCAGAGCATGTGTTCCAAGCTGGCAAAGTCTGAGCAAAGCACGCAAGTGTCTGAAGTCTGAATTTCTGGGTAGATCTTGTGCAATAGTGCGGGACTGCGATATGCCCGTTGCGTGCGTTTAATCCCTGGGACGGCTAGCCAGCGCAGCTCATAACCAAGACGGTGAGCGCGGAGTACTCTTTGCCAGAGGGCGTCACATGGCACGTGATCATTGCACGATGTGGCAGCTCACCAATAAACCCTCGCATGTTACCCAAGGCATCAAGTCTGCTGTGACGAAGCCCTCGCTATGAAAGTGCGAAAGAAGCGGAATCGCTCGAGGGGCCCGCCTCTTTGTGACGCAGCTAACGAAACCAACAGACCATGAAGCCAAGGAAGGCCTACGTAATGATCATTTGTTGTCATTTTTAATTGTACTGTAATTACTCTGACCTAAATTGAATATAATTAAGGTTGACTAAAAATCACTCTTTCCGGTGGTGTGATCTGAACCCACAACCCTAGAATTACGCGTCCGATGCTCTACTAAGTGCACAGGGTTCCCCTCCATGGGGGCGAAGGTTCGTCGCAGCGCCCCCCCTCCCTATTATGTCAATGTTTGGGGCTGACATTGCGCCCCCCCGCCTCTTAGGTGACTAGAGGGGGGGCGGTCGCCCCCCCCGCCGTGCGCACGCCTATGACTAAGTGGGATACGACGGAGGGCGCTCTCTCGTCTACTTTTGTACCGTATTTATGTGCGTTTAATGAGCATCGGGATGGGGGTGTCCGAAGCCACAACGTTCGAATTAAGTGTTTTAGGACTCATGACAGCCGTTTTTCTGGTGTCCGCTGTAGCGCATGTGCCTCGCCGTGCACGCTTCAGAGCCGCTTGCTCGGTCTTTCGCGTTGTCGGGAAAGCGGCGCTCTTGGGGCATCGCACTCAACAACAATTATATCTGTCACTTACAAATCTTGATAATGACAATAAACATACAATAGCGTCGTCAAATCTTTAGCTTTGGCTAGTTGGTGTGACATTCTCACATAGCTGCGCTTAGTGAAAGGCTCAAACGACTAAGGACACGGATAACAGGACAGGACGCGGAAGTACTTGTCCTGTTCCCTTTTGTCCTCAGTCCTTCGTTCTCTTTCCTTCTGCGCAATTACATTAGAGCATCGTCAAGTTCAATTGTTAAATGGCAGTTTAAAGGCAGCGTGGTGCTCGACATTTTACTTCAATATACATATAGATAAAATGCGACCCATAAACCAAGGTCTGTAGTGAAATTCTACGGAGCACTCAAGTGCTTATCCAAAACAACGCAAACTTAAACCAACATTTGTTTTACCTTTGTGCTAAATAAACACACGAACGTGAACGCTTTCACGCTTAAGAGGTAGGAATGAGAAGGGGAATCGTGTGTATATTATACAAAAATTTCGGCGCTCCGCGAGCGGTGGCGTTGGTCTGCGCCGGATGCTTTGCATATCGCGGTTTCCGTAAGCGACTTGCATATCCACCTAAATCTGATTATGCGAAACCGAATTAAACGACGCGGAAACGCGTAAAAGTGCCCCGTGTGTTTAGCTCTCTTCGCTACAAAGCGTAGCACAGCTTTGTGCGAAATATGAACAAATGTCACTTTCAGTATTTATTTTTAAGTTTTTTCGGCTCCTCAACGCGCCCTACTGGGCTTCAATTGATTCCAACGCTGTTTTACAAAACTACCACTTTCAACCGTTCTTCCTTTATTCTTCCAGTTTTTGGAACTCCAACTTTTTCCTTCTTTTTGTTACCTCGACATTTTCTTGATACAGTTTTTTCTCGACGGAGCGGGTCGACATTGTTATTCAAATGAGCGGCGTTTGTGGCCGCATTCTTGGAGCCTTTTTCGGAGGAAAAAAAGAGAAAGCGTAGAATGCGGTACATTCGAAACGCATAACGTTCTGTAGTTCCGTTTTTATTACCTGCACGGAGATTTGCGGCATTTTCGCGCGCTGAACGCTTCTTCACACTAGAGAGCTTTGTGTACGTTTTTATTCTCTTTTTTTTTCTTTTTTTTGGCGTGAAGTGATAATAGTGCGGTAATTATATCATGACGTCATTTCACATCCGCCTCCTGCGTAGCGCAACCAAATTTTGACGTGGAAGCATAAGGCATAAAAATTGCGCACACTTCACGAAGACGGAGAGAAGGAAAACGAGGCATAGGCGCTAACTAACAGCTGAAGTTTTGAACTTCTTTTGTTAATTGTTTTGTAAATTTTGTAAATGTGTTAATTACTCGTGGAGGCAAGTGTTATTAGTACATTGCTTACGTCTTACGTGTGATTGCGACACAATATTAACGAGAACTAACGGACAATGATGCCAAGGAAAGTATAGGGGATCTTGTTTGTAGTGATGGTACTGCAAATGTGAACAGAGAAAAGATAACTTGCCGCTGGCAGGGGCCGAGCCTGCGACCCTCGAAAAACGCGTCCGGTGCTCTACCAACTGAGCTACAGCGGTGGACACCCCCCCCCCCCGCCCCCCATCCACTTTATGGGGTCTATATGTGCATTTAAACCTGGGAGTGTTAGTCAGCGCCGCTAGTAGCCATGCCGGCGAGTGTGGAACACTCTTTCTCTGCCTGTTGGCGTCACATAACACATTATCTTATATATTCCGAGTATCTTTTGCCCGGGTTAGAGTGGACAGATGTTTATTGAAGTTAAAAAAAAAACAATAAAACTTGGAGGCGGTCCCTTATCATTGGCTTTGGTGTCTGGTAATGGCTCACGCACCTCGGTGTTCGTGTGCCTTTGCGCGTTCCTTGGGTTGGCTTCGTGTTTCGCCGCACTGCCGAAGCAAATCACAGAGGCCACGTGGAAAGAAATGCATGGTTGAGATCTGCTCCACCAGGCGCCGCCACAAACTCAGCTGCTCGCAAGCAAACCACCAGCTCCTTCAGTGAACTCTTTCAATTAACATTCATTTTTTATCCTGAGAGTTTACTACCCCTTATCTTAAATAAACTGACACTGCAATATCATATATATACAAGATAACTTTTAACTTGTATCAGAACCATCCATTTCGCACCACTTTTTTATATTTTACAAGATATTTCTGAATATTCGGAAAACCGGAAGTAGGTCCTCGAACGGAAGTGCTTGGAAGAGAAACAAGAGTGTCAATCGTTTCTCGCGCGGCTAATAATTAAGACGTGTAGGAATTTGTATGTGCACGTTCTGCAGCCATGTAAGTTCGTGCAGCGCTCACGAAGACGAAGGCGATGTTTAAAACATGCACCTGACATGCGCTGTCGTTTCGACGCTTTTTAAACTTTGTTCTAGTTAGAAGCGCTGCACCAGCTAAAATATGAACGCGTATCAACTAGCTGATATTTCTTTTTTTTTTCAGATGTGGTACTTGTTTCACTTTAGAGCATCCATAATTCAAAAGCTTCCATTTGTCTTTGCGCTACGACAAATAACAACACCAGTAATCTCGGGCCATAGAATGTATCCTTTTGCGCCCCGTAAACAACGATTGCCGGCCTGCGATGTTTCACAACACTCAACACTTGTCATAGACAACAGCAGTAGAATTCAGAATGGCCCTCAATGTGAGCGTTGGGTGTTAGGGCTGTAAAACCAACGTCTCCTGGTAATATCGAAGGAGGATCTCTAGTGGTGAGGCTGAGGCGTGGAAGAGGAGAAAAAATCCGGTGAATTACGAGTCGTCGTTTCGGCTTATCGCGTAAAGCGGCGCACTCTGCGCAAAATATGGCGCCTCTTTGTCACGGAGGCTCGCTGTACATAGCTCCCACGAGGAAGTGAAAAAAAAAAAAGTAAACTTCTCTTGGTTCGTCTGAAATAAGGGAGAAGAAAGGAAGAGAAATTGAAAATTACTTTCCGCGTGAGCGAGATCGCGTGGTGTTGTTTAGGAGGGTGTTTAGGGAAAATTTGTGAACAGTGTCAAGGCGGGTGAAGGAGAAAGCGCCCTCCCGCGGACGTTTGCGCCGTTGGCCATCTCGTAGATCATCCGTGTGTGTTCACACTGGATTACAAGTAGACTGGACACGCGGATGAACCTTTCCTCGTTGGCATTGTGTAAGTTTCTTTTGTAAAGAAAAGTGAAGTTGCCACCGGTGTGGCGGCACATGCCTGAAATATGTACGCCCGTTATTGTTCTTTGCTTTAGGCAACAAATGGAGGGAACTTCTGTCGTAAAACCGCGCTGACTTTGGAACAGGAAAGATCGGACGGGACGTACACTGTAATGGTAATTTTTCGTTTTGTAGTTATTGCAATTTCGTGCTTTTGGGGGTCTGCAGGCCTGTGTGAATGCCATTGACTATTGTACAGTACAACCGACACATCAGAGCTTCTATTTATTTCCCTTTACCATTCACCTCCCCTCCCCCCTCCCCTCCCCTCCCCCCCGCCGCGTAAGGTAGCCAGCCGGACAGGTTTCTGGCTAATCTCCGTGCCTTCTCCGCTTTCTGTCCTTACTTCCTTCGTTCGTTTGTTTGGTTTTTGGTCCTGTTTGCGCACGCTGTTATTGTTGTTGTTGTTTTTTTCTTTTTTCGCACTGACCCTGTATACGAAGTTCCAAGTTGTTACGCTTTTAAAGAGAGGAAGTGAACCATTAGAGCAATTACACACGCGACCTAAAGGACGCGTCCAATACACAGAGTCCGTGCGAGCTTCTGCGTCGTCACGTTCTCTTACCGCTCACTTTTCACTGAGCAAACAGGAACATTGTCCCGAAGAACCCCCACGTCAATTTCTATATATGCACTCGTGTTGAATAAGTACTTACGGGAGATCGCTCGCACGATTTCTGTTAGGGTTCTGTAGCCGCGTGCTTCCTCAGCAAATTCCCGCCACTTAAGCTCTCTACTACAGGATTTCTTGTTCCGAAACAGTCACGCATCATCTATAGGTGTGAAGTTCAAGAGGCTGTATTAGGATTCTTAAGAACCGTTGGACTAAACACCAGTGTTTAATGTTCGCACTGTCCGTGGAGCGTGATGTGACTGTCTTGTTTCCTTCATTCCATGCCTTCTTCCTCCTTTTGTTTTTATATTTGCATTGGGAGCATTGGGTGAGAGAGCGAGAGAAAGGCAGAGGAAAGACAGTATAAAGCTGCCAGTGAGCTCCGCTGTATGTAGATTCCAACAACACCGTATGTTGTAACTGCTGCGATTTCTTCAAATAACAACAATGGCGCATCCATCTCACATCTTCGGTTACAACGCGTACTCTAGAGTTTTATAACACTCGCCGTATGCATACAAACAAGTTCGTTTGCGAAAGCTTCAACTCGTGTCTAGGGATTAGACAAATTCTTCCATGTAACATCCGCTTGTGTAATCAGGCGAGTTCGACGCCTGGTTGTTAATCCGGGCATGGGTGTAGGCTTCTATTCTTTGGTTTCTATCTCCGCTGCATGTTAAATTCGATCGCCGTGCGTTGGAAACTTCCTTCTTAAGCCTGATACTGTTACAGAACTAAGCTAGAAACAAACAGGCCTTCCACTTTGTAGGGACCAGTTCATCCATATGCCTCATATTTCAATGTTCACTTCATTGCTTATTCACCCCTAAATCCCGCGAAAGGCGCCGGAGTCACGTTCTCAGCAAAGTGTACACGCGGTGTTATAAGAATGTTCCATACGCCTGTAGTGTATGCAAGAGCATAGACACTAGAGATCAGACTTATGCAGTGAAAGAAACAAAAACGGCCAACGCAAAAGCCCGGCGATGGGACCGACTTGCGTAATTCGTGGTGGCATGCCGCCTAGATTTCGCCCTTATACAGTATCATGCAGCGTCACCGAAGCTACGACATGGGTTTTCCCCCTTGCGTCGAATGGAAGAGCGGATGAGACTGTTGAAGCCAATGTTACGGTTAGGCTGGATTTGTTATCTGAGAGATATGCGTACGAGAAAGGGGGGTCTGATGTACTGTATAGTGATTATTCTGCTTAGTTTTAAGGACAATACGTTTGTCTTTTTAGATTGTTGATGAATGAAGGAAGTTCTTCCTTTCATCTAAGGTTGCCGACTTTTCTGTTCAGCAGTATGCGTGGACACGCAAGGAAATTTTTCCCGACTAGTCAAAAAAAAAAATAAACTGTTGCTTGCTCTCCCAACAATTGCTTTCCCAACAATTGCTTTCCCAACAATAGCTCTCCCAACAACTGCTATCCCAGCAGTTGCTATCCCTAAGGTTGCTATACCTACAGTTGCTCTTCCTGAAATAGCTCCCTCAGCAGTTTAACTCACAATAGTCGCTTTCATCCAGCAGAACTCGTGCGCGCTACCACTGGGGCTTAAAGTGGATATAACCTTGGTGTAGATATGTTCCTGTTTATAGCGAGGATACTGAAATTACTGAAGCGAGCCGCATAGAATATTGAACATACGGCATATATTTAGCCTCTACTTCAGTGTCTAGACACCTAACCTTCAAGAGCAATGGAGTAATGATGCTGCGCATCATCCATTTTCGTTACGGAACCTTAAAAGCTCGAAACTTAGAAAGCAAGATATTTTTACAGCATATTACCCGTCCGACTTGAAAGTGTAATGAATACTTCGGAACGCTCTTTATAGAGAGATAAACCTGACTGAATACTTCGATGTTGCAATAATCTTGCTCGGTATTTACGGGCATTGCGCACAATAATGCAATCAGGGTTCGCTTTTTACATGATGCTGTGAGCAGCCGGAACTTAAGAACACCCAGTTCAGAGCCGAGGCGGCAGATATATTGAATTATTCACGAAGCAACGGTGAAAAGGAAGGATGGCTCGTGTGTTCAAGAACCCCCCCCCCCCCCCCCCCCAAGTTTAGCTGTTCGCAGTGTGGGAATGCGTAATATAACGTCGAGTTTAAAGGCACTCACTAAATAGCGGAAAAGTTGGGTAGAAGGAAGCAAGAAAATATATGCAAAAAAGCGTGCGTATCCAAAGCACCTGTTATCTGGCACGTCGCGACTCTTCCACCAGAACAGGTCCCTTTTTTTTTTCTCCTTGAAATGCAGGCTGTTTAAAGTGCTTTCTCGTGTTCGCCGAGAAAACCATCGTATTTTTAAATTATTTTCGATGACAAAACAAGCAAACAAGTTCACTTTCTACAACATTCAAAGTAATGAACATCCAAATGAGGGGACAGAGGTTGACGTCGGCGTGACAAACACACTACAGCACCATAGCTTCACAGGACAAGAGAAATTTTTAGAGAGTTTTATTCGCGCTGCGTCTCATGATATGGCATTACATCTGCACGCTGATGTATACGACGAATGGTATTTCATTAAAATTTATAATTTCTCAAGCCTAGTCAGTCTCATTTCACATTTAAACCTATTAATCCGGTGCTATTAATAGCCATTTGCATGAATACTCACGCACGTACTTCAGTGGGGATCAGACGACCATATGGTATGTAAGGATATGTTGCTTGTTAAACACAGTTACGCATTTTGGGCCAACTCGAAGTGACACAATCGCAACATTACCCCGAACGTTCTGTCTGACATGTCACATGTTTACATTTTTCTCAGTCTCCCATTCTATCTATTTTAAATATTTTAGTCCCTCACTATGTGCGACGTCCTGATGACGTATCAGGTGGAAAATTCCAGAAACCTAAATGTGGCCTTCATATTCTCTCCCAATAAAGAGATAGATCGATTCTTGGACTTCGAAGTTTATTTTGTATTGCAAATGAGTTCTGCGGAATCCCGCAAGGTGGCGGAAGGGTTAAGAAAGAGAAAATAGACGACCCCCCATTTGTAGCACGAGGCCACAAGGAAATCCGTACGGATTTCTCAGAAAGAAAAGCTTCTTAGTTGCCGAAAAATTCACCCTTGTCCGGGGTTCGAACCCGGGACCAGGACGCGCTGCCAATTGCTAGCTTTCTTTCTTTTACAAGATTGTGCTTAAGAAAGAACACTGCGTTTGGGAGACTTTTTGTTGGGGTCACATATTGTATATGAATGTAGCTTACTGTTTCTCAACTGCAAAAAAAAAAAAAAGAAAAAAAAAATCGAGAAAATGTGACATATTAAGTCTTTAGATATGGATACAATTGCCGACCAAACAGATCATTCGGTGTCTTAGATCTATAAAGACGCACAGGTACAGTCCAAGTTGGTTAGACCGAGCCCGCAGGCCTTGTAATCTGGGGCCCATAACTAGCGCTTCAAGTTTTCCGCGCCCTTATTTGCATTGGCCGTCGTCGGCAAACTTCTGGCCGCTATGCAAACATTACGGTGAGCGATTTCTCGAAGTCGTACAGCTGCGTACGCGACAGACAACTCGAGGACAAATAATCTCTGACCGGTGTGTACACAGCGACGTCCGTGAGGGTTCCAATTCGAGACAATTTTCAGGGCAAGTTTGCGGTCGAGAATTTGGAATCGCGAAGTTTCGCGAGGTTTTTGCAAGGCACTGAGGGTTGTTTGTTTACGTGTAAAGTAGACTAACTTCCCCTATGGCACTCAATTACACGTAATACAGTAACTCACAGCGTCCCTTATGCCTTCGCCTAATACGACTACGACGCGATAGCCATTCTCTTTTTCGTTTTAATCGATGTACTCATCCTCCCCCCCCCCCCCCCCCCCCGAAAGCTTGCACTTAATATGGTTTTGCACTGCCTCCGTGATAGGAGGTATTCCAAGCTTTCTGCCCCTAACCCTGTTTTTTGCTGTGCCTCCGTGATCGGCCCACCTTTGAACAAGCGGTGATGTCATGGGACGACGTCATAATGTAAAATCATGGTGGCGTTACACATTTTGATCATCTTTGACGTCATGGTTATGTGATCTCACGATTACTTTTCTTTTTATCACTCGTGTTGATGCTGCCGACGCCGACAGTCAGTTTCCGCATTTGATGAGGTATCTAAGGCTTTCGCCTTAATAAGCAAAAGCTTGCATGATGAAAGCGAATTTTCGCTAGCATGATACACCCTGTAACACTTGAAGGCGAGAAAGCCTGCAGTACACTTAGTAATGCCTTATGTTTTACAATAGGGCGGGGGGGGGGGGGGGGGACCAGGCTTTTTTCAAGACGTAATAAACCACTGTATGAGAGACACGCAATAAATTACCTACACATTCGCAGTCGTTTGCGTTGGTCCTCCAAGCTTTCTGCACCTGTCATGGTATTGAACGACCTCAGGGATCAGGACAACTTTGACCAAGTAACAACGCCATGTCATGACGTCACAAATTTGTACGGTCTGTAACGTCATTGTGACGCCGCATAATGACGTCATAACTTATGTAGGTCACGTGGGTTTTTGTCGAGCTTATTCGCCTGCCGTGTTTTGCTCAAAATAGCCGCTGCGGGAGACACTAAACGCTTTCGCGTTGAAAGAAGAGAAATAGCCATGCCGCTAGACTGTAATAAATAGAGCAATATGCAGATAATTGTAACGAACCGGCTAAGGTAACCACTCGTGACCTCACCGTTTCAAAAGGAATGTAAGAGGGGAGAGAGATGAAGAGGAAGGCCGGGAGGTTAACCAGATATTAGCATCCGGTTTTCTACCCAGCACTGGGGTGGGGAAATGGGGGGCAAGAAAGAGGGTGTAGAGAGAGAGAGAGAAGAAAAAAAAAGTAAAATGAAAGGAATGTAAGAAAGGTAACAATCATTAATACAGCTGGTGGCTTACATAAGACCCTTCGCTCCTCCTTGTGATAAGTTTAATATGATTTGGTATGTTTTCTTTTTCCTGCTGGAAACACTATCACTGCCTCGAACGTTTTTCTTAAATTAAACGTATCTATAAGGAGGTAGGTGTCCGTATGGAGCGCTGGCTTGTCCTCTTCTCTAACAATACAGTTTTCCTCGTGATGTTTTTTACGAGCGCAGACACTTTCTGTCCCGACGTGGGAGGTGCCCTCTACACCCGGCGCCTAGCCGAGTGTCCTTCAGGACCCCTTTTCGGGCAATAAAGTTTCACCACCACCACCACAGAGAAGCGGTCACGCGGACGCACACTCGCATAGTCGGTGTCTCAACATTATGCGATAAATGTTCGTGTAAGAGCATAGTTCACGCAACATCAGTAGGATTTGGTAAGTTTAAGGCAGGGTCGCCATTGGTGATTATTATTGGAACCATTAAAAAAGTAACAGTTTCGCCACAAGGGCGAAGTGGTGAATGCGATAGCAACAAGTTAGAATGTCACATGATGAACAGGGAAGCAATTCGATACTTTTCGGAGCGTCGCTCAAGCACAAAAGGGCGCACGAAAAGTACACACACACTGGACGAGCGTGAACTATCAAGTGTCACAGCTCGACACTCGCACCACGCTCCTCAAACACAAAGAAGGACGCCCGAAAAGGACGCACACGTATACACAGTACGAACGCGAGCAAACAAGTGTCACAGTTGTTACTACGTCGTGTTTGATCAGCGCGCTGCAAGTGTCGATTCTGCCAGCGCCTCATTGTTGAACACTGCTACGCGTGGAGTCACCCCTCTGCGCCTTCTGCGGCGTGATGTGTTCGAAGCATTGCTTGCCCGGCGTTCCACATTGCGAATTGGTACAGAAATGGGCCACATTTTATTGCGCGTCTCAAGAGCAGTTCAAACAAAATCTAGGAGCGTTGCTTTAAAGCGCGCCCTGCGCACCATCTCGCGGGATGTACTGAACACCTCGAAGAGCCTCCCAGGTCTGCGTACCGCCAGCGGTAAATGCTCGCCGTTAGCATTCCAAAGAAAGAGTGGTACTTGGCAGAGCTCTCTAACGCGGCCGGCTGTGGAGCGAGGGTCACAAGCTCGAATCCTGGTGGCGCACTTCGTAAATGTTTTCTTATTTATTTTTCTTTGTGGCTTTTATTCATATATATATATATATATATCCGGTACATGATGGCCTCAGCGAAAATGCCCCGAGAGTTTCCATATAATTGCTAACGCAATAAAACACTTAAAGATTCCCCTGGAGTTTTTGTTTGGCTTTTCCGCATCAGTACACTGCTTACAGTGAAGCACGCTTTACAGGAATTACTGTTCCTAATGATTAAACGTATTTTCTTTTCGAGATCATTTAACTATTTATTTCGTCAAATGGTACTGGTATCGTTTCTGCAATTTTAACACGCGCCAGAATATCATGTTCAATTGCTTGAATAATTATTGGTGGTTTACTGTTCGTTCTGATCAAATTTTATCGACACTTGGGACTCTGTCTTTTCAAGGGTTGTTAGGTGGGCTAGTTGGTTCGTGAACATTATGAAAAAACAGCGCAGCAATATTCACTAGTGAAAAGGCAGCACTGTGCCATGTGTGTTACGTCTCCAGCATTTCGCGCGATTCAGCTACAACGCTTTTTGTTCTTTTTTTTTTTATTTCGCGTGCCAGGGACCACGCTACAATTATATCCAGCAACGAAAATTTGCGGGACATTCGATTTGCAATATAGCCGTATTAATCCTTAGCCTGGCAACAAAAAGCCTCTGATTAAGTGTCAATCCTAAGCTTAACCTTAAGTCTTAAACTTGAGGAGATTTCTGTAACAACTAAATTAATATTGCGATAGATGACATGTTGCTTCTTCTGAGTTTCTTTTTCTTTATGATCATGCATATCCTGTACTTCCATGTCATATTCCGTTTAACCAAACAAGCGTTCACTCTTAGTGACTGTGGCGCTACCGGTCTATTGACTAATGGAGTGTTGACGGTGGACGGTAACTGGCGGACTATGGACTAAGGACGCTACCAGCCTACTTCTCTTTTTCATCTACATACTTAAACTAACTACTGTGATTTTATACCTCGAGACGATCTGATTATGAGGCGCTCTGGATTACATTGGACCACCTTGTGTTCATAAATAGGTACCAACGCACGTTGGCATTTTTGCGTATGCGGTCAGGTTCTCTGGGAATCGAACCCACAACCACGAAAGTGCCGCGCCACAGCCACTTGGCTACCGTTGCAAGCCACACAACTCTTTGCTTCAGCAAGTACACTCAGAATGGTGTCTTATGGTGCTCTTGTGCAAAATGCATTCGCCAAAGGCGACTCGAAGGCGAGGGCTATAATCTTTTCCATCTCATTTGATTCTATTAGTCCCCATCCGGAAGCATTCTACATCTAACATGGTTTTGTAAAGCCTCCGTGATCTTCCTACCAAGTGACGTCACGTTATGTAAGGTGACGTATCGATGACGTCACAAAATTTTGGTGATATGTGACGTAATATGGTGCCTTAATCACGTGGTGATGATACTATGCATCACTCGTGTGGGTGCCGGCGGTGAATTTTCGCGTTTGACGATGCAACTAAGAATTTAGCCTTGATACCTTTGCGATCGATGGTTCCTGTCTATCTATCTCCTTCCTTCTTTTTTTTTTCTGTGGCAGTGTTTGCCCTGCTCAGGGTGGCATACAGGTTATGGTAAACTGGTTAACATCCCTGTCTTGTTTTCTTTCTTTTCCCGTTGCAGTTGATTATAATTCGACGGTGTGGCAGTTCCTACGGCATATGCAAAAAATATATTCATGTCAGCAAAAAACAGAAAGCTTTCTGTTAAACGCCGCTCACTGCATCGGCTCTCGTTAATTACGGAGCACGTGGGCGAAGCGCAATTGATTTGGAGACCGCACGGGCGGGTCACGCTTGGTGGAATTCGCTAGCCGCCGTGGTCGAGCTAATTGCATTCGCACCAGCGGTCGCGAGCGTGCACTAATGCGGCGCTAATCTTACGCCGCTTGCCTCGGGCGCTGAAGCGGATTGCGCTAATGAAAGCGAATGTGTCCTCCGCGAGTGGCGCCGTCCCGAATTCGATGATTTAAGAAGCGCCCAAGTGCGCGGCTCTCTTCTCGAAGCCGCAGGCGAGTCTGAGTGTTCGTGCGGCGAATGGCGTGCCGATATGATGTTACGGCTTAGACGGGCTGCAATATAAAGATGTTAACGACAAGATGAGATAGCAAAAGACAACCAGCGGGCAAGTTTTAAGCTCCGTTATTGTGGTTTATGAACGAGCGTCTCATCTATACGCCTATCTAGCTTATCTATAGTTATCCACTTATGCGCATTTATGAGCATTTATGGACACTTATCTCGATCAAGTGTTAGCGTCGCTAGCAGTAGCGTAGCCAGAAATTTTTGTTTAACCATACTATACGTATGTTCGTGCGTGCGTTTCTATGCGCGCGTGTATATTTTCAGATGTAAAATTGAAAAGTTTCGGGCGGGGGGGTGGGGGGATGAACTTCCCAACTTCCCTCCCCTGGTTGTTCAAATGACCGAAGTGCACGTCACGCGCGCCTTGGGGCCACTTTCGGGAGCTTGCCCTTCTCAGTGCCTTTCTCACTTACGTATATTTCCAGAAAAGAAATACACACAAGTGATATACGCTGGGCCGAGAACACAAGTGTGAACGTTACGTTTATGTTCACGACGTATTTTATCTGTGTTTCTTGGTTCAATATGTTTTGTATTGTTTTGCTGTCTACCCTACTTCTGTTGTCTGTTTATAACCCGAGTTTTCTGAACTCAATCTCGATAGAAGCTTACCTCACTTCGCTCTTGATTTTAAAGGGGTCATGAACCACACCTCTGGCTTGGCGAAGAACCACATCCTGAGGGTGGCGGCCTCTCCCATGAACAGCTCAGCTAAATCTTGCAGTCGCGTACGGCAAGGAGAGTTTAGAAGCGATGAGCGATGTTGCCATTATCTCAGGTGCCCTCTTTTTATGCAGAGGCTTGTGCCCACTCTCTTCGCAGCTGTTTACGTCCGCTGTTTTATGTCGAATAGCGGATAACATGCTATTGGCCAATAGCCGATATAGATCAAGAGCGGCGTTTGTATCAGATGCACTTCTTGCCAAGGGATGCCGCCATGTGTCGGCGCCGCGCTCTATAGTTTGCCGACATTGCACAATATAGCCATACCCACACACATTAATCGCAATGAGAGGAAGCTATCGTATTTCAACACACGTGCCCAAGGTCACGATGCGCGCTGACGAAACTTCTTTACCCGTGACATCCTTCCTGGCGAAGCTGCCGGCGCGCTCTTTGAGACGAGAGAAGAACGAAAACGCCTAAAGCGTTCAACAAATTCCTGCAACTCCGCTCTTTGGTGACTGATTCGTGAACGTTTTCTGCGGTAATACATTCTTGAGGCAATAAACTCCGATACTCGGGTCGCTCGATGATTTCTTTGAAGAGTCGTTCCTGACTACTTCAAACACACTTTAGCGTTTGTGTCTTAAGACCCTCCTTCCGGCCACTGCGTCAGCATTCTGTCGTGCTCATCTGGGCCGATAGTTCACGCTACAGTAGCTTTCACCCACGAAACTTGTTTCGTGAAGGATGGATCGTCGAGATAGGAGAAAATCCGCGATAAGAAATGTGCTGACGTCGCCATCTTCCATTCCTCATCAGCAAAAGGATTGCCTGAATGGAAGGGTGTCGATGTTATGCTGCATCGCGCGTGTTAAAACTGCGAACCGGTCAGCAACGCACAGTCAATGTGTTTTCTGTGTTCAAGTTCTTCTACTGCATGTTACTTGTATACTTCCAGCTCGCAAAATTCCTTCTCTCCAAGGTGATCCATCACGCAACTCGGAGTGCCAGAGATGAGAGTTATGTGCACAACTTCCCACCATACTCTCGTTCTTGTCATTACTGTTTTATTTCCTACATACATTCATCGTCTTCTATCTGCTAGCCACTTGCTCATCTAGGAAACGGACCAGTACGAAGACACATAGATGCGTGTACGCACGCGCGTATAGCGGTTAACGCGAGCAGCCTATTTCCCTTGCCTGATTTCTGCGGCGAAGTATTTGCCTGGCAACACGCATTCGTTTCCGATCGCTTCTTTCGTTTAGTCGAGTTGCTGGCACCGCAAGGGTGTCTGAGTAGTTTTTATGCTTTGTTTGTTTGCTTGCTGCCTGTACCGTTTCGACGCTGGCGTGTACATTCCTGTGGGAATTGCCCCCAAACTGGCAGATTGTGCTTGAACACTCATTCTTCCATTCCTTCACTTGAGCGAATGAAAACAAAGAAAAGAATATAAATGCAAAAGAAAAGCTTGGCTTGCGCGTATTCCTTGCTTCTTACCCTCATCCTCTCTCGGTCTTTGCTCCCCTCTGAGCATCTCTTTTTCATTTGGGTCTGCTGTGTGCGTGCTGTGATGAAATGAATGTCATATGAATCTAGGCGTGCGAGCCGGCTGGAAGGAACCCTAGTAATGTGCTTTGCAATTTAACATTCTTATGGGACGAAAGCTAGGAACAATTATTAAGTTTAGAGAGGTGAAGTATTCTATCGGGAAATTTGCTGTCTTTATATTTGACGAAATATGATTTTTAACGTCAGTACGTACTTTGAGGTTGATCGGTTGCTGCCTCGCCATTCCAACAACTACTGATACTACTATTACTATAAATACTGACATTTGGGACCAAAAAACCGCCAGGCCTGCGCGGGACGCGCAGCACAGTCACAGCGAAAGCTGGGAGAGCGGCCTTTCGAAAGCCTTTTTTAAACACTCTTGGGGAACTACTACAGGCGCAGTTACATGGAACCCACTACGCCATAAATCATAATTTTTGTCTAGAGGGGAAGCGTCTACTATGCCATTATTCGTCATTATTCGGAAAAACGCGGTACCCGCTACACACTTATAACGCATTACGTGCACTTTGTTGCTTCTGTGGCTGACGACGATGAAGAATTACGCCATTTTGTAATGGGTTGGAGCATTGAACGACCCACTCGTTACGCAATTCGTATTGTGTGACGCCTGGTTGTTACTTTACTGTTCCAAAACGCTTTACAACACACGTTAACTCGATTTCTTACCCGACATGAAGCCTGCATAGGCTCAGTTTGCACCGCAGTTTCAAGCAGCGCCGTAGCTCAGTGGTAGAGTGCTGGGCTGCCACGCAGATGACCCGGGTTCGATTCCCGTTGTGTCGTAGGTGTTTTTTATTTATTTAGTTTTTTCTTATTTCGTGCGATATTGGTTACGGACACCGGCGGCGGCGGCGGACAACTACGGCGCAAAAACGACCCTTGTTGTGATATCATAACAGCTTTCGCTGTAAAATGCACTAGTGATGCAAGAATGAGTCACAGCGGAGATGGTGGTCACCTAGCTTGTCGTGGCTTAGCTAGGTTTTTGCTGGGTATTGCAAGATATTCCAAGATATTGCAAAGTTTTGTTAAGCGGTGCTAGGTTTTACGTGAATTTACGTGGTTTTGGCGGTAATGTATCACGTGATTTTACGTGATTTTCACGGAAACATGTCAGGTCACTAGGTGTTAGTAATTTGGTCTCTTTCTATACTATGCATTACATTCTCCCCTCCTCCTTTTCGTCCTCGTCAACCTGAACATCTATCCTCCTCATCCTCACTTCTATTTCCCACCCTTCTTGCTATATGATGCTGTACAAGGTTGAGCTATGATCTTCTTGCGTGCCTGTATAGCCGAGTGGTTACGACGATCATCGGATCGCGGGTAAACGGGTTCGTCATGAATTTTTTTTTCGCCAACACTTTCTCTCGCTTTCTCTGTACTTGTGCTCCCGCTCATCAGAGTTACTGCATCCCACGCCGGACAAATCGGCACACGTCTTCTGGGTACGTAGCAGAATATGATGAAGAGGAAGAAGAGGATGAGGCGAGCGCGTGCAGCTTCGGGATGATGATAGTTTTCTGTCTACGACTAACGGCATAATGAAAGATTCCCAGCTCCTCTGTAATACATGGGCCGGTTGTGGCAGCTAACCAGCGGCCTTCAGCGCAAAGTCCGAACTAGCCCAGGGTGTCAAAGCATAATTTAATTAATCTGACAATATCTCAAGTTCATGCTGCGTTGCACTCTGCAATCATACTATATAACATCTGGGGTTTCACGCACCAAAAACACGAGATGATTGAGACACGCCGTAATGGAGTGCTCCGGAAAATTCGAGCAATCGGTCTTTTTTAACGTACACTGAGATCGCACAGTACACGGACCTCTAGCATATCGACCTCCATCAAAATGCTACAGCCGCCGCCGGGATCGAACCCGTGACCTTCAGGTCAGCAGCTGAGCACCGTAACCTCTGTACCACCCAGATGAACCGTCGCATGCTGTGTTAATGTTTGGTATATATGCTAAGTGATCCGTAGACAATTCAGTCGAACATTACAGCTGCGCGTGACAGAAGAGATCAAGCGGACGCGCGTCCGGTTTGCTATCCTATTCAGATAGGTTAGGGCTTAGAAAAAAGGGAAATGAGGGAAGGCTGCGAGCAAAAACATATACTTCTATGGTACAAATTCCGTAGGGCGGCCAATCAACTTTCCGGGTGGTCTCCATAATTTGTGGACATATATTTTGTGAAGACTATGCCATTATTTCATTCTGCCTGCAAAGCATGAAACCGGATATGAAGATACTTTTATGTTTCGTAGGAATGCCAAGAAGCTGCGCAGAGTTCTCTACTGGGGAAGGAGGGGGGTGAAATTTTCTTTGTAGCCCTTCTCCTCACTCCTCTTTGTCAGTCCGGCAGGAAACAATCTTCGTTATGGATGCAAAAATCAAATGGAAGCAGCGACGTGCTGCTTACATCGGCTTGCCTTTGGTCGCCGGGTTTACGGGCTAAATCGCCCTCCCCCTCACACTCATGCCCCTTGCATGTGCGTATGAGCATGTCTTGGTTTTGTTCTCTGACTTGCGACGCGTTTCAGCCTGCGCAACTTAATGGCGCGAATGGTTCGTGTGGGCAGAAATCAACGAGAAAAAAGAAAAAAAAAACACCGTAAGATAAAAGACCACAACTGACGTCTTCATTTCTACGAACTCTTGATTGATTTTCAAATAAGAACGGAAGTAAGATATCATACGACAGCTGCCGGTTTAGAACACAAAAAAATGCGTATTTATAAGAACGGAAATGGAAAACAAAGCAATATTGTAAACGCGAAAGAAATAGTTACGTCTCAAGAGGAGCTCGACGGCAAATACAAATAAATAAAATAAAGACAAAAAGAGACACGAGAGAAGGGCGGAAATGGGCTGTTAATCACAAAGCAGTTCAAGATTAAGCATGGTAAGAATTAATGAGACGAAAGATTAATTCACGTTCGGCGCACGACTGATTACGTTTTAACGAGGCTTTGAGGGCTTCTGGCTGCTGAGGCAAAGAAAATAACCGTTCTAAGGTGCCTAATGAGACAGATTGATGTTTCCTTTGTGAGCGAAGCCGCGACACTGCTGCCATTGAGCATTTTTGGCACTTGCAGATACCTGTAGCCGTTAAGGTGGTACAGTGGTTATATGGTGCTCTGTTTCTGATCCGAAAGTCGCGGGTTCGATCTTTACCGCGGCGGTCGCATGTAGATGGAAACAAGGCATGTGTACTTAAATTTACGTGCTTACTAAAGAACCCCAGGTGGTCATTATTCTCGCATCCCTCCACTACGTCGTGTCTCATTATCATACCGCGGTTCTGGCACGTGAAACCCCAGCTACGAGGTACTGGGTTGTCTACCCACACCTGAAAATGTCACGTTATACTGGACAGCACAGAAACTCCGTCTATCGGAACATCCGGGACGTCGAGCTGGAGCGATTACCGGCAACACGACTTCGTCGTGTTCTCACTTTTTTCACTTCCTTGTTCTTTTCTCTGTTGCGCAGTGGCACTTACTAGTCGGCCAGCAATAAGCGGCGCAGCACAAACTCATCCCATGCTTTTGGCAATATTGTTATGGGGACACTGGTGGTGACGTGTTTTGTACATTGCGCAAGGTATTCGCACTATTTGGGGCGTACTTTTTGTTGCACAATAGTAATTCTCATCTTGCACGGTTTTCTTACGTTTCCTGGTTATTCGGCACTCTTTCTTGCAAGACTTTCAAGACATTTCTTTCAAGAATGCTACACGACTCTGATATCCCGCGCGTGCCGTTGGCTACCTGAAAGTACCGGGGTGCAAGGCGTTAAAGTTTGAAAAGCCAGGCGTGATAGATGACCATTAATGTTGCGGGACAAAAATATGCCCGAAAGGGTGCAAACAGAAAATGAGCTGCCCAAAGGTAAAGACGATACCTCCAAGTGAGGCATATGGTTTTGTGTAGCAAGTATATTATCTGACGTTTGTCTAGTGGCAGCTTAGCGGTAGGGGCTTGATGTAGTTTAGAGATTTAGGTGCTACACTGTAAAGCACGATGGCGCGGGTTCGATAGCCGACCGCGGCGACCGCATCTTGTAGTGATCGAAATACAAGAACACCCATACCGTGTAAATTTAAGCTCACGTTAAAAAATTATAGGTTGCCACAATCAATCCGAAGTTGTCTCACTGTTGCTTGCCCCACAACCATATCTGTTTGGGCGCTTAAAACTCCCCAGATTTTAATTAGTTAGACAGCTCCGATTCAATTACGCTTCAGCGGTCATCGTAACAAGAGCTCGTGTTTCTGTCGCCGTCCATTGTACCCGAATTGAATTAATGAAAATCTACCAAATTTGAAACTAGTGCAATATCATGGCGGCGGGTGCACTCCCTGTTTTACTTAAATTAAAATCGGCCCTGATAAATATGAAATGTTCGGAGTGCTTTGCGGAAATACTAGGTACTCTTCGTCGCATTCTGTGTCAACGAGTTGTCGCGCCCTAAATTAAAGAATTAAATTTATCCGGGCGAACTATTTCGACAGCTAACGTCATGCACACCTGGAATGCCACTCGACTAATGTCAACCTGCTCGCAGTAATGCAGCTGACAACCAGGATCGCGCCATCTTTCGGTGAAGATCGTTAATAAGTGTAACTTCCACTAAAGAAGTATTACTTGGCACACCTCACTTTTCAACTCAGCTATGGAACTAAGGAACAGGTGTTGCGCCTCTAAGACGAGTAGGCGTTAATAAATATTAATCTTATGAGAAGACCGTCTTCGCGACTTTCGCACTCTCTTCAACGGATAGGAAACGCGACGGATAAACAAAATACACCGCGGAGGAGCTTCACCCTGTTGATAGGTTCGTTATCTTTGAAGATAAATATGCTCGCGCCAACTAACCTTTCACCATCTGTTCCTTTATGCGCTGGTGGACGACAGTCTCCAGTGGTGGGCGGTAGGACACATTTAAGCGCCTCATGAAGGGCACTTACGGAGTGAAGGCATTCTTATCGGCTTCTGTAAGCGCTTTAGTGCGAGCTGGTGGCAGGTCATGACAGGGTACGCACGCGCTGCGTTGAAATGCGAAATTAAAACGTCGGGACTATAGCTCTGCACGCTACGCATTCAGAGTTTTCAATGCGGTACGTAAGCTGAAGTTTAACGGGCGCTTTCTAACAGTGAAATAGTTTGATAGACTAGTACCTTGGTGTGGACAGGTTGGTGCAACATAGTACAAGCTAGTCAGCACAGAAGATGCCGAAGACGAAGGAACGACATGAGCGCACAGGACAAGAGTCCTAATTAAGGCACGGTTACTTCGACGCTCACTTGGACGTTTAGTTTGACAATTTGTTCGTGCTTTGTTTTGCGCTTAGTTTAACGCCTAGTTTGAGACATGGTTATTTTTGTTCGTGTTTTTCCTTCTTCGTCGTCTTTTGCGCTAGTTATTCAGCAGTAAGAAATAAACAATTATTTTACTGTGCGTATTTTTTGTTATTTACAGTAGTGTATTTGGTTGCAAGTTGTTACAATGCAGACTTAACACTGACACAAGCAACTATTAATCAACGCACAAATTTCAACGAGCCTACACAACAGGTTACTCGCGAAAAACAGAGTTCTAAATTTCGTTCAAGTGACATGCTCTGAACGTCAGCGAGAACTTCCGCACTAGGATATTTCGTCGACCATAACAGGTACCGGCAATGAATATTTGTACACGTGCACTGGTGATTTATGCGATTATAGAATTTATAGGATGCACCGACTTTCCATGCGTGTTAACTGAGCCGACGCATAGACATGCAACATAAACACATGCTTCTAGTTCAGTACCATTAACTTGTAATTGCTACAATCATATGGTCAATTATCGGTTACCTAAACTGCGCTCCACTTACGTACTAAGGTCTGTATCGAAATTGCTGCGCGATACAGGCATCAATGAGACTATTGAGATGAACTGTTTGTTGGTGGATTTTTCGTTAGTCGAAGTGTTAAGTGTGTTTTCATTCATACCTCACTCCACCTTCTTTAACCCTCTCCATCTTTTAACCCTCTCCATCTTTAATCCTCTCCATCCGGGCTTGTTTGTAGGCCTATCCCCATAGATGTCAGATCCCTTCTCCCTCCCCTCTTCTCTTTCCTTCTTCCCCCTCTTTCTATTATGTTCCTCTTAAGAATATCTTCGAAAGGCGGCTAGTGTGAGCTTTTTACGGTATTAGAGAGTGGCTTAGACTGATGCCACTTTCCCGTAGAGGTATTTGCTAATGTGCTATTTCTTTTCGTTTTGTGTAACCATATTTTTTAAGGTTTTACCGTATATATTTTTTTTAATGTTTAAACCCCCCATTTTGTGAAACCCTAACTTTAAACCCTAATCCTGTTATAATAGCTAAGAGTGTTGGGACACAACCACCGAAGTCGCTCTGTTACCGCTGATGCAGAACAGAACTTCTTGAAATCTAAAATATCTGTACATACCTAAGTCACCAATTTCCTCGACTTTTCCTCGAATTTTTTAAACGGCACGACCCCCCTCTCGTATTTCGTGTTGTTTTCCTCGTGTAAATAGAAAGATTGTAGACACGTTCAGTATATTATTATAGCAATATTACAACAAAACTTTAAATATAGGCGTTATCATAGTGAGGTACACTCTGTCATGTTATAAACTTATAAAGGCTTCTTAAGTAACACCCCTGATTCAATGCATACAGAAAGCACTACTTATTTTAACGCACTAACTTGCTTGAAAAACTTTATTATAGGTATATTACAGGGAGGAAGTTTGAGGTGGCCCGGAGGGGGCCACCCCTCACAATCACTAGGTGGTTCCTAATTACAGGAGCCCATTGGGGACCGCCGCGACTCGGACTCGGTCGACCAGGGCCTTCTGGCTCTGCAGGTCGGAACATCCGAGCAGTGCTGCCTCCCAGTCCTCCCGGGTAGGCATAGGCGTGCGCACGAGGGGGGGGCAGGGGGAGCGCCCCCCCCCCCCCCCACCCCTAGACACCTAAGAAGGGGGGGGGCGGGGTTCTCCGACGAGCCCTCGCCCCCCGCCTGAAGGGGATCCCTGCGCACGCCTATGCGGGAGAGGTTTGGTTTTTGGGCGAGTTTCGGGGCTGACTGGTGTGCCCGCGCCATGTGGAAGATGTCCGAAGACTTCCCCGCACAAAGCGGACATTTTTCCTGCGCAAACAGGGCCAAATGTTTTAAAACTGCCGGGCACGAAGCGCTCTGAAAATCGAGGAATGAGCGGATTGCCCGGCAAGCTGCCGCCATCTGCCGTCGGCCTCCGCCACTAAACGTGCTGAACGGTTTCCACCGTTTCCTTGCGTCGGAGTTTTCTTTGTACAACTTGATCCTTGGGATCGAGCAGTGCAATGTAAAATCTTCTAAATAAAGTCTATTCTTGGCTCTTGAAAACAAAGTAAGCTCATGACTTACTCACGATCGCACCGAATAAGGGAAATTTTTTTGGAGTGGCTCGTTTCTTTATCGTACACCCAAATTAAGCCAATTGCCAAATAGGTCGGGGGAAGCATAGGGGATATTAACGGCTGTGCTTCACTGTAGCGTAGTAATTAGAACATAAATTGAAATAAAATTAAGTGGCCGAAAATTCCGAAAGTTGTGGGTTCGGATCCCACCGACGAAGAGGGCACTTTTTTTTTCATTATAGAAAGACAGGGTGCGCAAACACGGACACAAGAAAGCAGCCACAATACCAGAAACGCCGTACTTTTTCGTCCAGTTCAATTCATTGAAGTTTACGTCATAATTACTACAATACAGTTGAAGACAATAAGTAATGCCCGCTATGCCTTGCTTGGCATGATTGCCTGTTGGATTCATTTGGTTCATCATCGCGCTAGCGTTTTCAGACGCCCGGTATAGTTCTGAGTGGGCTCTGCCTTTATGTGTTCCTGCATGAATGCAGCATTTTGCTTAACAGAAAACACCCTTCCAAAGAGATTCATATCCGAAAATAATTACGTGTATATTCTTTTATTCTTTGGCTCTTAGGTGACATTATAATCTCTGCAGTTATCGAAATTAGCATACACTGCTCCAGGCACGTAGCCAGGGGAGGGGGGGGGGGGCTAGCCCCCCCCCCCCCCCCCGAAATTCGGATTGAGGGGTGTGTTTTACCGAGAAAAAATAATGAAAATAGGGGGATTTTCAAGGTTTTCAACAGGTGCCCCCCCCCCCCTTCCCCCCCCGAAAAAAATTTCTGGCTACGGGCCTGCACTGATCATAATTTAGTTGAAGCTTACATAACAGCCATGCCGTCCAGAAGACTGCGGCATAAACAGATTATTCAACAGGTGTACTATAATAGCTAGTATTGTAATTACGAGAATCTCTAACAACTTTTCTGTTTCCCGAAATTGCGTTGTGTGTTATATAAGGGCTATAAGCAACTTCATATTAAAACCTAATTATTCCAAGAATATATATTACTTTCATATCCGAATATATATATGCATATATCTGTGTGCGCGTGCGTGCGTGCGCGTGTGTGTGTGTGTGTGTGTGTGTGTGTGTGTGTGTGTGTGTGTGTGTGTGTGTGTGTGTGTGTGTGTGTGTGTGTGTGTGTGTGTGTGTGTGTGTGTGTGTGTGTGTGTGTGTGTGTGTGTGTGTGTGTGTGTGTGTGTGTGTGTGTGTGTGTGTGTTTGTTTGTGTGTTTGTGTTTGTGTGTGTCGTCAGCTCGCATGACCACGAAGTTCGCAAGCAGCTCTTGCTGAAGCCTTGCGATTGCTTATGGCAGATTTCGCAACTCGAAGTTGGAATGGCACATCAAAATTCTGTTCTCAATCAACAGATCAGTTCACAGTCAACGTTGTCCTGTGACGCCTTCACGTTTCACCCCGTTGCTTGGCGATGTTCCTAAGAAGGCATGTTGACCCGGTACGTTTGCAGGAACAAAAGAAATGGTTCTTGTATAGGTACAATATCACGAGAGAAAAAGGTTGTGCGCTGATATTTGGACGTCGTTTTACGAAATGGAACTTGAATGGCGTTATAGAAAAAAAATTAAGTGAGTTGTATTGGAGAAACGGAAAATCAAAGCTTTCGGCAGGATTTCATGTCGCGAATTGGGCCGAGATGAACGAAACTAGAAAACATAGGCACGGCGAGGGGTCTACCCGACAACAAAACGCTCGAACAGAATTCCTTTTCTTTTTTTTCTTTTTTTTTTTTTTTTTTTTTTTTTACTGTGTGGTAGTGTCATCTAGTTAACGTCGCTGACTAGAAGAAAAATCTGGTGGGTTGCTAGGGGCCATGAAAGAATGCACTTTTCAAAACGCGCAGACGGATCAAAGGAACTTGAGAAGGATGCGAAGAACATAAAGAAATTCAAAGAGCTCCACTTCGCGGACACCCATGAAACAGCAAAGCTGGTGGCGTTCTCTCCGTCATGTGATCGCATATCTATGCTTTGCGATTATTTCAGATATATATCGTCACACCTCTTTATTCAAGATTCTTTGCTAAGATTTGAGGTGATAGTATAGCAACAACTTTTGTATCACGTGACAGTGGTGTAACTATGGTAACGCACACGCCATTTGTTTGGCTAACTGTTTCTTTCTTCCTTTTTAGTGGAATTTGTGTTTAGCGGGATTTACCAAATTTCTGTAGCACATGCGTGTTTTTGATCACGACAGATTTCTGTAGCACATAACCGTTTGATGATGGCCTAAATGTTGCGTTCATTTTTAGTGGACCAGTGGTAAGTAGTGGAATTTACCCAATGTCTGTGGCGCATGCCTGTTTATAATGCCCGTAAGCGTTACCACGGATCACGGTCGTGAAACGCTGGACCAAGAACAGCTTCGCTGTTAAAAGATAGATATAGTTTGCCCAGACGCTGCGAGGAATCCGTACCTCCGATAACCTTAGGAGGTCTTAACAATAGCACCTTTTTTAGGACATCTTAACAATAGCAGCAACGTCTAACAATAGCAACTCAATGCAATCAATGATCGGGTTCCCTTCGAATGAACCCCCCACGCCAGGGCGTCGTCTGCGATGGCTTTCTATCATACCAAAGGACAAGATCATAGATTTCATCTGGCAGTGCAACAAAATCCTTTTAGGTCTTGATTTGTCTCTCTTAATTTTTGTTGCGTTGAAACACTTTCGTCTTTGATTCTCTTTCTTTGTGCTCAATACGTGAACCGGTTAAACGCAGAAAGATCTGCCCCTTACAGGCGGTCTCTATGCGACTTCAATCAGTGTTGTCGCTAACGTGAGACCCGAGCTAACTTGAACCTTCGTTATCCGTCACCGTCTCGCTTTCAGACGAAAACCGAAACGCGAGATTAGCCGATTCCTTCAGCTTTTTCGTTGTATCCCCTGTCTTCTTTGTCTGTGTGGCGCTGCGTGTAAGGGCCTATATCATTTCTTGTCGGTGATGGTGTCTTAGCCTACTTTACTAACCACTCTAGGTCGGCAGGCTCTCGCTGGGCATTTATTTCCTGTTTGCTTCGTTGGATTGCACTCATACCTTGGCGCAATGTTTTTCCGGTATTGCTCGTCGCTTCTTTTTTTTTTTTTTTTTGTCCATTGCGACGGCATCAAAATATTTGGGTCGTACAGCACACTCCACGTGCGGGAAGAAGTCGTCCGTCTTTGCTTCGGTTGGTTTCTCGTCTTTGAGCGATGTCTGGGCTTGTAGTCGTCGTGTTTTCTTCTCTGTAGTGAATTACCGTTCGCTATCTTTTTTTTTTTTTTTGCTCCTCCGTCTGACCCGGAAGTCCTTCCAGAACTCTGTCTCTTCTGTCATCCGTTCCGATTCCCTTCTCCCCACGAAAAAAGAACAATGAAACGCGCAGCGTTGCAGCCTCTAAAGCTGTTACACCGACTATATCCCAACAGCTGGTGCAATTTCGGTGCTGATTGTACGCAGTTACAGTTATTCAGGAATTAAGACATCGATGAGCTAACACAAATCCACTAAGTGTAAGTTGGGAAGAACGTTTAGAACTTGCTAACGCTTCTTCAGCGTGAACGTTGACGTTCGCAAGGTTCTCCACTATGAGGGAGGGGGGGGGGGGGGGCTAGTTTCGACACAGCGAACCACCCCCTCGCCCCCCAATACTGGTCGAGTCTGAAAAAATACAAGCTTCGCAATAGGTGTAGAAATGAAAATCAAGCTATGGCGTGCTTTTCGCGAAGCCTTGCCTTTGGTCCTTGCCATTCTGGAGTTAAAGGTTGGAAGTAAGCAACAGTTCTTCGACTGCAACATGAGGCTTTCTCGGCCGCCATTATTGTCAAAAACCGGCGTGGCCATAACCATGGACTTTAAGTAATAGCGCGAACGTCTTAATTAGTGAAGATATGAGGCATAGTTGGCACCCTCCATCGATGATTAAGGGTGGGGGCGCCCCCCCCCCCCCCCCCCGCCCCCTCCTTTCATCCGTACTATCTATCCGTACCGTACTTTCTGTCTATTTTAAAAGTTTTACAACGTGCAAGATGAGTTATGGCAGGTGGCACTGTTTCACACGGAAAGTGTGTCATGCCTGGATGGGTGCACTCATTCCCTCAAGCGCATCCGGAGCACGTTTGTTGACCCACCAGAGAGAGGCGCACGCCGCCTGCGCTACGGGTCATCTGGGAATAGGGAAGGCGAAAGTGGTAGAAAATACAGAACATAAATGACGATATCCAGGGCATCGGTACGAAAGCAGCCATCTCACTCTCGAGCGAGTAAGCAAGCGAGTTAGAGTGTGTGTATATGCTTAGTCTTTCTCTCTCGCCCCTCAGAAGAGAGAGAGAGAAACTGTGTGAGACTCCCCCCTCCCCATCTCTTTTTTCGTATGAAACGCACACATTCGCGGTCTCTCTGCCTCACTGTGTGTGTGTGTGTGTGTGTGTGTGTGTGTGTGTGTGTGTGTGTGTGTGTTTGCGCGTGCGTGTGTGTGTGTGTGTTTGCGCGTGTGTGTGTGTGTGTGTGTGTTTGCGCGTGTGTGTGTGTGTGTGTGTGTGTGTGTGTTTGCGCGTGTGTGCGTGTGGGTGTGTGTTTGTATGTGTGTGTGCGCGCGCGCGCCCTTGTGCGCGTGTGTACCGGAAAGAGAGATACCGCCCTTTTCAGACAAGAATGAAGGCCAACCACTCGAGCCCACATGTGCGTGGAGCTTTTCTATATTTAGGAAAAAAGTGAGAAAGAGGCGCGCGCACGCACACGCACGCACGCACACACACGTACGCACGCACACACACACACACGTGCACATGTCCCTGACTTCCTGCGACGTACGACTAACCAGCCGACCATGACTCGTGTACCGTCAGGTCCCCCCTCGTATATATGGAATACGTGGAATGAGAAATGTCGCGGCATAACGAAATACAGTGACCTCGCCCACTCAGGGGTTGCCGTACGGCCTTCCCCCATGTTCCCGCCATGTTCCCTACAAGTGATGTTTTGTTCTGTATTCCATGGAGCCGTATAGTAACGACTTCCGTCACGCCTGATAGGGCCTCGAGTCAACGTGCCTCCGACACCTATTGCGTACGCTGCTTCTGTCTGCTCCTAGGACTCACATAACAGTGCGCTCCACTTGATACGCAGAGTGCTCCGTTGCACGTTGTTTCCTGTAACAGGAACAGTACTTCTATGGCGCTGTTCGTTCTGTGGCAAACGGGTGAAAGTTAGTGGGTTTCGGGATGTGAGATAAAGTAGTTAACCTTAGTTGCAAAAGTTACCTTGCATTTACGTCTATAAAATTGTTAATGCACATGACAACTAGGTCTAACTACATTTGCGATGAGAAAGAAAGTCGTTTAAAAAATTGGCCAAGCTTGCACAAAGCCGTGCAAGCCTTGAAACAGTGAAACCCGACTGTTCTAAGATTAATCTGATTGCTTCTAGGTTGCTTCTAGGCATTACCTAGGTGATACAGGTTGTTTCTAGGTTTCTTCTAGGTCGTTGCTAGGCTTTAGCTACGTGATGCTAGGTCGTTGCTACGTTGATCCTCGTCGCAGAGAGGCTCGAGTTAAACCACAGACATTCACAGGCACAACACGGGCACGACGTCGTTGGAATAGGCCTACCATCGCTTCAGGGTCTTCTCGCTGCCGCCGTTACCTTTCCCGTACCCTAGTGTTCTCTCGTTGTACGTACTCGGGGTCTTCGGCTCGCCGCCGTGGCTTCGCAGCCATTTGTTGGACTAACTGTTGCCTTCTTCATTTTTAGTGCACAAGTGGTGAGTAGTGGGACATACACATTTCTATGGCACATATTCCTATCCGTTTATGATAATGATGATAGTTCTTTGGTTCGGGATCAACAATGAACAAATGGCTGAACAGCTTTGCTGTTCAAGGGACACTAAATTCAAATAACAGTTTACCTCAGAGTGAAAGATCAATGTTTGAGAACTACTAAAACGTCAATATTATCAACAGCAGTGCTCTACCAATCGAGAAATTAAGGTAAATGTACGACACCATATGCGCCATGAGTTGGACTATTTGGAATGATCCACATGACGTCGAGTCCCGAGTACAATTAATCGCTAGCAATCAAACCAGCTGCAATAAAAAAACCTACCGTGGATTACAGCACGTGATAAAATGCTGCTTGTCTGTTTCTGTTTGACTCATTGAAAAAACGCGAGAGAGAGAGAGAGAATAAATAGAGAGAAAGGCAGGGAGGTCAACCAGAAGTGTAGCATCCGGTTTGCTACCCTGCACTAAGGCGAGGGGAAAGGGAAAATAACCACTTGGTGTTATCATGGGGAATGGCGCGAGTGGTTCAAAAGTTCCATTTTCGCCGAACTGCACTTCGCACGTGCTGTCGCGTCTCAGTGGTAGTTTCGGTATCGCGTACTGCTGCGTGTGCTTTGCACGCTCACGAAAGTCGCTGTGACCGAAAGTTCGACAAAATGCCGCGTGCATGTGACGTTGCCGGATGCCCCGAAAGGTGTGCGCCCCTTGAGCTGCTGCAAAGGAACCGACGTGACTTTCTACTCGGTGCCGCAAAACGAACCTCTGCGCTCGATGTGGCTGAGTGCCGTGCCTCTGCGACAGTGTGCAAAACAGCCGAAAAAAATCTGCGTGTGTGCTCGCTGCACTTTCTTGCGGAAGATTACGAGATAAACCGCAACTTGGTCAAAGCTTGTAATGTGCGATTACGAGCAGTGCTCTGCTGCTGCTCGTGTCGGCGGCCGCGCAGTAAAGGCGGGCAACATTGGGCAAGGCAACTGCTACGTCAGAAGGACCATTCAGGCGGTAGATTTGAAGTGCGCTAGCTAACGACGTGCCGACCACTAACACGTGATTTTATTTCAAGATAAGCATTTCCTCGGCACGAAAGTAGCACTACGAGGTTTCTGGACCGCTATTTCAACGATCAACTTCGACTTAATATTTGCCTTTAGTGTCCCTTTAAAATTGTTATGATATCGACTACTTTGTATGCACCGAAGCGTCCAATACGAATGCATGGCGGGAGTGAATACTGAAACTTATTCATTGCACTTGTGCAGCCCGCTGCAAAAGTCGTCGCCATTTTTAACGCCACGGCTGTTCTAGGGCTGAGCCTGACGGCAGATCAGTATCTGCGCTGGTTACGGTCTGGTTCGCCGATACACGCATAGATGGCGCAACTGTCTCGGTCGCGGTAAGGTCGTGATAATGCCCTTCTACCTTAGTAAAGTAGGAAGGCTTTAGCTAACGGGCCAAGCGGAAGCCACACAATGTAACGGTGAGGCGCGGCTTGAGCGTGAATAGGGCCGAAAGCCGGCCCGCAAAAGTGGTTCCCAGACACACTCATAGATGGCGTAACTGCAGTGGTCGCGGACAAAGCTGTAATCTTAACTTCACGAGGGAAACACCGGAGAACCGCTGTTTCTGCATATTTGACACTGCTGAAACTGGGTAAGATTTTTTTTTTCCTCGCATTGAAACTCTGGCACAAAAATGTAAATTGCGTTTATTCCTTCTCACCATTCTGTCTCACTTCTCTGCCGGGAGGCTGTTTGCCATGAGTCTACCAAACACTTTCCTGTATAATGCTATATAGGTGTTCAAGTTTTAAATGTAATCAGAAGGTATGCCGTTATCCGAGTCTCATCGTAGTCTGTAGACACCATATTTCAATCCAGCAGCCGGTAGCGACACTATCGCAATCTTTCTTTGCTCTTGTCTCACGCTATCATATTTGCCCCCTTGTGTTTTCTTTTACCCTTGCCAGCATCATTCGTTGGACCAGTTACCCTTATCTAGATAAATATATATCTAATATGTTTTAGCATCGATCCGGAAATACTGCGTCCAAGTAGAAACGTATGGCTCGTTATTGATTACTTCGTTCTCCGAAGCTCGGGGGAACGCTACCAACGGTTCATTTATTCGCATTAGGCCCAATTAACTGCCGTTCTTGGCAGATGCACATCGCGACGTTCTTCTGTTTTTTTGTTTTTTTTATTGGCCGCCATATACATTTGGTAGTCATTTAGCTATTTTTGTGTTACCTAACCCTGCGTGGTTAGGCTGGAAAGCGATAACCATGTTGCTATGCAGTAATGTAATATCTGGGGTTTTACGTCCCAAAACCACGAGATGATTATGAGAGACGCCGTAGTGGAGGGCTCCGGAAATTTCGACCATCTGGTGTTCTTTAACCTGCACTGACATCGCACAGTGCACCGGTCTCTACCATTTCGCCTCCATCGAAATGCGGCCGCCGTGGCCGGGTTCGAACCCGCGACCTTCGGGTCAGCAGCCGAGCACCGTAGCCACTGTACCACCGAGGTGGACCCATGTTGCTATGTAAATTAGCATAAAATTCCACGTTACAGTGTTCATTTTTTCTTTGCTTCCTCTCCTACGAAAGCTTTGGCACGTTCTTGGCTGTGCTCAGGACACGTACTTTATAGCGGGTCACATTCTTTACTTTGCTTGGCATATTTACTGTATTAGGTCGTGGGTCTTGACATTGGCTGGGTGACGTCACAGAAGGGCTTATACCTCTAGGTACAAAGGCGTTTCGCTCGGTGGCGCAGAAGAGATTTTGCTACTGCATCTTCCAGTTAATAGGTTACCAGCTTACAACTCAGTCAGTTAAGCGAATGGGTGCGAAAGGGGGGGGGGGGGGGGGGGGACGAACAAGCTAACCGTAACATCTGCGCTATATGAGCGCTCTGCTCGCGTTTAATATTAAAGACAAGCGTCGGCAGTCGCGACGCGACGTTAATTACAGCGCTCTCGGATAGTCTCGCTGAAGTTCGCTTGCACGCGCACCGCGGCCTAACTAAGCACGTTTACTCTATATTGGGCTCTGCTTACTGTCCTGCTGTCGTGCGACTAACTGCATGCTGTCATAAGTCTGCGGCGAGTTAGTGCGTACAGTTACCTCGAACCGATAAATGAAACAAAGACGGACAGGTAGTTAGCTCGAAAGCCTACTGCGACACTCCAGCAGCTGTGTGTGCATGAATTGGGACTTATGCGTAGGGGGCAGGCCCGTAGCCAGGGGAGGGGGGGGGGGCAAGGGGCCCTGGGCCGCCTCCCCGAAATTCGGATGGAAGGGGGTGTTTTACCGAGGAAAAATAGTAAAAATGGGTGTTTTTCAAGGCTTTCAACAAGTGGGACCCCCCCCCCCCCCCACCCCGAAAGAAAGTCCTGGCTACGGGCCTGGTAGGGGGGACTCGTTCTGTCCCTTGATCACTTCAATTAATCGCGTCTGGTCTTCAGTACATTTACCTGAGAATAATGTTGTGGACTGAGTTAACCGAGAATGATGTTGTGGACTCATGTAGACTGCTTAATATTTATGTGTCAGTTTTATTTAGAAACTGTTGACAAAGTACGATCTTGAATACTGTATGACAACTGCTAATAACTGTATAAGGGACTGTGTGACTTTATTTGTCGTTTTCTGGATTGTCGAGTGTCTTCTATAGGCATGAGTGGGGGGTGGTAACAACTTTATTAAAAGCTCCGGCAAATTCGTGGCCTGGGCCTAGGCCACCCTCGAGGAGGACCGGAGACCCTGTCTCCTCGCCGCCTCACGGGCTTGCTGGATGGCCCACACTTGATCCTGGAGGTTGGAGCTGCGCAGCGCGGCCGTCCACCGCGCCGCACCTTCATCTGGGGAGACTGCATTTTTTTTTCGCATATAAACGCGCATTCCCAGAGAATGTGCCTGAGCGATGCGCGAGTCCAGCCGCATGACTTGCAGGTATCATCTGAATAAATGTCTGGGTATATTTTCCTGGGATGAACGGGGTTGGGGAAGGTCTGGGTTTGTAATTGCCTCCAATCTACCGCTTCGGATCTGTCGAGTTTGGGGCTTGGCGGTGGATAAATACGCCTGGATTTTTGATAAAATTTTGTTATATCGCAGTACCGGGTCATTCTATCCCTCTCTGTGCAGCCCTCCGCTGGATGTCCATCCTCTGGAGAGGATCTTTCTACGCGGGCGCGGAACGTGAGACCTCGCGCTACGCGATGGACCTCCCCATTGAGGTTGGGTACGGGGGTGTGGGGGGGGACGTGTGAGCTGGGAACCATATAACATGTCGTTCTTCCGTCTCTTCGGAGGTTATATAGTTCGCGTTGGCGTTGAGGATAGCCGCGGCCTCTGGCGAAATTCTGCCTTGTGCATAATTTCTGACCGCCGTCTGCGAGTCACTTAGAATATATCGGCAACTGGGGCAAACGATAGCTAGGGCTATCGCCACTTCTTCAGCTACCTCAGGGTTTCTGCCGCGTACACTACACGAGCTGACCAATTGTTTGTCATATTGCGAAAGGCAACTCACTAATGCGAGCGAAATCGTTTTGCCTTTTTGTATCCCTCTAACTCTACATATCAGCAACGTAGTACCGATAGTCGAACGTTTAAGAAACCTTGTATTCGGATGTCTCTGCTTCCATGTGTTCGCAAGTATTGGGAAAATTCGAATAACGAATCGAACGGCGTTATACTCGATCGGGTACACGAATCGAATAGCGCGTATTCGATATACCGAATATTTTTCGAACAATCAGCAGTGACGAAAAATGCTCGAAGGGTTGAAATGTGAGAACAGCGAGGGGTAACTTTTTTTTGTTTTCATGACTGAATCACCCAGATGCATGCAGACCATGTACTTAACGGACTATAGAAGCTGTATTGATCACAGGATAATGGCGTTTTTGCTTAAAACTCCAGAGTCACCGAAGACACAGTTTCATCAATCCACTATCTTGACCATGAAATTCATGATGTTGTTGACTCATGTAGACTGCTTAATATTTATGTATCAGTTTTATTTAAAAACTGTTCACAAAGTACCATCTTGAATACTGTTTAACAACTGCTACCTTTGAGTCTTCAGTTACAAAATATTTAGAGTGTACCGTGCGATGCCAGTGCACGTTAAAGAACACCAGATGGTCGAAATTTCCGGAGCCCTCCAATACGGCGTCTCTCATAATCATATCGTGGTTTTGGGACGTAAAACCACAGATATTATTACTACAAAATATTTCAAAGGCTTTAGCTGCTGCCTACTACAAGCTTGCCTCAGTTTAAATAATTGTGGTACATTTTCCGTTGGTTAGAAGTGATCATGATTTTGGTTTGTTCAGTTTTGTGAATGTTTGTTTCAAATAAATTATTCTTGGGCTGTCTTGAAAGTTGTTGCCTTACAATTTTAGGGCTGCTTTGAGCATGGTTGCCTTACTATTCGAAAACTATTCAAACAGTACTCGATTTGTAATCATATTTGATTCGGTATCATCACTATTGGATTCGCATTCAATTCGGCTCTGTTTCAAGATTCGCAATTCCCACACGCCTATATACTACCCCTCGCTATAGGAAAGTTCACTAAAGTTACGAGGTTTGTGGTTGAAGATTTGAAGTGGCCGCGATCCGGCTGCTGATGAAGGTAGGCTCCATCGATCGTGTACTTCCTCTGCTTGCCGAAAGATGGCGAAGCAGTCCCTGTGTAGAAAAACGGGACGCCTTACGCTCTGGCGAGTTAAACGCTGGTAGGTGCCGGCGTGCAACGGTGCGCTGTGTGTGTCGTCTACATCATAATCATAATTATAATAATTAACGTTATTATTGTCATAATCAACCTATATTATGTGCGCTTGAAATTAATTTTTTCATGCTCTTTTGATCTCGGCCGCTCTTCCTATCTCATGTTGTCTATGTCGTTGATCTAATCTGCCATCGCCTTATCTGTGCCCATCCTGTTGCCCATTGACCTCCCGTAGTGTGAGCACAAAATCAGTGCCAGTTTTCACGCACAGGTTAAGCGTCCTTTAGAAGTAAGTTATCCTCGCGTTGCAGTGGCCACTGTCGCTGAACGTTTAAAGAACTCCGTTTTGTTAAGTCCGAGTATGGTTGCACAAGGCGATAAGAAAAAAAAAAAAACGTGTCGTAGGTATGTATTCCTTACATTCATTGCACATCTTACAGGCTGAACAAAGTAGGAAGTAGAGTAGATATGCTCTTAATGCGCTTTTTACGGCTGCTAATAAGCTAGGTAAGATTACTGCCGGTGCGCAGAGAAACAGTGAGCGAATAATAGACAAGAGGCGGACCGACATTTGTTTTGTAAAACACGCCAACAAATCAACTGATTGCCGTACAGGTGTGGTGTATAAGGTTTCTTTTATCTTCGCCGCTTGTATACGAAGGACTGAAGGGCCGCTGTATCAGCCAGAGATTATTGGAACATCAGAAATCGCTAACCAGAGGCACACCTTCTAATCTTTTTTTGACATTGCCGAGAGCGTAAGTGCACGCCGAAAGTTCAATGAATGCGGCGTTTTGCACCGGCACGGGAATGAAGAAACGCGTTTAATGATTGAGGCTTGGCATATCGATAATAGTGGTAACGCATGCCGGGAGTCAAACGTCGATTAGCTTACATAAAGAAGAAATCAAATGCATTAACATTTATCTGTCACGTAGACCCGCACGCGTGCCGGATGGATAGGTTCGTCTATTGCATGGGCATACTCAGATAATATTTCGTACCTTCCTTCTTTTCCGCCGTTGTGCGCAGGCCTGTAGACAGGGCAGGTGCCCTAGTCCCCCCCCCCCCCCCTCCCTCGCCGGCCCCCCTATAATTTGGATGGTGGGGGGGGGTGTTTTACCGAGAATAAATAATGAAAACAGGTGTTTTTCAAGGACTTCAACAAGTGCCCCCCCCCCCCCCCCCCAAAAAAAAAAAAAAATTCTGGCTACGGGCCTGGTTGTGCGCATTTGCAGTTGTCAGTCGGCGTTTGTGGTGTCTCGACTTCCTTCTTTTGTCCGTGTTTGCACGCCCTCTCTTTTAGTATGAATAATTGCTAACTAGATCCGCTCTCTGTTATTCTTAGTGGTTTTTTTTTTTTTTTTTCGTACCGCCTCACGATATAGTGCGCATAAACCACGAACACTCCTTGGAACAGTGGGTGTCGGTGGAGCCAAGGTTTCGACGAGCGGTGTTTAAAGGGCCCCTCACCACCCCGCGTTCAAAGACGAGGGAGTTGTTCCCCTCCTCGCCTTCGCTACCCTTCCCACAGGCGATATATCATCCTCGCCACTTATTTCTTCAAAGCACGTGAACAATGCCATCGCTAAGCGCTCGAGCCTATCAGGATTTTGCGCTTCTCGGCTACAAGCTGTTATCGCCGCTTGCGCAGTCGTAAACACACTAAATGAATGAAGTGAAATCAATTGATCACACTCAATAGTCATTCGAGACAAGGAAGAAAGGGTGGGCGGCTGCATGGCAAAGCAGTGCTGGAGACAATTCACATCTGATATTTCGCGTGTATGGACCAATCGAGAGCATATACACTATGTACGTCACGTGAATCCCTGTCTGCGTCACCGAAGTGCGCAAGAAAGACGAGACACGCCAGGAGAGAATACTGCGCTCGTTTTTTTGTATTTTGAGAGCAGCAACTGCTTGCCTTAGCACGTGTACGATTCGTATCCGGATACACGCGCTGGAATGTAAGCAGTTGCAGCTTTGAACAAGACAAGGCCGTTTGTCGAAACATCGGCTCTATCGACACCCACTGTTCAAAGGATTTTTCATCGCTTCAAGCCTCCACTTTACCCTGAACTTCTAGCTTATTTGGACTCGACATAAACTGTAATCCTAAACGTAGTTCGGTAGACGCAGGGCTTTTGTGGACGACACAGCGAAAGTTTATCGTGTGAGGTGCACTTAATTTCCTTGCCCGCTTGTATGCGCACTAAATCATGATTCTGTGTGTGCGTGGACCTTCTTGTAGATGTCCGCCTCCAACGAGACTTGGGAACCATGGTTTATACAGCGTGCTTTAGTAGTGTGCGCTCAACTTTCTCGTGTACTGAGATCATTCGTTACCCCCGCCTTCGCGCGCCCGCATGGGACGAGACACTAGTGTTGAATATACATACGGCCCGACTTTCCCTTTTGATCTATGAACACGGCGTTTACCAGGCAGCGATGATATACGGTTATACTTGAGCGCCGCTTCTACAGTGAGCTTCCCTGTACTATTAACGTGATTTATTAGGGATCCCTTTTTTTTTTTTTTTTTTGTAAGTTTATGCGACCAATGCCACCCGGTTTGGTTACGCCGGGTACTTCGAGTCGTAAGCCTTACTGAGCGGAATAGTTTGGACTCCCTGAGCCGTGTTCGTTAGGAAGACGTGCTGGCAAGTTGGGAAGATCAAAACTATGTGAGCGAGTGAACGCACGCGGCCAGCATTGGTCGTTTCTCGCTGTTCTTGTCGTTTCTTTTTTTTTTGTAAATGTTGTTCAGGAGATGTTAGTGCTTTTATATAGCGCCGGCTACTCCTTTTCACGTATAACAGAATTCTTGAAAATCACAGCGATGCAAAAAAAAAATTACACAAAAGAGCTCCTAAGGAGAGTTATGTAAATCAGTCAGGCCAATAAAAACTATCACGTTGTTGTTGTTGTTGTTGTTGTTGTTGTTGTTGTTGTTGTTGTTGTTGTTGTTGTTGTTGTTGTGTTACACGTGAACTGAGCGCCACGCAGAATGTGGGAAGCTACACGTGAACTGAGCGCCAGTTCGCAGAATGTGGGAAGCTAATGAAACCCAGTTTCCTGAATCATTTTACATTTGCTATCTAACAACCTATTCAAAACTGTTAGATAAGATTAATTGTGTTATTCGCCAATAAAGAGCGCAAAGAAACGAGACGAGGCACAGAGGAACAGTTTTTTGTGCTGTTTATTGCGATCGATTCATACCAGACAGCCCAGCTAAACGACACTTCCTGGAATTGTATGTTCTGGATTTCTGGTTGATTTGACATCCCCTGACGATAATAACAGTAACTGTGCTCTGCTGACTGCCTTCTTGCCGAAGCGTTTTACGTTATCACCTCAGGCATACGTCATATCGGTATACGATATTACTTGGGGTCTATAAAATACGCGTAACACAGTCGAGCCCACTTATAACGATACCGTTCTTAACAATATATCAGTTCCAACAATGAAAAGCTCCTGCACCATCAACATTTGTATCTTTTCTATGGTAAGATAACCCGCTTACAGTAATGCCCGCATGCCGAATTATCGGTTACAACAATGAATTCTGGCTGTTGGGTGTTCCGTGCTGAAAGGTAATGGAATGCGAAATCCCTGAACAGAAAGAAGAAAACGAGAAATTCAAGCTTCTGATCCCCCCATCCACAACCCCAATGCCCCACAGCACCCCTTCGGATTACTGATATGTTTCACCGTACAGCGCGACGGCATTGCGGCAAAGCTGACTTGTAAAATTCGATACGGCGCGGGAGTGGCGGTGGCTTCTGTTAATGCACTTTCGGACATGAAATTTGTGTAAAAACTTGAAACTTCGAAGAGTCTCAGAGTTAGAAACTTTAGACGTTGTCATACATTGGCTCTCTGGGGCTTTTGGTGGTCCTGTGAAGGCGTCCGAATTTTCAAGCAAGACAAAAAAAAAAAAATCAGCAGCTTTCTTATCCTTATCACTGATGTCTGTGGGCGTATCCTATTCGATATAGCTTTCTCCCAGCAGCCTGCTGTCCCGCTACTTTGCTGTTTTTTTCTTGCAACCCGTTTATAGCAGTTATCGGTAATAACAATGAAATTTTCATGGCACTTGAATATTGTTATAAGTGGGATCGACTGTAATATGTCACGTACGTAATTGATATATACGTCGCACGAGTATAGGTCCTACAGCTGTACTACATACGTCATATACGCATACCTCCGCACTGCATGAATACTGCATCACAGAAAATCTGCGCAAAACTCGCTATCTAGCTGACACCTCGCTCCGAAGTAAATGCTATTCCAAATGGTAAAGCTTGAATCGAAGTACTAAAACGCAGCCACTCCACTGTTGCCGACTAAAACGTGATAGAGAGCGAACCAAACGGAAACGCTGAGCGCAGAGTACACACACCACGGATTGCAATCACTCATACTGTTTAACAGGGTACACAGAGGCGGTAGAAACACGTCGCCCGCAGCTAACCCGTACAAAGGCAGGAAAGGGATATCTTTAGTGCAGCCTTTGAAGGCTCGCGCGAACACTCGACAGCACAGATGACCGGAGGGTTTGAACGCGTGTAAAGACGGAGTGGAACTCGGAAGGGCGTTCAGACGAGATTGAAAAAGCCGTTGGAAGAGTGGAGAAAATGGTGAAGCTAACCTGTTTACCTTCTGAGACGTCTTGAAAGCCCTCCGGGCTTGCGCACTGCTTTGGTCTCGGAGGTTCTCGTTGGGATTTCGATTTTCAACGTCCATTCCGTTGGCGTTCTGTTAGCTTTAGTTTTAGCCTGCTCCTGAATGCTTATGTCTTGGTGTTTTAGTTACTTTAATTCGCGCGCTGTTCTAACTGCGGAGCACTTTAAAGGGACCGGCAACCAATTTTTATTGTACCTATTTTCTTCAGCGCAACGGAAAGCTCAGTACCGGTCAGAGTGTCTAATCACGGAATGGTAACGTGTAAAACGCCGTGAAACATTTGTAATCAGATTTTTTTCTAAATCGTCGAATATGAAGTGACAACACCATGCTGCAAACAGTTAGCACGAGAGCAGTTCGTGTTCGAGCGCGGAGATATACTGCGCATGCGTGCACACCGCGCGCACGCGCTGTGGCTCGACGTGGTCCACTGCCTGCCGGAAGGTAGCGCCGCTTCTCACCTTGCAACTCCTTTTACCTTGCAAGCAGAACAGAATAGAGCGGGGATAGATAATAATATACACACTCTAATATTGAGGATTAATTATAGCGAGCATGACGGCATCAGGTTACGTGACTACGTTCAGCAAAGGGATCGACTCCATATTCCAGCTTTAAGGCTCTTCCGCTGGGCGGCGCGACATACCGTTTTTTTTGCTACTTTTAAACACGATTGATAATATAAATCCTACTCACAACGCGAAAAGGATGCTGGAAACTGTCACTATATTTCACGCTCTTTTCGTTTCTACCAGCATCTATTCACGCGTTCTGGCCAATTGTCGGTCCGTTTAAGGCACCGTCCTGTCCTCTCGCCTCTTGTCTCGCGTTGTTGTTTTCACGCCGCGTCTCATGTCTCGCGTTAGTGTCTCGCAGGCCCCACGCGTGATGCACATAAAAGCTTGCTCGGCTTGTCTGCATGAGCGCGCCCCGGGTGCACGTGTTCGGGGACGAACGAGAACGTGAAGAGGACGAAGAGAGCGTGCGCCGTTCATGAAGATGACAGTTTCCTGTCGCGTATCCACGGAGTATCTGGCCGACCTTAGACAGCACCGCTGTTGAAAGATTGAGATTGAGTTGAAGATTGAGACCTATGTGTGTGGAACAGAGAGCTAAGTGCGAGCCAGCACTATCGATAGCGCGGGCTCACCCGCAGTTAGGAAAGGGAAAAGGGAGGCGCAAAGTTATCAGGGATGATGACGACATCGTTTCCCAGTACTGGAGCGGACGCGATATGATGGAACCCGTCTTGTATATTTCGGTTAATTTACGGTGTGTCTCGAAACGTTGTTTCGTTTATTCGGGTCAGTTCTGTAACTATAAATATGCTCAGAAAAAGAGCCAAGTGACACAACACGATAATATTGTTCAGTAAACCCCTGAACAACCGCCGTGGTCTAGTTCCTCTTACTTGCATATAACCTTCCGTTCAATGCCAGTTATTCCGTTGTTCGGCGCTCGTCCTGTTGCTCACTTGCTACGTATGTCGGTCTTGTAGCGATGTCTTTCAATTACGCAACCTTCAACTGCGGCCATCCTTTAATCGCAGTAACCACTGCCACAAATAACCGATGATATTTTGTTTAATAAAGTGCCAACAATTATCATTTCTTTCCTTATTGTCCACAAACATCAACATCCCGGGGAGCGGCAGCGCTTGTCCTGTTGTGTACATTCTACGTGTGTCCGGTCATGTAGCAATGCACATCACTTACTCAGCCTTCAATTACAACAACTTTTAATCGAAGTAACTATGCTGCAACAAATAACCGATGAAATTTCGCGTGAAGTGCCGGCTAGCCCTAACATTTCTATCCTTTATTGCCCTTATATTGACTGCATCAGGGCCAGGGGAGCCTATCAACTACGGCCTCAAAATCATTAGCATTAAGACATAGGCCAGCAGCTGTCCGCTCGCCGGGTTACGAGATCCGTCCCAACCCGTTCGATGCCCGACCGCGGGATGACCCCGCGGCGCCAAATCGAGCCAGGAAGTCGTCTGTGGTCGGCTTGTTATGCAATCAAGCCGATGGCTTCGAGGAGGCCGGCCGATCAAATCGGCCGTGTAAAACAAGTACGGGGCACTTTTGAAGCGTGCCGAACGTGTCTGGACTGGGGTCGCGCGGAATCAAAAAGACGTTAAAGCCTGGCATCGGTATGCGGACTCGAGAGTAATCAACCGTAGCCGTAGGTGGGCGTAGCCCGGGGCAGAGGCTTGACCCCCCGTCTGCGGGAAGGGTTATTGGCTAGTGGCCGGCGTTGCGTGAACAAACAGCCAGCCGCGCGTACGGTGGTCGCTGCAGCGCAAGCCTGCGAGAGAGCAGGGTCGAGGCCACGCGAAGAGCACAAGCACGACCTTGCAGGCGGAGGAGAAAACCAGTTTCCGTTGAGCCCTTCGGTATACACCACGGTTACATGCTTTTCGCTGATGGCTCTGAGTGCGGCGTGCGGTTGATAAGCCCGGTGAACTAGCGCCCCGATGCCCGCAATACTGTAGGAACTGCGTGCTTCAGGCTCTTGTTGGCCAACTCTCTGAGTGTTCTTAAAACGGGGAAATTTTTATAAAAAGCTCTTTCTTTCTTTATTGCACGCAAGCTTAACAAATACCAAGAGACAATGAAGCCAAGGAACGTCTAGGGTACACTATTTGTAGTCGTTTTAACGGTATTTGCACTAATTATGACAATAAATGGGAGGAAAATAAAGTGTTCTTACCTGGACAAGGATGTCGTAATGTTTCTCAACTCAATCCGCTGTCGCGCTTTCAATGTATCTGCTCGAGCGACAGCGCTGGAATGACAGATGTGGCCTCATTCAGAGCGGAGCTTTGCTGGAGCACTTGTTGATGCTTGTGCGCTCATATTGTGGCCCTAGAGGTTCAGGTTAGAACGGTTATTCATATGGCATGAAAGAATGGAAATCTGACAATATCATTAACGTAATTAATGTCACAAACAGCATAAATTAATTTTTTCTATGTTCACTACTGTAGGAGGTCCCGCGATTCAGTCTCTGAATATGGGACCTCCATCTGCATACACAAATTTTGTGATTGATGCGATGACTAAATAAAACCATTTCTGATTCTGATTCGAATTAAACGTGTTAGTTCGCCTTCATTTCACTCATTTCTGTAACTTGCCGCAGGGTGCAACCGACCAGATACCTACTGCTGTACGCGTGTAAGTTGGTTCAGAAAACGGCATACTGGGCGTTCATTTTCCGGTCAGCATTATGTCTATGATATTATTAAGGCTCAAGCCTCACATGCCTCTTCAAACGCGAATAATAATCGTCGGTGGCAACAAGAATGTTGCAAAAAAAAAAAAAGGATCATGGGATGACGTCAGCAATTGACGTCATCGTGACGTTGCGTAACCTGACGTTACATGACACAATCATCACATGACATCGCTGGGTCAAATGTGGACCAATCCCGGGGCCTCTGCAAAACCATGTAAGGTGCAGAAAGCTTTCGGGAGGGAGGGGGGGGGGGGGGCAGTCGTCTTAGGGCAAATGTATGAGGGTCCGTGTGAATATTCTGGTGCATATCTCGGCGCACAAGATTTAAGGCATGAAAGTTTTAGCCAGGGCCGCTCGTGGGAGTGGATGTGGAAACGTTGTTTCAACCGAAGACATCGCAAAGAATAGCCAACAGAGAGTCTTGTTTTCAAGCTTCGTTTATGACTACACGAACAAAAGCCAGAGAGAGACACGACCTTTATAGCGGGGTTGACGATGCACTTTCTAAAACACGCAGTGCACGTGGTATACAAACATATGCGCAGGAACTGAATGGAGACAAACGAACCAAGCTGAGTGAACAGCGAAGCGGAAAGAAACACGGTGCGAGCATCTATCTCGTGAACGATCGCGTCGGCGTTCACAAAACATGTCGGTGTGGACTGCGAAGGATTCAATGAACCTTGACGGCAGCCCTTAGAAAAAAAAGCAAACAAAAAACAAAAACAGATGGTCGAAAGAAAAAGGCGTATTACAATATGTTAGCGGTGACAAAGATCCCGAGAAGGCGAAAGAAAAAAAAATGTTGAAATACATGAAATCCCGATACGTTGAGAAAAATAAAGGAGAACTGCGTTATCCGAGATATACGTAGTTTTGTAAGTCTTGTATATATGTAGATATGTATATATGTAGATATATGTAGTATTGTAAGTATTGTAAGATATATGTAGTATAGTAAGCCTCTTCACAGTTACGCTCTCTGCCAAAGAGCATAGCGCAGGAGCTGGGCATACCCCCCTCCCCCCCCGTGAAGTTTTTGAATTTTGCGTGTGTATATATAAACGCACACATACGAACAAACGCACGAACATACATCATGGGTGCTTTAATGTACACTCTCCACCCCATCCCCGAAAAAAAAATTTCTGGCTATGCCAATGAGTGGAATGGAATAGAAAAAAACTTTATTCAGGTCCGTTGGGGCGTGCCCTAGCACGTAGTGGGCCAAAATAGATATGCGATCAGCGCAATAAACGAGGAGAAGCGAAGACCAGACACCTGTAGCCTGTCTTCAGTGTTTCTTGCGCTGTTGGCAGAGTTTTTATAACTGTTGTGTCGCTAGTTTTGGTTATAATGCACCGTCTGGAATCCCTGCGAACGTCGGTGGCGCTGTTGTTCCCATGTATATACTTTGGTGTCATCAAATAAAGAATCATTCTGTTTCGTTGGGTTAGGCTGGTCGGCTCTCTTCATCGCGGCTATAGGCCGCGATACCCAATAACCTACACCAACATGCCCACGTTTGCACCTTTAGAGCCTGTATCAACAAACGAGAACGAATGCGGGGAAATTGAGTCACATAGGTTCTGCAAAGAGCGCTTTGCAAAGGACATCGTACTTGTTGTGGTCGTTGCAGATGAGTGCTCGCCGACCTACATAACAAACTGGGAAAGCAAGTAACGCAACTGCACGCCGCCTTGTGATCAGACAGGCAGCTGCTCGTCCTACGAGTTGAAAGGAACGCCGCTTCGTTACACCGGCTGAATAATCTGGTGGTAGCCGAATCTGCGGTCTTTTAGAAAGTGGCTCTTCTTTCTTTCTTTCTTTCTTTCTTTCTTTCTTTCTTTCTTTCTTTCTTTCTTTCTTTCTTTCTTTCTTTCTTTCTTTCTTTCTTTCTTTCTTTCTTTCTTTCTTTCTTTCTTTCTTTCTTTCTTTCTTTCTTTCTTTCTTTCTTTCTTTGACTATATAGCGTCAGGTTTGTGTCTAAGACAGGAAAGATACAATAGTGCCCGTTTCAACAAATAGGTATAGTTCTTTCTTTATTCATTGCAACCGAGTGAGCGTGGCTCCTCAGCTCGTTCTTCTGGCACGACCATTGCAAGAGTCTTTTTCTGAAGTCAGTGCAGGCCTCCTCACGCACGCCATGTTCCACTTAGCCCGAGAAATGTCCACGGCATTCCTACACGTTCACCTGTGCGCTTTAGATTTCAGTACGTTCTGATGTACTTTTAGTCACACTGATACCGCAGATCTTCGTTCCGAGTCCCCTCTGTACAAAATAAAATGAAATTGAATTTAATTCGAGGAGCCATTACGTGTTGCTGGCATATTTCCTAAGTCTACAATACGGCATTTAATGTCAACCTAATGCATATGCTCATTCGCACTTCACTAGACAACGGCCATCAGAAGCTCATACGTCAGGACTATATAGACTAACGGTGGCCAATTACTACTAGACTCGCATTAGGTGCGCATTAGAAAGCGCATTAGACTGACATTATACCCTTTAATGATTATGATGTCTAACAACATTAGTCTGTCTATAGAAAGACATTAAATTTTTTCATAAGGGCTATGTCATCTACCAAGGGAGAAAGCCACTGCGGTGGTACGGTGGCTCTGGTGCTCGGTTGCCGACTAGAAAGTTGTGGCTTCGATCCCGGCCGCGGGGGTCGCATTTCGATGGAGGCGTATACCTAGAGGCCCATACACTTAGATTTCGAAATTTCTGGAGCCCTCAACTACGGTGCGCGTCATAGCCATATCGTGGTTTCGGCACGTAAAACCCCGGACAATATTATTAATAAAGGATAACGGTAAGTTCGACCCTAATTAAGGTAATAATAAACGCACGTTTCGTCTGCACGATATTTTATCGCCTGGTACAGTTACACTCGCCTGGACCTTTGTTACCAGTGCCCAATCAACTTTCTCGTCTCTTTTGTTTGCAGCTACCCCAAATAATTACTGCGGTGATGGCTGGCAACTGTATTGTTTTGGGGGGGCTTTTATTATTATTTTTTTGGCTTGTTAACTGTCCTTCAAAGAACTCGCTATTTGAAATACGTGGCGCAAGGATTACTACAGAGAAGAGACAGAAGAGACAGAGACAGGCGTTCTTTCTGTCTCTTCTTGTCTCTTCTCTGTAGTAACCTTGCGCTACGTATTTCAAATAACGATGCACCAACTGGCCCAACATAACGTACTGTTAAGCCAAAGAACTCGCGTTTACTCTTAACATTCTCCGGGTTTTCTTTTTCATTTTTTTAAATTAAAATTTCGATAGACTGCCTGGTAGAACCAGGGCCAACACCAGCATCGTATGCTCTGTTCGATGTCGATTCGTTCATAGTTGTGTGTGAACATTTCGTAAAATACAAATACACTTGAAGGGTTAGTGCTGAAAATCAGCGCAAGTATTCGGTTGTAATGCGAAAGTTGCTCCCTCCGTTCAGTGCCCTTCTCGCAGTCATGCGTCAACGTGGCATCCGGTTCTGCAGTATCGACGGTGGTCACGGAGGTCGTGGCACTGACAATCTGTTTCTCCAACTCGACAATGGATGGCGTAGCCTACAAGGCAGAGATCGATCCAAGAAGCCCTCGCAAAACGTGCGAGGGCAGCGGCCCGCGCCAATGGGATCCCGTACTAAGAATCCCACTCACTGATCTTCTGACTGAAAACCATATAAATGTTTTATTTTTTCTCTTTAAAAAAAACTGAAAGTTTGAGAGATAGGCAACTACAGCACTTTTTAAAAAGTCAAGACTGTAGGTATAATGAATGCTGCGCTCATTTAAGATATCAGATTTGTCCTTGAGCGCCGAAAGCTTTGCGAATAGCCTACAATAGCTTTATCATGCTCATGAGAAATTTATCATTTGATTATTCAGCTAGCTAAACACTAGGCAATCCATTATATTGATTATAAGGAAAACATCTGCTTATTTTGTTTAGCATAAGAGCACTCCCCAATAGCAAAACAAAAGGCGAACACAGCGATTGCGTCGATTGAGCAGCTATATGATTGCGCCACGGCACGAGCTTGCACCTCTTCTTGGCTAAACCGCTTCCAACAGTCGGGCCATTCGAAAACTATTGAATAGATGAATCTAGGACTTATATCTGAAGTAAGGCGAGTGACGCCGTACCAGGAGTCTGTCGAATATTATTCGCAGGGTGCAGCTCTTCGATGTGCACACGAAGCCCGATTCTGTGAGATAATTCTCGAACGTCGCTCAAATCGCAGCGGCTTCTGCTGCTATCGAACCCACAACTTTACGTTGAGAAGCTGAATGATTGGGGTGCTCTGACACTCACCACGCTGGGTCAGCGGACATTTGCAGTCTCTTTATATTGAATTCTGTGATTTCATACGAACATTCCTTCTTCCCGCGAACAAGTGCAGAGCGGACTACACTATATTAAACTTCATGAAGCTTCGTATGCACTCCCTTGGAATCTGTTAATGTGATTTTGCTTTATATTTTACCTCGTACACATTTTCTTTCATGGACTACTTCTCTGCTGTATCGTAGGAAATAAAATTGATAAATATGAAAGTAGGCTTACAAAAAAGTGATAAGAAACAAGCTACAGCTCTTTTTGAAAGCATCCACGCTGCCGCATTCGTCTGTTATTAGGACTTTCAAAAGTCTATAACCAAAGAATGCGTTTATTTCCAGACGTTTCGGAATCAGCTCCATTCTTTCTTCAGGCGGAGTGACAGCGGATGCGTTAAGGCATAACCTTCGACTTCCTTCACGGACCATTGTTCTTCGAAACGTGGTAGTAGTGCGACACCTTACATGCTAAGCTATAGCTTATCATGTAAGGTGTCGCGCTACTAAGCTCGAGGGCGCGGGTTCGATTCCCGGCCGGGGCGAAATGCAAAGAGCACCAGTGTGCCTCGATTTAGGTGCGCGATAGAGTCCCAGGTGATCGAAATGAATTCGGAGTCCTCCACTTCGGCGTGCCTCATAATCATGCCGTAGCTTTGCCACGTAAAACCGCAGCAATTATTACGATTCCTGTAGAACCCGTTGTCGGCTTAGTGTGTTAAACGTACTTGAATGTAGAAGGTTGTGCGAGAAAACGACAAGTTCACATGGAAGGGCACGAGGACAAGCACTACACTTGCACACATTGTAATGCGTGCACATGTGTTAATAAAGTTGCACTACTCACTCACTCACTCACTCACTCACTCACTCACTCACTCACTCACTCACTCACTCACTCACTCACTCACTCACTCACTCACTCACTCACTCACTCACTCACTCACTCACTCACTCACTCACTCACTCACTCACTCACTCACTCACTCACTCACTCACGTGTGATCCTCGACTGGATGACATTAAAGGGGCCCTCAAACACTTCTTTCGAAGCGCCTACATCGGTGCTGACCACATCGACGCGTAGTGGCGCTCACCAGAACTACTGCGGGTGGAAATGACGATGGATGGCAGAGGTCTGTGATTGGAAATCTAACGATAGATGTAATCGCGGCGTTGCATAAAAATAGGGATTACTATTGGGTTTCTTTTTTTTTCTTCAGCATACTAAAGCTCTCCGACTTTTTCAACCTGAAAAACTGCAGCGTCAGACAAAGATTGCGCCGAACGCCACGGCGCTGAAACGCGGCGGGGACGCTTCAGGCGCCGTTGTCCAAAGAAACTGGAGAGAAAAAAATGTAAGAGCGTTGATATGGACAACTTAGTAACAAGAAAGATCACTAAATCTACAAAACATTATAGAGGCGTTCGCGAGCTGCGTCGTTTCGCTCGGGTGGTTCACTCTTCTAGCACCACATTGTTTGTGACCATCGCAACGGCGTCATCAATACGTTGTAAAAGTTGGCCGTGTATCTGCGTGCTTCGCTGCAAATGTCGTCGAAAGACGATAGTCTTGTGCCGGCTGTGCTACTATGTTTTGCCTTGCCCCAGACAGCGCCTACTCTATGTTGAATTGGCCGCATCGGGCTGGCATGGATAAAATAGAGGAGGCGCTGCGCGAGATATGGACGCCATTGAAAAACATGAGCTTCTGCTGAACCAAGGGCATTACACCGTGACCAAGGGCAACTGCCAGCGGCAGCACCTTATCGTCGGCACAGGGCTTTTTCGTGCAAAGCGTCGCAGTTCGGGCACAGCGTCACATTTTCAGCGCAGCCTAAAAAACACTAGGGTCTTTAGAATTGCGTACCTATGTATTTTCTAATAAAAGAACACACGTCCTAACACTTACATATTAAAGTTGCGCCTCAGGAATGCGAAGTATTTGCTTTTTTGATCGAATATGTTCACAAATATGAACGCAAACACCAGTTCAAGATGGCTGGGCGTTCAGAAAGTAGTTAAACTTTGGCCGAGTAGCTGAATCGGGTTACGGACACACAGACAGACAGACAGGCAGACAGACAGACAGCCAGACCGAAATTTTTGCGTTGAAGTATCCAAAGAAGGACTATCGTCTTTAATAACGGGCAATACGGCTTGCAAACTTCCTGCACGTAAGAGCTTTCAGTTCATTTCATTGGGGTGCTATCCTACGTCACAGAGGGTGAAGGAAACGTGGTCAGGTGACCCCGCGAAAATCGAGTGGAGGGTAGGCGTCCATTTTATTGCATTTTGAATTTTCTACGCTGAATAACTTCGGACTGCGTGGCCCTATCGCTGCCGTTCTTGCTGCACTAATCTCGTCAGCCTTCAGTCTACGCAACCCGCAAGTAACACGTGTAAAACAATGCGGTCTTGAGAAGTGTTGGAGGGCCCCTGTAAGACTATCGAAAGAAACGATATTATGAACCGCATGGTTGGTACTTGAAGCTTTTAGGAAGGCATCTGCTTGTGTTAGTGATCCTTCCGTCAGCCTGTACACTGAACAAAACAAAATTGTGCACTTCATTCGGCGTTATTGCACATGTGATATTGGGGTTACGTTTTCCCCTTATTTATTCAGCGGTTCCGCCCATGAGTAAACAGTGTCAGTTTGCGCTTGTCCTCGTGCCTTTCCACGTGAACGTGTCCTTTTTTCCGCGCAACCTTTTACTTCCAAGTATTATGGTTCGAAACGTCTCTTCTTTTGCCAAGGTAATGAGTACAGCCGAAAGCAAGGTTCCAGGCAGCCATTACGAGGCGCTTACTTCTGTCAAAACAAACGCCCAATTCCCTCGGCGTCTTCCTTCGCAGGTACACGAGGCCGATCGTATGGAATGCGGGCCGCCTCTCTGGAGACGCGCTGTCGGGGCAAGCTCGCGTTGCACCGCTCGGTCAACGGTACGCGAGCATCCATCTTCATGCGCCACTGGCTTACATTGTAACTGTTTACTAATGCCGGCTATAAAGATGTACCTTTGTTAACTCAAGATGGCACCGCGAAACAAAGTTTCGTGATCTATCGCAACTATATGTGTCGTAATAATAATAATAATAATAATAATAATAATAATAATAATAATAATAATAATAATAATAATAATAATCATAATAATAAGTCATACGGCCCCCCTATGCATTTACCCTAGACGGTTCGAAGGCAAAAGCCATCTTCTGTTTCTTCTCAGCCTCCTCCGCACCCGAAATAATGGGTGCTTTGCGCCCTTAGCACAAACTTCGGCTGTAAAGAACCCAAATAATGGTTGCTTTACAACAGCCGAAGTTACGCCTAAGGGCGCAAGTCAATGCTTCTGACGCGTTGAATTATGGAGGCACGATAAATATGATGTGGAGCATGTATTATCAATAAAATTTTTTTAGAGCATCATGCACTCAGCGTTGACAAGCGCGCAGACTCTAGTAGTCTTCGTGTGCGATCAGCAGATGCATGCAGGATGAAACAGAACATTGCACTTCGCAAGGCATAATCATTGGCTCCCTTATTAGATGTGAAGCATCTTATGGCGAAGCTTAATCCGGTGGTGGTGGTGGTGGTGGTGGTGTGCCGCGTGCCCACCCTTACTGCGCATGCGCAGTTAAAAAAAATAAAAACCTCCTCTCCCCCTCTCTCTCCTCTAGGCATCCCTCCCCGCGGCAACCACACCCTCACTGCGCATGCGCCTCCCTTCCTCTCTCCCCTCTTACACTCCCTCCTCTCTCCATCCCTGCCTGCGGCGTCTAACTCCCCCCTGCGCATGCTCGTCCCCCCTCTCTCTCTTCTCCTACGCTCCCCCCCCTATCTCCTCTACACATCCCTGCCCACGACGTTCACACTCCCACTGCGCATGCGTGTCACCCCCTCTCTCTCCTACGCTCCCCCCTCTCTCGCCTCGCGACGCCGACGCAGGCAGCGTCTGCTAGCGAGTTTCTTGGTTGAAAAAACCGACTGCTCGCGCTGCACAACCGTTCACTGGCCATCCCGTATATATGGCAATGGATCTTGACCTCCAAGGTGGTGCCGGTGGGAGATTTCTCCTGTGCGTTGTTGAACAATAAAAATTCGCAGCGTGCGCGTTAACTAAAAGCGGAGTGCGGGTCTCTGTGTCCAGTCGGAGTCTTCTGTCTCTCATTGCCCATTAGCAGCGATTGGCATGTTCCAGTAGGAAACACTGCTCCATCACTGCCTGCTTTGCGCCTCCCCAGTTTTCTCTCCTGCGCAACGCTGCGATGAGCGCCAGCGTCAACGCCGCCGCCAGTGTAAGCGTTAGCGCCCGCTGCTTCACATCTACACATGGTTCCCTTTAGCGGGAGATGGTGTAATTTTTTTGTTGTTACTTCACAAAATAAAATTTTATTGAGGCAGTTGTACGTTTCTATAGCTCTTTATTTTTAAACGGTAGAGTTTTACCTCGGTTGAACGCCGGAAACCCCTAAAATAGCTGGGAACACGCCCACTCACAGTGCCACCCGACCTTGAAGTGAATAGCCTTCGTTCTGTGACTTTGGAGGTGTGCATAATACAGAAGAAAAAAAAATACGCTGTATTGCACAACCATTTCCTTTGTGCGGCAAAGAACATTACGAAAAGCAGCCATTCACGTTCGGAATCCCGTATGCAGTGCCGCCGCCACCAAGCTCAAAATTTTGTTTAACGCTTTCCTTCCGGAAATGGTTTTCAAGCACTGTTCAATGCGTCGTTCGCACCATTCGAAAAGTGAGCGAGTGGACACGGTTTATGACGGCACACACACGGTGCTCCCACGCCGGAAAGACCATAACCTGGCCGTACAGAGAGTGCGCCGTACGTATAGGGAGTAAAAGAAAAAGAAGAGTAAAATCTAAGTCACACGCGGAGAGACCCCGAGTCCGCAAGAGTCATCTCTCGATACGGCCGTTAGGACGATGGGAGGGAGGGTTCGAAAGATGTTCGGCAGGCGTTACCGCAACCACGGCCGAGAGAGAACGTCTTGTCGAAATGTTCGGGTCATCGGCGGCACTTCCTTTCACCTCGACGGTTGTTTTTGATATTTTTGGTTCACCTTTCACATTCCGCTTTGTGGCCTTTAGGCGGCAAAAGGAATCGAGAGGACATCGAAGAATCGTTTGAACATGATTTTCGGGGCCCCGCTTCGACCCTGTTGAGAGAACGCCGTGCAGTTGTTTCGCACTGCACCGCCCGCGATTGACTTTTGGACGACCGGCTGGTGATGGTTCGACGGAAGAATCAGCTCGTCATTCACGGCTTCGATTTCTTTGGATAGGTGAGTGGATGGGTGGAATGAATGGACGGATGAATGGATGGACACATGGTCGTATGGAGGGTATGGATGGATTAGACTGGATTAAATTCGATTGGATCGATCTCATTAAACTGACTTTCCCTTTGAACGGTTGTTACAGTTGAAGACATGTCTCCGGCGTGCGGGGCGCACAGGCAGCATTGTGGCGTACATAATACAGTACTCGGTCCATGGATTTGATCTCTCCGGCATGGGTAGTTCATACATACCACATCTCAAGACATAACAGTATTTCACATCCATTTAGTTCGGCCATGTCAGAGCTGTTGTTCTCATATTGATAGCCTGCAATGTCTTACTTTGCTATTTCTTGCAGTCAGTTTCACATGGGACATAGAATACTCGTTTAATAAATTGTGCAAGATGTATTTTGTTTATGCGACATCCGCAGTCGGATGTGCAGGCACATCCGACTGCGCCTGTCAAAGCCACGTGACAAGAATCGCACGTTATATTTAGGAAAGGTTTCGTTGGGGACGTACTGATTTACATTTCAGCTTATCTTTTTCTTACTTTTTTGTGACTCACTGTTTCATCTCATTTATCATGTAATTGTGGAACAACATCACGGATTGCCTGTGATACACATCTGGGCTATTTGGGATTTGGGGAAGCGCGAGCTGGTGCCCTACCGCGACGGCTTCGCGCTCGGCTGCTTCTGTCTCGTTTCGCTCACCGTGCAAAAATTTCCAAATTGAGTGGGTGCCGTACGTGCTTGCATTTCTGGAGCCTCGGCAAGTCTGTGGGAAGGCTCTACGTTGTTATGGTTTTAAACGATGGCGTGAAACGTGCTATCGAGTTGTAGACGACCACTATGACTCGTGTTGAAACACGAACCGGCAACTTTTGATTGCACCCGGCCAATCAGTCGGTACATAAGGTAGCAGAAAAAGGTGGCGTTCTCGCATCACAAGGAAGACTTTGAGACGATTGCCGTGTATGGACTGTGTGCCCCTTCGCAGCACAGAATACATATATGCATTGCGCTCTACGTATACCCGATCGACGTACATATTTATAAGGGAGATTTTTGCGTACGGACGTGTGGACGTCAGTTTATGTTAGTATGCATAAGCTGAAAACTGCACTTGTAGTACATCTTTAAGAACCGCATACCCGAAGCATATACACTCGCATTCATTGGACTGCTTACTAGCATTTTTTACTAGTGCTGTCTACTGCTTTCTGCTGCTTTTAACTGCTTACTGCTGTTTACTATTGCTTACCAGCGTGTGCGATAATCAGTTTGTCATCCTGAACTCCTTTTTCTGTCTATCCTTAACTCTTGACCCCAGTTGGGGTGCAGCGGGCTAGGAACAAGCTACTCATGCGTACCTCCCCATCTTTCTTGTCAGTAAACGTTTCTCTCACTCACTCACTCACTCACTCACTCACTCACTCACTCACTCACTCACTCACTCACTCACTCACTCACTCACTCACTCACTCACTCACTCACTCACTCACTCACTCACTCGCTCACTCGCTCACTCGCTCACTCACTCACTCACTCACTCACTCACTCACTCACTCACTCACTCACTCACTCACTCACTCACTCACTCACTCACTCACTCACTCACTCACTCACTCACTCACTCACTCACTCACTCACTCACTCACTCACTCACTCACTCACTCACTCACTCACTCACTCACTCACTCACTCACTCACTCACTCACGTTCGGTCCGCAACAGTCTGCAGCTGTACCAAGAAATGGGTTCCAAGCTTGAGATGTCGCTGACGTCAGCAGATCATTGTTTCTATCAGGAACGTAATTCTCCTCACCCTACCCACCTATTTCTCTTTCTCGTGGTAAGGGTTGGGAACGGCTGAACTGATAGAAATATTTTACTCAAGGCAACCCTTTTGCAGCGAAGTCCACCTTATGCCGTCGTCGTCATATAGTGGTAGTAGTAGTAGTAGTAGTAGTAGCAGTAGTAGCAGTAGTAGTAGTCAGGCAGGTAATGTGACCAGAGGGAGGGAGTTATAAAGAAATAAATAAAACAAAATTATGATTTGATGTTGATGGGGATGATGATGATGATGATGATGCTCTATATGATTTAATTACGGCGGATTTACGACACCATGTGATCTCGCTAGCCAATCGCATTCATTCATGCGCTTATATTTCCGCTGTTCTATGATTTTCACGGTGGTGCAACCGGCTAAATTTGTTATTTGAACTTCCCTTTTCATTCTAATACCAAATCACGAGTAATGATAATTGGCAGGGGAAACGCCACAACCGTCTTTGCCAACAGCGAGCTCTTTTCCTCTGGTCCCATACAAGACGGGATCGCGTTTGTCGGGAAAATAATGCGTCATTCGTTTGTCTACAGCCGGGTACAAATTTCACCCGAGGGCTTGAAAGAGGAACAAAAAAAATAAAAAAATAAAAGCGTGCCTTTCCTCGCGAGGTGAACCGCACGGAATCCCACAAGAGAGACGCCGGAGTCGCAACAACGCAACAATCGACGTCGCAAGTTTCCGAGGCCCAGTAACGAAATACACAACTAGAAGTAAAATTAGAAAAAAAAAAGAAAAAAAAAACCAGAAAAATAAAACGAAATACACAGTTAGAAGTAAGGGAAAGGAAACGGAAAAGGCAACCTCTGGCTGCCTTCTTGCGAAATAAATCGAGAAAAACGGAGCGAATGCCCATATACTTTTTTTTTTATTGGCGCCACCATATACTTGATGCGACACTCGCTGATGAAAGCCCTTACAAGTATATACAGCAAACCGGGGTCTTTCGTAAAGGGTGACAGAGCCCTGAAGAAACGACGGCTCCACGCGTGAAAAAGGACGACAAACAGAAATTCCCTCTGACGACTTTCGAAGCTGTTTGGGCGGGCGTTTGACAGACGGGATGACCAGAGATTTTTGAAGCCCGCAAACAGAGGAAGGAATGGCGGAGGGCGGCTGAAAGGCCGAAAGACTTTGCCGGAGGATGAAGAGACAGAGATGTGACAGTAAGCCCAGTGGCGGTATTACCTGTTTACTTTTTCGAAGACTCGTTCAAAAGTCCTGCGGGCGTGTCCATCCCCCCTCCAACTTGACTGCTTTATGTTTGTTTTTTATGTTGTTTGTTGACTACCTCGTTGATCTCCACAAAAGAAACTCTTCTATCTGCATTGACTCTTCGCGAAACTTGACATCGCATCTCTTTCTCTCTCCCGCTTTTTCTTTTTTTTTTCATTCCAAGTTCTTGCCTTTGCTTGTCACTTGCGCTCACTATGGTTAACATGCCAGGGTTGAGCCCTTTTTGATGGCTTCGGTTTTGGAGGTCCAACGTTACACAGGCAGAACCAAAGTTTCTTCCAAACTGCCGCTGTGTCCTTGTTTGTTTTTTTCGTTCTTCAGTACGACGCTGCCGGCAGCCCAGTTTTCCCGCACACAATCCGAAAAAAAAAAAAAGAAAAGTGACACTATGCCTTATGCATTTGCCTAAGACGACTTGATGGCGAAATCCATCATATATACCTTCTGAGTCGATTGTATTGATCCCGCCCGAAAGCAACCAACGTAGTTTTGCACTTACATCGTAAAAAAAACAGCGCGAAAACAAGGACGAGACAGAAGAAACAGGACTGTTTCCCCCCCTTTTCCAGAAGCGTATATATTTGCACTGTAAAATAAACGCAGTCGTTGGTAGTCAGCGCTAGTCCTGTTTCTTCTGTCTCGTCCTTGTTTTCGCGCTGTTTTTTACGATGTATGTGTACCAACAAGATCAAGTTCGCACGCTTCTCAAGTTTTGCACTGCTTCATGCTGCTTCTGCGATGGGAGGAATCAGGGGCGTAGCCAGAATTTTTTTTTTTCGGGGGGTGCACCTCCTTGATTTCGGAGGGGGCACCTCCTTGAAATGGTCATTTTTCGCTCTGTATGCCATGGCGGAATAAAATTTCGGGGGAGGGGGGGGGGGACACGGGCCCGGTGTGCCACCCCTATGGTGTTAGATATATATCTTACACCGTGGCCACCCCCTAGCTACGCCACTGGGAGGAATTGAAAGCTTTCGAAACCTTACAGGGTATTGCAGGGCCGCTGTGGCCGGCCCACCTTTGACCAAATGACGATGCCATTTCATGACGTCCTCACGTGACGTCACAATGACGTCACAAATTTGACATGTGTCTCGCTGAGGTGTGTGTTCGTAGCATGAGCCGTGAACCCCCACCGCAGTGCCCTTATGCGGGACGCGCGAATGCCGAAGAGGCGTTGCACCATGTGCCAGACACATTTCGTCACCGAGCACTCGAACATATCGTGTTGTGCCATCTCCCTCCTGCCGCACTTGAGACAGGTCTCCCTTCTGCCGCACTGGAGACAGGGGTCATTTGGAACGACTCCCGATTGTGCTAACCTCTCATGTATAGACAATGCCCTCCATCGTCTGAACCAGTCAAACTCGGGCACTTTGTCGGGGAAACGATTGCCATGCCATCGTTTCCATTTTGTTGCGCTAGATTCTTTTTCCTCATCTTTTCTAGGTGTGCTACTTGTCGCCATCTCAATTATCTCCGGTCAAGAAAATTCTTCCAGACAGCTTGAGCCTATCGATTCCACTGTTCTTTTTCAGCCAATAGCAGCTCTGCAAAGCTTAAGCGGCGTTTCAGCCCGCGTTCCAATGTACTGCGTTGCCATGGGGGTTCCTTTTAGTGTACCACTCCAGTACAATAATAGCCTGTACCCGGGGTAATTACGATCATCGAAGAGCTTCTGCGTTGTTTTTGCAGCCGGCGCTCTCGTGAACGTTGGTATGTCTGAGACACCAAGGCCTCCACGCCTTGTTGGAGGCTGTGAAAATTCCCTTTGAACCTTTGCTGGTTTCCCTCCCCAGAGAAAGGCTACCATAATGGAGGCGAGGCGTCCTGTTACACGGTGAGGAAGAAGGGAAATGTGCGCTGTGTAGAACGCAAAAGCACATGCTTGCGTCTTGATGACTGTTGCTGTCGCCGTTAGTGACAGGTTAACAAGCGTGGCTGTTGATATGACGTCTGTGTATCTCCTAATTACTTCTTTCCAGGACCATTTTGAAACATTTCTTTCTTCAAAGTAACAACCTGGGACTTTAACAGCTTGAACTTATTCGAATAATAGTAAGAATAATATATGGGGTTTTACGTCCCAAAACCACGATATGATTATGGGAGGCGCCGTAGTGGAGGGTTCCGGAAATTTTGACCATCTGGTGTTCTTTAACATGCACTGACATCGCACAGTATTCACAGGTACAGACGAGCAAGAACTAAGAAGTGTCACAGTTCTTACTTCGCTGTGTTTGAAAAGCGTGCTCTTTTCGCAAACGGGGCGACTGCAGCGAGCGAAGTGACCTTCGTGCGATCAGTGACTACAACGCAGTCGTTCTGGCGAAAGGCTAGGTGTACTATTCTCCCGACCGCGAAATAAGCGCGCGCGCACAGGCGTCTACCCCCCCATGCCCCCCCCCCCCCCCGAGCAAAGTTCGCGCCCGGAGAGGAGCGCCTGAGAGCGCGCGTCGCGACGAGTGGGGGGGCCGACCTAAAGCCCCCCCGGAGCGCGCCCTCTGCGCCATCTCGCCGGTAATGCTGAAAACACGCTGGAAACACTGTGTATATAAATAGCTCGCCGTTTGAATGTCGAAGGACGTGCGCTTACGTGGATCAGTGGTTAGCGCCGCGCGCTGCAGAACGAGAGGTCCCTGGTTCGATGCCATGCGTCGGAAGCATTTTTCTGAATTATTTTTCTTTGAGGTTTTTATAAATATATCGACACATATACATATACGGGGCATGACGGCAACGGCGACGCCGACGGCGAAAACCAGCCGAGAGTGTCCATATAATTGCTATCGCAATAAAATACCGAGCTATCGTCGCCGTATGCAAGAATTCCGAAGGTATCACTGCCTGACTTCGGGAAACCCATATACGCTTGCAGTTGACAACCTTTCTAATGAAGGGCTATAAAGACGAAATGAATAATACCGGGGACAAAGGACAGCCCTGTCGTACTCCTTTCTCAATTGGAAAGCTTCTGATGGCTTCATTGTTGAAATACAGACAGCTTGCTAGATCCTGAGAGAGTATTTCTTTAGGGCCCACATACTGTTCTGGGAGGCCAAAGATGCACCAAACAGAGAAGATGTGCCTGTGTTCCACTCTACCAAATGCTTTGGTCTGATCAAGGGAAAGAAATACTCCCGAGGTCTGTTTTTTTTTTTCTGCATATTCGAAAATGTCTCTCATAATTGTAACAGGCACGACAATGGAACCAGGGCTTAAAGTCAGGGGGGGGGGGGGGGGGCCGGGGGGGGCCCGGCGCCCGTTCCATTTTTTAAGGAGGGGCTGGGCCCCCCCCCCTTGGCAGGACAGCTGTAATAGTGCTGCACTCATTTGACATGTGTACAGAGAAAGTATGACTAATATATTTATTTGTATGACATTCTAAGCATTTGTGCAGGGCTAGAGACAGTTGACTTCACTATATATATATATATATATATACGTAGATTATGAAGAGTCTGGCTTCGGTTGCCGTAGAACAAAATAGGAAAAATATATATACGCTTCTAAAAAACTGTTTATTGGTGACGTTTCGATCGGAGTCTTGATGAAGATCGGTCTCCGATCGAAACGTCCCCAATAAACAGTTTTTTAGAAGCGTATATATATTTTTCCTATATATATATATATATATATATATATATATATATATATATGCAGTATTAATGAGAACTAACAGACAAAGATGCCAAGGAAAGTATAGGGGAAGCTATTAGAAGTAATTGTAATGTAAACGTCAAGAAAGGAAAGTGGACGAAAAGATAACTTGCCACCGGCGGGGACCGAACCTGCGACCTTCGAATAACGCGTCCGATGCTCTAATAATGCTCCGATTCTATAAAGTGGACGGGGAGATGACCGCCACCGTAGCTCAGTGGTAGAGCATCGGACGCGTTATTCGAAGGTCGCAGGTTCGGATCCTGCCGGTGGCAAGTTATCTTTTCGTCCACTTTCCTTTCTTCACATTTACATTACAATTACTTCTAATAGCTTCCCCTATACTTTCCTTGGCATCTTTGTCTGTTAGTTCTCATTAATACTGTGTTTAACAAAGCAAACGAGCCCTTAAGTTTACAATTTCTTCCTTCATTTATATATATATATATATATATATATATATATATATATATATATATATATATATATATATATATTGTCGCTGCCCGACGAGGCCCCCCCCCCCCACCCCCCTTCCAATAATGGGAGACAATAAGGGTGACACCAACTCCTCCAAGAAAGGCCGCAAACGCAGTGACAGCAGTGTGGCTACTATCATAGCCTGCATCAGGCGGATAATAGGCCGCCACGATTTTGGATCAGACTGGTTCCATACACTCTTCCAGAATTAACTTCCTTCGAAAGGTCTGCGGTTTCTCATGTAAGTTGACAGGGGAACAGTTTGCGTGATTATTATGGTAGGAAGTTCTTCACAGCACCAATTCCTAGACGACCGCCAATGTGGGGATGGCATAACGGGACCTAAGAGACTGATATAACAGCGATCATGTCAAGAAAACTTTTCATATTAGTTCTTAGCGTATTAATTATGGTGCACTCGAGGTAACTTTTAAGGTCTTTTGTTATTATTTTTTATGTGAGCTCGGGGCTCTAACATTCGTGGCGTTTGATTTACATTTTCTATGCAACACGCATCGCATGCCACACTTCACCTCGACAAGCGAACTGTTTCTGACGCACGCGCAATGTGAGCACCGTGCGGTGGGCCAGGGTGTTGGCCAGGGCCTGTAAAGAGCCCAAACTCGCTCGCCCAATGCAGGCTTTCCTTTCCTCCTCAAAAAAGAAAAAAAAAGGGGGGGGGGGGGGAACAGCTTCGCACTAGTGGTCAGAAGACTGTAATCAGCGAAACTGGTTGTCTCTCCCTCCCCCCACACTCCCCTTTCCACACCCTTGCTATATTATACACGGCTATGCTTTCTCTACCAACTCCCCTCCATCTTTCCCTCCGCCTCCTCACCATGGCTACCCTTTCCCACCCCCCTTGCTACACTTACTGCACATGGCAACGCTATGCTTTCTCCTCTTTCTTTCTTTCTATTTTTCTCTTTCTCTGTTTTTATCTCTCTTATATCTGTATTTATTCGGTTTTCTTTCTCTCTCTCTCTCTCTCTATCTCTTCCTTTATATTTCTCGACCTTTATTTCTCCTTCTTGCCTTTCTTTCTCTTCATTTCTCACTTCCTCTTTTTTTTTGTATCTATTTCTCTGTTTCTTTTATTCTCTCTCTTACTCTCTTTCAATCTCTTTCTGCGTTACTGTCTAAGTAAGTAAGTGAATAAAGTAAAGTAAGGTAAAGTCGATTCCTCCAACCATCCCCGAAAGTGCGCTGCACTCAAGCTGATTCAGCACTGCCTCCTGGATCAGAGCTTTCTGTACGTCACTTGGTTTGAAGGTGAAAGCCTTTAATGACTCATACTCGCGGCGTCCGTCCGTCCGTCCGTGCCCTGGAGCGGTGCCACCTGTGGTCTATCCCCCCTCATACGCCAGGTTCGTCACGTTACGCTGACGCGAAAATTGAGCCTTGACGCATGCGCGTTTGAGCACGCCGGGCGTCCCTCCGTAACGAAGAGGCTTAGACGCAGTGGAGTGTGGGGAACGTCGCTGGCGCGAATTGCAGCATGTCGCATCTCGCGCCGACGAACGCTGGTCGCGTCGGTCTCGCCTCTCGCTAGCGTAGCGTCGCTGAACCAAGCCATAGGCTTTCTTCGCCGAACACACTTTGGAATTTACAAAGTGTCTTTTTTTTTTTTGCGGTGTGTGCGGGATCGGCGCACCATTGGCCAAGCGACGCTGTCATCTGATAACGTCTTCATGTGACGTTGCGTTGTGTAACGTCACAGTGACGTCATGACGACGTCGCAAATTGTGACTACCTGTGACGTTATGACGTCATATAGGGGACGTCATCACGTGATGGGTTTTTTTTTCAATCACTCGTGTTGACGGCGACGGACACTTTTCGCGTTTGATGAGGTGTCTCAGGCTTTCGACGTTAGTAACGTCGCTGCAATATACTCTCATGCGCAAGCTGGAGTGGCCCACAACGCTCTTTCTTGCAAGCGCGAAAATGAGCGCTGCATTGCTAACGCAGTATCCGAAAATCACGGGGATTTACCGCGTTGCCTGCCGTTCGCTCTACAAGAGGTGAAACCAGACTCATTCAGGGTGGAGACCCTCATTTTGCGTGTTATCACGTGGATAAGCCTGAGCGGCATTGTTGACCCTATAGAGGGCGTCGTAAAACCGAAGCGTTTACGAGCTACCACGCAAGTCCTATCTGGCGACGTACACCGGCTTCGTTTAGAAAAGCGTTGATGGGAGAGTTTGGTGGTTCACAGAAAAACAAAGAATTTAACAGATAGCACGGTTCATGTGAGAACATCGTTGTACGTAGTACGTAATGGGATTTCTGTGCTTTGCCTTTTTTAGATGCGAAGCATCTTATGCTCGGGGCTCTGTCCGTCCCTCCCGCGTCCCGCGTCCGCCGTCCCGAGTCCGGCCACTTTCATGAAGTAGGGAAGCACCCATTATGCGAACCAGAACACTGTAGTAATATGAAGGCCGTCAACCACTATCACAGTCGTCAGAGTTATGGCCGAGAGCACAGAGAGGCTGCTTAGCAATGGCTAGGCAGGTGGTGTCTGTCGCCCAGGTAGACCCATTCCTTGATCTTGCTTGCATGTGTTTGGAGGGGGCTTAGTCCGTCCCTCCTACCGCGTCTCACACCACCACAGCGCATGCGCGTCCCCTCCCCCTCTCTCTCCTACGCTCACTCCCTTTCTCTCCTCTAGGAATCCTCTACTCTACGGAGCGGCCCCCCGCGTCCCACACCCCCCTACAGCGCATGCGCGTCCCCTCCCCTATCCTCTCCTACGCTCACCCCCCATTCTCTCCTCTACTCTACGGAGCGGCTCCCGCGTCCCACACCCCCCACAGCGCATGCGCGTCCCCTCCCCCCTCTCTCCTCTAGGAATTCTCTACTCTACGGAGCGGCTCCCGCGTCCCACAGCGCATGCACGTCCCCTCCCCCCTCTCTCTCCTCTCCTACGGTCCCCCCCCCGTCCTGTCCTCTAGGAATCCTCTACGGAGCGCAGCGCACGACAGGTGGTGTGACAGCTGCATACTCCGCTGGGGGGCGCCACGGTAGTTCCGCGGTATGAAAATGACGGAGCGCGCGCGCCTCATTCTCTCTCCTGTGCAGCGCCGCGATGAGCGCCCGGACCACTGCCGTGAAATGAGAGCGGCGACGTTCCTCCCGCTCAAGCTAATTATCTCCCCGCTGCTTCGCATCCACACATGGTTCCCTTTAGCGGGAGATGGGGAAGTTTCTTTTCTTTTTTTTTTTTTTGAGAGCGCAGCTTTTAGGCACACGTTCCTGCGTTGAGCGGCGTTGCCGTTGCCGTCTCCGTCGCCGGCGTTTAAGCTTGCCGCAATTTATGCGGCCTACGGGTATTGCCACGGGGCCTAAGCGAAAACTATCATGATCATAAACGGGTATACGCCACAGAAATTGGGTGAATACCACTACTCACCACTGATCCACTAAAAATGAACAAGAAAACTATCGTAATCAAACGGGTATGTGCCACTGTGCGGCCTATCAGAAAACTGTCACCATCATAAACGGGTATGTGCCAGAGAAATTGGGTAAATCTCACTTCTCACCACTGGTTCAGTAAAAATGAAGAAGGCAACAGTTCGCCCAACGAATGGATGCGAAGCGATAGCGGTGAGTCGAAGACCCCGAGTACGTACGAGAGAACACTAGGGAACGGGAAATGCAACGGCGGTGGCGAGAAGACTTCGAAGCGATGGAAGGTCTGTGAGAGATGCGAACTCGCGGTTTCATTGCGAGTTTCTGTCTCTGGTGTTTGGACAATCGTGTCGTGTCTGTGATTCTCTGTGGTTTAACTCAAACCTCTCTGCGCTGAGTATCAACGTAGAAAAAACCTAGCATCACCTAGCTAAATTCTAGCAACAACCTAGAAACAACCTGCATCACCTAGCTGAGGCCTAGGAACAACCTAGAAGCAACCAAGTTAGCCTTCAGAATTGTCCAGTTTCGCTGTTTCAAGCCTTGCGCGGCTTAGTGTAACCTTCGCCATTTTTTTTCTCTCTTCTTCAACGTTTCTGTCGGGCATATAAGTGAAAGAGCAAGAAAAACATGAAATAAGCGTCCAATGTGCCAGTCGAACTTAAGGAGAAACTTGTAGCCACTTGTGTTTACGATTGTGGATGCGGAGGCGTCAAGCCATCCAGGAAGTAGCTTGTCGCTGAGCGCTATTGCTCGCGTGTGGGCGATGCTCGGCTGCGTCAGTGGAACTGCGAAGAGAAATTACCTGTTCGTGGGGCGTCCATTATTCATGTCACCTCGCGATGCGTATGTCGTAAAAGGTTACTGAAACAAAAGGGTTGAACGGCTTATAGCTGCATGCCTCGAACGCGGAAGCGCTTCTTCTTGATGTCACGGTACAGTTCGCAACTAGAGAGCCGCCATTATTTATCTGCTAGGTGTTGCTGCCTCACGCTGAGTGGCGTTGCGAGTTCCGGTCAAAGCCTTGACGTTTGCAGTGAGGTCGTATACGTATCGTCTGTGTAGTCGGTCTGTCCGCTTCTGCAGGGGCGCATTGTAAGAGTCATCACAAGAATATATATATATATATATATATATATATATATATATATATATATATATATATATATATATATATATATATATATATATATGTATATATATTATATATATATATATATATGTATATATATGACGTCAACTGAAATCTTCAGAAATGGCTTCACAAAGGTCGCTGTATTTTTCTTTTCTCCTCGGCATGCGTATTTGCCAGCCACACGTTTCATGCTTGATATTAGTCTTTTGGCAAGTTACCGGAAATACGGTACGCAAATACGGTAAGGCAGTACGGTATAGCACTCCTCCCTTCCGACTTGTTGTGCTTTTCCTAGCGAAGGCATCCCAACACCACAAAGGCTTTTTCAAAAATTACTGTGAGGTTGGGCCGCCTCATTGTTGCCTGTCAGCCTACTCATTGTTAGCAAGGAACTTGTCATTCGGGGGATGCACTGTCACTGCAACTGGGAGCGGCTGAAGCGCAACTAGTGTCCCTGTATATGCTACCGCAGGTGGCACACAAAGGGACTGTATATGCTACCTGCGGACTGCATATGCATATGGACTGTACAGGGACTGTATCAAATTACTGTATATGCTCCCGTAGGGAGCATTTGCGTACCGTATTAACGTAACTAGCTAAAGATTCTAATCTGGCCACGCGACGCAGAGAAATGAAATTTGGCCTTGTGAAGATCACACTGGTACCCGCCTCAGTGATTAAGTGATAATGGTGCTTGATTGCTGTCACAAAGGTCGCGAGATTGAATCCCGTATGCGGCGGCCGTGTTTCCATGGAATTGAAATGGTAGAGGCTCGTGTTCCGTACATTTAAGTTCACGTTGGAAAACCCCACGTGGTCGAAATTTCCGGAGCCCTCCACTACGACGTCTCTCGCAATCATGTCGTTGTTCTGGTACGTAAAGCTCCAACAGTCATTATTATAAATATAGGGCTGGTGTAGCTGCGTTCATGCGGTCAACGTGATAAGCACACTTAAAAAAAATTGTTCTTGCGGTAGTAGCTTTGCAGTGATTCGAAACTTACTAATAATAATAACTTTCACGAGCACTAGTTCACACCGTCATGGCTTTGTGAGAGTGCGCCCTGAATTCCCTAAATCGAACGTCACCTTCGTTTCAATAACGAGTTATATTACTTGGTAAGTTTCACGTACTTAACTCAGATAATAAATACGCATTATCCGGTTTCGTTATAACAGGCTTCTACTTTAACAGCAGTCAAAATAATTCACAAAGTAATTAGAACCATGTGCAATATAATGTACAAGGAGCCTTGGGAGGATATCGCGAAGAAAAAAATAATAGTGGAATGAAAAAAGGAATCTAAATGAAACAAAATAGTTTTCACAATAAAATAAACTGACTTTCGTTAGAGAGAGAAAGGCAAAGGAAAGGCAGGGAGGTTAACTATAGGTTTCACCCGGTTCGCGACATTACACAGGGCAGGGGGGAAGGGGATGAAAAGAACAGAGGAAGGAAGAAGGAAAGATAGCACATCTTAAAACGCTCGCACGCAAGCAGGGTTGCCATTGGATGGACATGAAAAGGCGCCAAAACTCACGCCAAATGTAGCCAAAGTAGCCATGTCATTTGATATTATCGCCGAATTTTTAACCAAATGGAAAAGAAGCGGTATTATCAACAGAGTCTTCACTATTGATGAATAAATAAAACCATTTTGAATAAGTAAGATCACAAGTTTAAGAAAGAGCCATGGCGCCAACTGGAACTTTTCGTCGCCAACGGGGTCCAAAAGTAGCCAATTTGGCGCAAAGTAGCCACCAACGGCAACCCTGCACGCAAGGCAGTTGCCGTCAGCGCGCATACCCTGACGGCTTCAAGCGGCGAACTGTTACAGGGCATGGTTCGACTGCAACAGTGTTAAATGAAGTAGACTCTCATTAAAATTTTCTTAGTCTCCAGCAGGACCGTAGCCAGGAATTTTTTTCGGGGGGGGGGGGGGGAGGGGGGTGGCACTTGTTGAAGACTTTGAAAAACTCCTATTTCCTTATTTATTCTCGGTAAAACACCTCCCCTCCATCCGAATTTAGGGGGGGGGGGGGGGCAGGGCACCCCCCTGGCTACGGGCCTGGTCTCCAGGCTAATCGTATGCAGCGATTCAAAGATACGGTGTAAACAGAATCGCAGGGCAAAAAGTTTACCGGCAGGGTCCGCTTCCTCACTGGAGGGGCGCCGTCTGCTTCAAGTGGAATATACCACGTAGTACATCGAAGGCGTGAAGCACGAGGACACCATCGCGCCTTTAGATGAAATTTCGTTTCGATTCCGCGTCAATCGATCACGCCTCCTGCCACAACGACCGAACGCCTCCGAGAACTCCGTCGGGGCCTACGGGACGGCGTCTCCTCCGAGGCTCATGCGGGAGACGCCTGCGGGAGATTGATTGAGAACGGCCGGCGGGGCTCCCACGAGCAGGTGAAACTTCGGGAACCTTTGGTTCGCGATGGCTACTGCGCATGACCGTGTATCGCCGTTGCCGAGATGGCGGCTTTGTGTTTGTTGCCGCTGCGGGTCATTTGGTCATTTTAGTAAGGAAGAGTTGCAAGAAAGGTAGGTGTTCATGATGAAACAAGCATAATGTGCACGAAGACTTAGAAATGACAAAGGACGGAGTTACGGTACACAAATACAGTAAGACAGTACGGTAGCACTCCGTCCTGTGTCCTTTGTCCTGTGTCCTTTCTAAGTCTTCGTGCGTATTGCGCTTGTTTCATCATGAACCTTTACCAACATGCCCAACTGGCAGTCATCCTGGTAGGTGTGTCAGCCAGGTCTTCTAGACCAGCTGGCTAGTCGCTATGTGTAATGGAGGCAAATGAAAAAATCTTAATTTTCCTAAGATGATTCGAAGGCGAACACCACAGTTTTTTTTCTGTTTATTTTTAGTCGATTTTAGATTTGCGACAGGCCGCAAATCGAAATTCAAGGCTGCCTGTCGAAGTAGCGAGAATATACAGCTTTTTCTTGTGTCTCGCGGTCCCCAAACTTGTGACGATGACTGTGCTAGGTTAGCCTTACATGACATAACAATTTGTCTACAGTACTCTGAAGGCTTACCTTCGGCGAACCGATCGAATCCACACTTTAATCAATAAAAAAAAAAGAGTACACACGGTGCGCTGCTGATCGCGATTAAGCCCGATCCGAATCAAATTTCGCAATAGCGATTGGCTTCCCTTCTGCACCTTGCGCCTATCACGATCGAGAAATTCGATCCGAATCATGTCCGATCGCGATCAGACGTGACCGTGTGACACCGCTATTACTCTTTTCGGTGAGTCCCTGACTCTCCACGTGTATGACTCTCTTTAAAGAGACACGTTAACCCTCTTGCAGGTCACGCGACTGTCTTACGAAGGTATCAACTTTAAAGAGAGTCCATGTGTCTCTTTAAGGAGAGTCACAAACGTGGGAATTCAGGAGTCACAAAAAAAAAAAAGAGTCAAAGCACGCCTTTTTTTGTCTTTAGAGTATGTGGCAAGGGCGACCACGAATCATCAAGCCTTCGAACCGGAGTAGCGACGTGAAGGATGACCTTTCCCGCCATCCAGTGGGCAAATAAACGACGGTTTCTGTTACATACTGTGACAGGGATGACCATTACGGCGAATTGATTTCACGGGCGTAGCGGTAACGGCCGCGTCTCACGACCCCGGAAGGCTTTCCGGTACTGAAACAAAGCGCATTTATCCGATCGCTTCCCTGAGCGAAAAGAGTTAGGTCTAATTTTATTTCTATTTCTTGCTCAGGAAATCTTTGTGTTTCGATCTTTGTTCGCATAATTCGTTGTGACGGTGCAAAACGACCACCCTTTCGTATGACTAATCGGTCGGGAATCGAAGGCGTACACTTAGCTTCTTAAGTGCTTTCAGGAGATCCTCATCTAATCCGTCTCGGATTACGCTGAACGAACGGAAGATCCGTTGCGAAAGCGGAAACGTGACCTGCGATCGTGATTTATTTCCCGAAGTCACATCTGCTGCCTTCGTCTCTCTTACAGCATCGGTCACATTATTTCGAATCGTGCTCAAAAAGCTAACATCACAGAAAACCAACTTATCATGTGTTGAATAATGTTTCTTTTAATCGACTCAATATGTGCAGATGTTATCAAGGCACAGCTCCGTAACCTCTATCGTCGCTTAGGCAGTATACCAAGATACTGTCACGTGGTAGTGACTGTCAAGAAATGAAAACACAGCCGGTAAAGCCGAGAAACCTGATTGGGCGAACTTGTGCCCTGCGAAGAAAGTAACAATGAATGTGCCCCACAAGCATAGAGCACAGTCGTTGGTCGTCGCTAATCTGATGGTCACCAGAACACTTCGTTTTTATACATGAGTGATCGAAAATTCCAGCGTTATCAATGGTGCTCGCGTTTGCTCTTGAATAAACCCGAGTACTCGTGCCGTGTGCGCAGTCTAATCGAAACAGTGAGAAACTATCACGAAGTTTCCCCTAACATTAAAGCGCAGCCGCCGTGAAGAGGTGGCGACAGCTTTTTTGGGTGAAGCAGGACCACATAAAAAATAAGGAAAATAAGCACTCGTGGCAATATTAAGCAAATGAACCTAGATGAGTTGAATAATGATTAACGATTCATTGTCTATGCCATGTACTTCAGGCAATAAAAACAAATCCGTAGAAATCTTTTTTGAAGAGAGAAAGCAAAGCGAGGTGCACAAATTTTAAGATATATTATTCCCTGTTGTGAATGAAGTCCGAGTTTACAAAGTGTTACCTTGAACGCGTGAAAGGAGGTGATTCTGCTGATACTATTTGATATTCGGTTTGCGATTTTGTTGAAGCAATTTACTTGAGGACGAACTGAGATACTATAGCTTCCTTCATGCATCTGTCCTGGTAAGTTTTGTTGCACATGTATTGCTGTGGATAGCTTGGGATAAACGACACCTCGGCAAATCCATATATTCATATTTTGCTACAAATTTTAAAATTAAGGAATAAAGAAATGATGGCGCCTTTAAACCATACCCTGGCGGTGTCCGCAGTTGCGGGAACCTGGGTGAAAACTCGCGGCTGTGACGTGCAACTCTGCTAGAACATCTCCTACTTTCAAGCCATAATAACGCCGGCGATTGCGCACACTGAGAAGCAGTTGGGCCCTTATTACTGCAAGCTACTTAATATAATAATCATATCTTAGGTGCCATGTACCGAAACCACGATATGATTATGAGCCACACCATAGTGGAGATTTGGGAAATTTCGTTGACCTGGTGTTCTTTAACGTGCACTTAAATCTAGGTACACGGGCCTCTATCCATTTCACCTCCATGGAAATGTGGCCGCCAAGGCCGGGATTGAACCCGCAACTTCCGAGTCAGCAGCCGAGCACCGTAACCCACTGTACCAACGTGACAGCTAACCAGTTAATATCAGCCGCACTTAAATACAATTTCAACTCCAGCTTTTCTGTGCGAAAGTATTTCTGTTTTGTTTGCACAGACAACGTCCCTATATATATATAACTGGACCACACTTTTGGGAGATTACAGCTTTTCCGAGAAGTCTGCCTTTCGTATAGTGTTTTGTAGCGACCGTATTGACAGCGTAGATTCCCTGTTGTTACAACTACAAGCGGGCACGTACACGGCATTGTACCGCGTCACTCTGTCCACGGCCAGCCGCATCTTGCCCTGGTCCCGGAAGACGCCCTGAATGCTATTGCCCACTACCCTATGATTACGTACGAAAGGTATGAGTCGCCGCGGGGCAATCGCGGGGCGCAGCAAAACTGCTGCGATTTCGTTTCCGCCCTGGCGAGCGGCAACTGCGACGCGCGAGCCCGGTGATATATGACCGGGGTACACGCTATAAGAAGCGTTGTGTTCATGTATCCCGCGATCGTGCGATCACGTGACCCGTGAAGCGAGCGATGCGCTTTCCTAGTCGTCGTTACTCGCGTCGTTGGTAGCGACAAGCCGCGATAGCATAAATTCCGAGAAAATTACAGCGCAAACACACGACACATTCACGCACGCACACACACACCCACACACCCAGGCACCAAACAAGTACAGCGCTGACACGTACAACGCTGTACGTGTGTGCCTGGGTGTGTGGGTGTGTGTGGGTGTGTGCGTGAATGTGTCGTGTGTTTGCGCTCAAATTAATTTTTTCCGAAATGATCTACCAACTAGCCTAACAACAAGTTCTTTATAGCACATATTGTTTACTAACGCGATAATGACGAAATGCATGCTACAAATACCAGGAAAGTAGTAAAGCACTGTCAACTTCGATTTTCGCATTAAAGTAATGATTGTCGTGGTTTTGCGTCCTATATGAGAGACGCCGTACGGAATGCTGCGGAAATTTCTATCAGAGGTTTTTTGATGTGACCTAAATGTAGGTACAGAGGCCTCTAGCATGTCGCCTTCATCGAAATGCGGCTGCAGTGGTCGGAATTCGATCGCGCGACCTTGAGGTAAGCAGTAAAGCGCCATAACCACAGGAAAATCACGGGGTATTTTTCGCAATAAGATAGCGCGAAAGCTATGGGCATTCATCGTGCGCACATGGCATATTTGTGAAGTACTTGAGATGGCGATTTCTTTTTTTTATTCATTGTTCCAGTTTCACATGCCGAAGGCAAGGTATGGTTGCGAGGCACGCCACTGCGCTCGCCCGATCTAGACTTCTTAAGTTGCATTTAACTAAAGGCAGCAACCACCAATAATCAGTGGTGCTTAGCCGCTTGTATCGAATATGAGATTCCAGTCGCTATAAAATTAGTAAGCAGCACACCCCCCATAACAGAGGATCTTGGATACTTACGAAGAGCTCTTCTGTACACAGTCCTCTCTCGACATCAGTTCGCCAAAGCAGGACAAGGGACACTTTATGGCGCTTTGGTATGACAGAGAATGAACTGGCCAGACTTCTCTTGTCAAATGAGTCTTCGTGATGTCCGTTCTCTTTTTATCTCCCAACGGAGCCATTTTTTATTTTTTTCTGGAAGAAAAATAAGAAATGGTCATAAATAAACGTTTTACAGAACTTAAAGGAGCGGAGGTAGTCCCTTTTGCTGTCAACTCCAGAGGTCGCGACACGAGTCGAGAGCGACTCTGATTTCATTTTCGGTCAGCTGGGCGACTCGGTTTCAAGACGACGAACGCGCTAGAGAAACCTTCGGGGAGTGGAAATCCGCAGAAGCGAAGACAATGTAAAACAAACAGAGCAAATATCGAAGAACAGCGGCGTGTGCAAAGCCATGGAGTCGTGGACAGCTGGACGTAAAGGGAAGAAGAAAAGTACATCAAGTAAATCGATCGGCAGCGCGAGCTTTTTGGAGTTTGGAGGAGAAATGTCGAGACGAGAATGAATGGGACGGGGATATGTTTTTGTCGAGAAGGCAACGCCGTCACCCAGTTGAGCAGACGTGGACGACAAGTTTCGAATCGCAGTGATGGACCAGCCAAGCCTGAAATAGAATTTCTGCGCCACCGAGCTAGTGTAGCGCGCCGCAAGCTGTGGACTAGAGTATCGTCCCTTATTTTCTGCTTCGTGTTCTCTGTGTTCTGTTTTATCCTGTGTGCGTGCGTGCGTGTGTGCGTGCGTGCGCGTGCGTGCGTGCGCGTGCGTGCGTGCGTGCGTGCGCGCGCGTGCGTGCGTGCGTGTGTGTGTGTGTGTGTGTGTGTGTGTTTGTGTGTGTGTGTGTGTGTGTGTGTGTGTGTGTGTGTGTGTGTGTGTGTGTGTGTGTGTGTGTTTGTGTGTTTGTAGGAGGTGGGGGGGTGTTTGCGCGCGTGCGAGCTTGGATTACAAATGCGTTCGAGGAAACCGAAATTCAGTATTGTTTAATCAAGTTCTCTTTGTGAATTTTTTTTTGAAGATATACGGGACGCTTACCGAATGGACATTCCGTGCCTTAAAGGGGCCCTGCAACACTTTTTGAGCATGGTCAGAAAACGCCGCCGATCGGTAGTCGAGGCTCCCAAGAACACGCGAGCTAATTATTATAGCGCAACACGTGGCCTGGAGTTTACAATAAATTCTAAAAAATCGGGGGGACCCTTAAGATTCGCCTTTAAGAGTTGAACGCGATAGTGATATACCGCCCCTACTGCGTACTTCAATCACTTAGTGCATACTATGTAATGGGTAGTATGGTTTAAACCAGGAGAAATTATGCGCGGCAAATGTGGGAAATGTTTTCGAACTTGCTATGCACCCACTACGTGGTGTTAAGAGAATACGCGCAGTAAGGTGTGTGCCGTTTGTAATGGGTGGCTGGCTTTAAACTATGGAATCATTATGATAGTCACATATTCTGACGCCCGATGGCAATTTACGCTTGTACCACGCAATATTCCTGGGATATTACATGTTATATTGCGACGCCTATATAAAGGACGCTTGCGTTTGCGAAGCAGAGGAAGTTATTTTCACAGTATATCCAAGCAGAGGCACGGCTGTCTGGTTGAACACCTGCTTGCCACACAGACGACCCGGGTTCGATCCTCACTCGGACCCGAAAATTTTTATTATTTATTTTATTTGCATCTTTCTCGATTTTTCGGTCACGGACAAGATGGTGATTTTTCGGTCACGGACAAGATGATGATTTTTCGCTCACAACCAACGACGCCGACGCCGACGCCGGAATTTCTGCGAAACGAGCTCTTTAACGCTATCGCGTTAAAAGTCAGCTAAAACTCGCTTTCGCTTCTCTCGACAAATGATGCTACATGTTCAAATATCACTGGGTCACAGGCCCAAGCATGACGCCATTGGCTGATTTGAGCATGGTGCGCTCCGGAGTTACTGGGGCCGCCGCGGGAGGCCGCGACTTGTCCACGCGTGCACGCGCGATCGCACTGAAAAGCCGCGCTTTCGAAGAAAAATCAAAGAGAAAATGTGCTCAGGGTCACGAGGCGTGCGTGACGTATCTTCTTCCCTCTGCCTGCCCTCCCTGCTTAGCTTCCGGTGAGTTCGTCGGGACGGGAGGAGAGAAAGCAATTGCAGCATGCGACAAATCTTTGTAACTCCGCTCATACTGGACGGATTCTAAAAATTTTTGCGGCGGTCAATTCGTGAGGCAATAAGCTCTTTTAGTGAATCCATTCCATGGCTACTTAGAAAAGTGTTGCAAGGCCCCTTTAATGCAAAGACGTAGACAAGAGTAACGGCTGTCTGAAGATCCTAACCTAACCAGGAGAAGTTCTAGCTGTGTTCGCGGAAACAGCATAAACCATCGTTTATCTGTAGACCAGGGGCGCAGGCAGAAATTTTTTCGGAGGATAGCACCTCCTTGATCTGAGGAGGGGGCTAGGCAGGCAGATGGTCATTTTGCGCTCTGTATGCCATGGCGAAAAAAATTTGGGGAGGGGTGTGGCACGGGCCCGGTGTGCCACCCCCTGACTACTATGCTACTGTGGAGCTGATTCGGCAAATGGATTCTCATTAAACTGCCGATGACGTCAGCTTCGTTATCACAACCATGCTCCATGCAAAGTGAGGACACGTTAACTGAATTCATTGTTTTTCATGTTTGTGCGTGTTGGGTTAGGCGGTAGAGCATTAAGCTCTTGATATCAGGGTCGTGGGTTCAAGCCCCACCTTGGGCGCCAACTGTGGGTGTTGGGCTTTGATGTGATTACGGAAGGGATGCAGCAAGCCAAATACCCGCAAGTTCTTAGCCCAATTTGTTCAGTGGCACCATTAACGCGCCCTCGTGAATTAGTGCTCGTGACGGGGATTTCATTGCGCTTTTTGAAATATGCGGAGACTTTAGTGTATGACGTCTACTTTTTGGAGGAAGACAGAGATTGAGATAGTGTCATCCCGTACTTTAAAAAAAACGTATGGCAGTTACACTACTCTGAAACCTGAGAAAGTGCGTAGCACGGGCGCCCAGCGATTCCCGTTCATAGAGTTCCCACTGCTCCGCTTACAATGGCTTCGATGACGTCAATGTTGGAGGTACGCATGTAGGATTTCTCCGCCACGAATAGAATTTTGTTAGGGACATTCGCAAAATCGGTGTGCGACATGTGCGCTGCCTTTTTTCTGCGCCTTACCAACTTCCAAGTTGTTACGGCTCCTGAGACACCTGTCGTCTGCAGCGAGTTCCGTCAGGTTGTCTCCTCCATCAGATGTAGCAACGCAGCGCCGTCGCAGCGTAAGGGAAGGGGCACTTGATCGCTCGGTGAGGTGGCGGCGCCCTCTCTTGCACAGCTCTGAAGTCAGGCGTAGGTTTCTGAAACGCTTTTAGCGATATTTAATTAGTTATTGCGGTTACTGTTTGGTTATTTCTGTTAATTATATTGTTTTAGACCTTGTTCGTTCATTTTAATCTGATTTTGAGCATTGCTAGGCCTATGGCTTGCATTGAGCGCTTTACTGGAAGCGTGATCACGACACGTGAGTTGTATGGATGGACGACAAGCCAGGCGCCTAATGTGCTCCGCACTTAAAAAAGAAGGTTAGTATAAAATGTAGTAATAAAACTCCAACATTTACTACGCCCTGGACACATTTACTACATTTCGCTGACGTTTTCGACTTTATGGTTAGTAAGTATAGCTGTTACTACTTCGCGTGTCAGGGTTAGTAGAGGTTACGATCCCCGCATGTGACGTCTTAGTAAATGTAACTATACCTCTACCAGCTGCGGTATGTTATCCTGTAATTGTGACAGTGTTTTGAAAAGTCTGGCCAAGCTACAATTTTCTTAATTATCTTGGAATAAAAATTTCAGGCTACGTCATGGCACACGTATATATCAGTACTGAAATATAAAAATCCGAGTCCAAAATATCAAATGCATATCTGAATTCATGGTTAGCTCACTTGTACAACGTGTACTACCCCAAAGTAGGGCTATATATATATATATATATATATATATATATATATATATATATATATATATATATATATATATATATATATATATATATATATATATGCATTGTTATATGAGAATGTCGTTTTATTTACTAGGTAATCACACGAAAATACAATACCATAAAGTCTTACTCTTTTTTTTACTTCAGCTAGCAATGGTAGCAACGTTACTTTGTTTTACTACTTCTCTATAGGTAGTAGCACTAAGTAGTAAGTGCCCTGGTAGCAAATATACTAACGTCGCAGTTACTACGTTCCGTTACTGCCAAAGGTAGTAAATATTGTGACAAACTTACTACCTCAGTCTTAGTAAGTACCAACACTTTCTTTTTTTAATGGGCCCTCTCCTTGAGGTGACAGCGAACGGCCAGATGCGGAAGCACCTGGCGGAACTGACGTGATCCCTGGCACGCTACTGTAGGGTCCAAGTCCTTAATTGCTAAGTCGCAGGCCGTGAGATCGTGTAACCGGGTGTGAACTCACTAACAATGCAAGCGATGTGCCGTGCGACAAAGTGATCGCGTGCGGGCTGAGCTCCTTTCCTTTCAACGTCGCTTCTTCCGGAACTTCCTCCGCTCCTGTTGGGTAATTGCGTGGTACGGATGTGTTCTGTTGACGACAACCCTTTACGTGCACGATGTGGCAGCGAAAGGTGTCTGGCTGCTTTGAGCACTTGTTAAGTGACGATAAACATTGCGTGTATTTCGTCGACTTGCTTTTCTTTTGCGTTGCATGTGTGATTTCATGGATGGGGATTTTACCACGAATTGGAAAAAGAAACAAAACTAGAGGCTGCTGCTTTCCTAAAATGCCGTACATACGTGTATTTAAAGCGCCCGCGAGTATGAGTCAATAATCCTGGAAATAAACATCGAAAATGAACTAGCGAGAACGATTATTCCAGTGTAAGCGGGGTCAAACTTTGATGTACGAGTACACCGCAAGTAATTAGAAGATATCTACCAATCCCATTGGAGCCCTTGAGCGAAAACTTTTAATCATCGTTTTAATCAACATCACCCGATTCCTATTTATCTCTCGTTCTCTCTCTTTTATGTGTACCCTATCTACCGTCTAGGTTTTTCAAATGTGAAGATAATTTTCTCGAAGGTTCTAATAAAACCAAGTCCCAAGTCATGTCGGTGGCATCAGTTAAGGAAGAGCGGGCTTTAACTTGAGTAAATATGGTACCAACGTCGTTTCGTATCTTGTGCATAAGAGTATAAATCTCACAAAAAAATAAAGAGAGAAAATAAGTCAGTTGGGATAAGGAGTGATCATTAGAGCATACCTGACCTAACAACCTTTTTATTATTTTTTTCTTATTCGTGCATGCGTGCTCGTGGCACGGCTTCGCGTGTCACTCGCCTTTCGTAATATCTCCCTCCGGCACCGAGGATGCTTTCCTCTCCGTCGTTGAGCATAGGAGCCGCGTTTCTGGTTCGCCCTCTTGATTGGTCGCACTCACGCGATTAACACCTCCTTTACTCCCTTCTTTCACAGAACGCAGATGGTCGTCGTGGGACCGCCGCGTCCCTTCTCACCCTTGAGATCCCGTGGGCGCCTTGCCTTCTTCCCGTAATGGATCCATTCTACGCTCGTCTCGTATTAGACGCCCGAAACGATTGTACCACGCGCGCGCTCTCGGATATCCGCGCGCCGTGTCACGAAGAGCTCTCAAGCCGAGCCAGCGGCTCGAACCAGGGGAGTGTGTGAGCCCACGCTATCTCGGGACGTTTCTTTTTCTGCCCCGAGCCAAGAGATGAACTGGCAGGCAACTCCGCGACTCGCGTGACCACTGGCCCAAAGACCTCTCTAGTCCAATCCAGCGCGCTCTACGCACGATAAGTACCCGCGTGTGCGTGTGAGAACGTTTCGTTACTGCGCGGAATCGTCTTGCAGTTTTGTTGCTCCTGGTATACCCCAGGATTAGTCGTACATTCGAATTAATGGGGGGTCAATCACGCGATCTATGGCTGGTTAGAAACTAAAAATAAGTAGAACTGCGGCGTGCTTCCCATTCATCTGAGTAAGTGAGTCGTGCTTTTTGTTTCCGTTCGAGGTGTAGGAAACGGCGTCGCCCGAAGAAATATCCCCGGAAACTACGTTGCTGGAAGATCCGTCCCCTCTGGAATCGCTCTCTCGGAGATAAAGTCCCCGAGGGAAACATAACCGAAGAAAGTATTCTGCTCGAACTTTCTTTACAAAGAACTGCCATATCTATTCGATACTTGTCATAATTTTCCGCCACCTTTGGGTCGAAAGAAGAACAAAGTTAAAACGAAGTCATGTGTCTAATAGCCTCCAGGAAATCAATTTTCGTCGTCCTGGCAGTGTAGTGTTCGCATAGGTTGTAAACATGTTGCTGCATGGCCATTAGCGTTGATTTCTTCCTCTTCTCTATGGGTGCCCCAACATGAGATGGGGGCATCTTCATTGTCACGGCGGCTTCTTCGATGCGTCGATTGCCTTCCACACTGTTGACACAGTGGAGAGAAGGAAGGGCGGAGAGGAGGAAGGGGCGTCTGATGTCATTCGAAGGTTCGTTCATCGGCCTTACTCGGGCCCTTAACAGGGACCGGGAAAAGCCGATGTTGATGAATCGACGACAGTCCGTTTCGCAGTCCGTGTCTGTGAGTGCGCCTTTTTCGGTCAAGACAAGCACACTCCAACTGGCCCGAATGTCCGTCTTTCCACGTAAATCTAACTGTTCGAGAGCATGCTGGACATGAACGGGCATAAGACGAAGAACGATGATAGGCGCAGTGCAGTGGCTACGGTGCTCGGCTGCTGACCCGAAAATCGCGCGTGCGATCCTGGGCGCGACGGTCGCATTTACGATGGGGGGCGAAAATGCTGGAGGCCCGTGTCCATAGGTTCAGGAGCACGTTAGTGAACCACAGGGGGTCGAAATTTCCTGAGCCTTTCACTACGGCGTTCCTCATAATCATATCAGGCTTTTGGCACCTAAAGCTCCAGCAATTATTATTAACGATCTTTGGCCTTATTTTTTTTTAAGCGATACAACTTGAATGCTCGCTCTGCAGACATGTATATATGACCTTACGTATGTGGCTGCAAACTTGTGAAAAAAGGCATTGTGAAGACAGTGAGGAAATATCGCATTTTCCTGATTTTCTTGAGGATTTCGGACACGTTTTCCGAAACTATCGGTGTAGTAAAAAGAAGTAACTGGCGCCGACTGTCAGTTTTGCCATTTTTTGAGGCACCGAAGCCTTCGCATTGAAAGGAAAATAAAACCTGTGGTACCCACTCCTGCATGGACCCTAGTAGGGCCACGTGCAAGTTGTAGAAAAACAAATACCTTGCGAGGCTTGATTCGCGTGCAGTCACTTTTGCTTCGTCCGAAACCCACCTTGATACATCGCCGCCATATTGGCCTCCTACGGTTCTACCCACCTCGCTTCACACGCAATGGCGCTAGGTGTCAAGGCGCTCGTACGGTGTTAAAAAAATAATAATACTGCACTTTCGAGAAGCCGACAATGACGGCGAGGATTGGGCGAACAATTGGATTCATTAGCGATGCACCGGAGCTGGAATGACTTTGGCACTGATAACGCGAACTGAAACAGATTCACACGTCCCCTATACTTTCTTTCCTGCTTCATTTTTTTTTTTTTTTGGTATCGGCACTTCGCTGGCAAACGAGTTCTCGTGTTTCCTATATCGCTGCGTAAAAGGAACGCTGCGTCAGCAGTGGGCTCGCCTCGCTGAACAAACAGAGCGATACCGTGGATGAGGGGTTCATTGTTTTCTGAAACGTGTTCCCGGCCAAGGTAAACAGACTGTCGACAGAGCAGTGATTCTGCTGTTTTCAGTTTTTGCCGAGCTCAAAGAGACAGCTTTTGCCAGCAGTACATACTTTCTTGCAAGCATTTCTTCTTTTTTTCCAGCCCCCCCCCCCCCCCCCCCCTGCCCCATTCTTTTTTTAGTTCTGCCTTGTACTTTGCACTGCATGTGATGCGGGCACGTCAGGGACTAGTTAACGTAGTCAAACAAGTCGCAAGAGCGAGCGAGTCTAGACAGAACCTCATTTAGGATGCCTACGAAGAGCAGACAGCCTCGAACAGCAGCCCTCATTCAGTTAGGGATGAGCAAACAAAATTAACTCTACTTTAAATAGCAACATGCTTGCGCACCACATACCAGAAGCCCTTCGCTATGGATTAAGCTGTCAGCGGCGTTGAGTACATTTGATATTCTTTCTCTGCAATAGCGCAACTCTTGATCTAACTACCCATTTAGACGGCATTTTTTATAGTCTGAAATAGACTGCCTTACTATTAAAGTTGTTACTAGTACTTGTTACTAGCACTAAAAAATGCGGGAGAGAGAGAGAGAGCGAAATTTATTAGAAGGCCGAGAGGTCGGCCTGAGCTTGTGCGCTCTGGCCTGCTACTCAGCACAGGGGAAAAGGGAAAGGGAAGAAAAGGGTGATGATGATGATAGGGACAGGAAGAGGTGATGCGTATGTACATTGACCACGTCACACCCAGTGGTCTTCTTAAAGTCTACTGTCAAGTCCAGTATTTTTCATAAAATCTATAAGTGCCCTTGTAGCAGTCCTTGATGCTGTCTGGTCGGACAATGCGGACAATATGTTAGTTTCACTTAGTGTGTTAACACCGATGCCGGCCAACGTTGAAACCAGCATCTTCCGCTGGGACACGTAAAGAGGGCAGTCGCACAATGAATGTGTTAGAGTCTCAACCACTGGACAGCGCTCACAGTTCGGGCTGTCAACACGGCCGATGAGGTGCGCGTAGCGTCGGGTGCAAAGCTCGCACAGCGAAGCATGGGCCCTGTCGCCGCTCGCTCGGCAACCTATTTCTCTACTTCTCTATACTTCTCTGAAGAGCTGGGCGGCCTTCTTTGTTTCTCTCTAGCTTTCTCTTTCTTTCCCCCTCTCTTTCTCTCTTCTTTCTGTTCTTTTTCAGTCTTTCTTTTCTGTGTTTATTTCTATTTCTCTCTATCTCTTTCTTTTCCATTTCTTTCTCTTTCTATCACTCTTTCTCTTTCTTGTCTATCTTTGTCTCACTCTCTCTCTATTGCTCGCTTGCTTCCTCTTTCTTTCTATCTTCATTTCTCTCTCTCTCTCTATTTCCCTCTTTCTCTTTCCTTGTATCTCTATCTTTCTTTCTCGTTCTGCATTTCTTTCTCCCTATTTCTAAATTTTTATTACATGCTTTACTCTCTCCCTTATTCTTTTACCTCCTCCTCACCCTCACTCCCCTTTTCTAACCCCCTTCCTATACAATACTATACAAGGATATGCTATGCTCTATCAGCGTGCCTTGATATCCGAGTGGTAAAGACGCCCACCTTCGGGTCGTGGGAAAGCGGGCTCCAATCCCGCTTCATCATGACGAACTTTCTTGGCCAATATTTTTGTCTTTCTTTATATCTTTCTTTCTGTCTTCGCTATGAGCTTCGCCCTTGCTATACACCGGACAAATAGGCTCACCTGTTCTGGGAGCGATGCAGAAGGGGAAGAAGAGGACGAAGAAAGCGCGTGTCGGTTCATGATTATGATAATTTTGGGTCACGACAGATTACGCCGAGCTAGAACAGCTTCGCTGTTAAAATGACTACCGTTTCTTAATGTAAATGTATTGCCAGCCCCTAGTAATGAGCTTTCTTCGGCGCAAGACACTCTGGCAGGCCGTGTGTGCAGCGGCAGCCCGCTTTCCGGGCGTACCCGAGTTTCTGTATATTCGCGCCCTCTATTCAACGCTTTCATACACTACATTGTCTATAGCGTGCGTCCGCGCGCGCACCCCTGTCAAGGACAGGACACCCTTCTTTTCCCTAAGCACGATACAGGGCTCCCTTCTTCCGAGGCCTTGTATTGCGAAGCTTCCCTAAATAAGCTCATAACTCCTCCCACGTGCTTCCAGCTGTGTCCAACCTAGATGATTAATAAGGCCTGCCGTATCGATCCTTCCTTCCTCCTCCTCTTCACCTTCCGGTGGCGTCGCGGTCTTCGAGTCTCGTCGCCTGTTCCTGACATCCATTCAGGCGCGAAAGAACAAGCAGACACCCCTGAGCTGCTGCTTCTTCTACTTGGCCCGGGGATCCTCGACTCGGACAAGCTTGACACGCTTGTAAGGCGCCCATGTCCGACAAGAAACTCGTACTTTCTCTTATCAGCAAGAAAAAGAAGGGTGCAGCGCAGTGGAGGCCACGCCTGACGTCCGTCGTACGTCGTTAGGCCTAGCTTCGATCTCGAACAGCTCCCCTGAAATCAAGCCTTGCATTGCGAGGGCTGTAGGCCGCGGTGTCATGAGGCGATGCATTTACATTGATTATGTTGCTAATGGTTTGAAGGCGGATGGCGTAGATGTCTCTGGTTATAAAAGTGTCGATTGCGTCGCTATGCAGCTTGTGCAACGCTGAACGGTTCTAACAAGGTCTCGTAGAATGTGTGCGTTTTCTCGTGTCTATCGTGTCGTAGCTACCCCCCCCCCCCCCCCCCTCTTTTCCATTCGTCGTTACTGAAACACAAACGTCGCCTTTTCGTTGTATACTATTGTCCTGGGTTCTCTAACATCGATGCGTCAATGGGTGTTGGCGGTTGCTGTGCGCAACATGCCACTGTTTCGCCAACTAGCGTTTTGGCGTAAGGATTCTTCACGGAAGCACCTGCGCCCTGCTTCTGCTTATTCGACGCGGAGATTCCTTTTTTTTTTTTTGTATGTGCGTGTCTTTTTATTCTCAACTCTCTCGCTGTTCTCCTTCACTTATCATTCGGCCCTTGCCCACGCTAATGCAAGCCTGCCGATTTCATTAGACCATCCCGAGTTGTACGCGCATGTATAGCTTTGTCAGACGGGTCGTGGAAAGATTTCTCGATAGCCGTGTCCTTTCGCGGAGCCCGCAAGATGGCGCTGGCTCAGTTTCGTTTGTAGGCGAAGGAACCCTTTCCGTCGATGCTTGTCGGCGAGATGAAAACACGACGTCGAAGAATATGCGCAGCGGGTGCCCGAACCGATATTGCACGAGGCATAACGTGAGGGAGGTCTTTATTGAATACTCGAGATGGCAATGGGAAGGTGGCTCGCTTGGTTGCTCGCCTACAGCTTGATACTTCAGGCAGAAAGGATGAGTAGGAATTATATCTGTAGTATACAGCACGCACAAAGAACCGACCTACAGCGCACCATAACACGCAAACTGCAGAGTTAAGGGCACCGACAATTGACCAGAAAGTGTCATTAGATCTAGGTGGACATGGGAAGACCGTAAATTATTGTGTCAGATGCAAGCATGGTTTTCGCGATTTGTGTAGAATTATAATTTTAAATTGCACTCAAATGTAGCAAACAAAAGATAGTATGTCACGCTGCCTAGCGGAAGAACCTTGAAGCTTCATTATGGAGTCGTTCCGTTTGTTGTATGTAGTCTGATGCTTTTATGTGCATCATAATTAGTGCTTAGACGTGCATGTTTTAATGTGTAATAGATAATATATTATTATATATGTATATTATATATGTATATTATATATGTATATTATATATGTATATTAATGAGCAGCGGTTGTCCTGCGTAGGCTGGTCATTAAGGGTAACTAACTGGATTCCAAAAGAAGGCAAACGCGCGAGGGGGGAGACACGAAGTTAGGTGGACAGATGAGATTATGCAGTTTGCGGGTATAACGTGGTAACAGCAAGCACAGGACCGGGTTGATTGGCGGAACATGGGATAGGTCTTTTCCCTGCAGTAAGGTGTGGTCAGGCTGATGATGATGATGATGATGATGATGATGTGTATTATTATTCATTCCCCCTCTAGTATGTGCTCCTTACGAGGTAAAAGGAGTGGACACTCAGAAGCGGCGCTACCTTTTCGGCAACTTATGGGACATGTCGAGCCGCGGCGGATTCGCGCGGAGTGCATGCGTGAGCAGCAAGCAGCAGGCTAACCCGAAGGTCGCGGGTTCGATCCCGGCCGTGGCGGTCACATTTCGATAGAGGCGAAATGGTAGAGGCCCGTGTACTGTGCGATGTCAGTGCACGTTAAAGAACATCAGATGGTCAAAATTTCCGGAGCCCTCCACTACGGCGTCTCTCATAATCATATGGTGGTTTTGGGACGTTAAACCCCAGATATTATTATTATTATTAGCAAGCAGCAGCGCACAAACACGACTCGCTGTCGCGCTCACCCCCCCCCCCCCCCCACTGTTTCCAGCATGTATGTGTCTATGCGACTTGATAGTCGGGGCAGATTGAAATTTTTATTATAGGGGATGTTATTAATGAATTTTTTATTAGTATGGGGGACGTTATTAGTAGTAAATGTAATGTAAACGTGAAGGAAGAAAATTGGACGAAAAGATGACTTGCCGCGGGCAGGGACAGCATGGTTGCAGGTTCGGTCCCTGCCCGCGGCAAGTTATCTTTTCGTCCACTTTTCTTCACATTCACATTACATTTACTACTAATAACATCCCCTATACTTTCCCTGGCATTATTATCTGTTAGTTCTCATTAATATTTTTCCAAAAAAAAAAAAGAGCCCTTAAAAATTGCCAGTTCTTTCCTTCTCCAAAGAAAACATGTACTATAAAAACTGGTTGTCGGTCCCTTTAATGCGGCGCAACTTCGGTAATTATACTGTCTCGTTAAGACAGCTCCCTCTCATTATGCGAGTATACACATGCCATCGTTACATGGGATGCACCGACAGTCCAAGTTTCAAGAACTTGTAATTGCTGAAGGCACGATATCTTGTTTACGTTTAAAATAACCGGGACGGGTGGAGTGCAAGGTTTCATCAAGTTGGTCGTTGTTAATGGTCTCAGTAGGTTTCGCACTAAGAACATGGTGTTTGAATAATATACAAGTTCTAATATTTGGACGTTTGGATCGGACATGGCTGGTCGCAGTGTGCTAGAACGTATGTGGCCCGAGCATTCAGCATCATGAAATAAGGACAGATCCGAAAGTTATTTCAGAAACAGAAATAGTTATTTGATCTCTCTCTCGCATTCGAGAACAGTAAAGCCTTCTTCTTGCAACTCCCGGAGATATGTGCCCAAGTACTCACCAAGAAACACGAGGACGCCTCTCCGAAGCTTGTTTCGCAAATGGAAATGTTTATTCCAATTCTCTCATCCTCCGTCCCTCTCTCTTTCTCGTTCGAGAACAGTAAAGCCTACTTCCTGCAACTCCGAAAACTAGTTGTGCAAGTACTCACTAGGAAACGCGAGCATCTAAGTACGTCCGGTTAAGCAAAAGCCTATACACTGTTAGCCAGGTCCTGCTTAAAGTGCTAGATATAGCCAGAAAACAGGAAATATTTCGTCTGGTTTCCTGGATATAGCCAGCATTTAACTAGGACCTCATTAAGAGTATAGTTAAGGCAGGATGATGACGCCAGGGCGATAGCGACATGCGAAGAATACTGCCTTCTTTGTAAGGCGTTCAGTGAAAATGAACATTTTGTCGAAAGTCGGCGCTGCGTTTGTGTAACTTGTGCCTCTCTTTGCACTCGTCGGTATCCGCGCTGTTCCCTTGACTACAGCTCCTCTTAGCATTCGGGCTGTATACACATAACCACGCATGCTGCTGACAGTCGCTCATACTGGACGCGAATAAATGAAGTGGGAGAAATATCCTTGGGTTCCGAGCGAGAACTGAGTTCGGGAACAGCGAGATGGCGCTGCGAAAGCTTTGAGGATGACGAGTTCGTTTGCTGAAGAGTTGGACACCCCGCCTCGTCGCTCGGCAGTGGCGGTGCTTGAATAATTGAGCAGCGAAAACTTTTTTCTTGACTCGTTGTTCGTCGGTGCTCTGCGCGGAAGCGCTGCGCAGTTCCGCGCGCATAAATCACGATATTTGCATACGCGCGCGAGAGGGAAAAATTGGGAGAACAAAAGGAAGCAGCGCAGTGAGACAGGTTGCACGGTGAAGTCCAGACGGACGCGTATATGAAATGCACGTTCGTGCTTTTTTGCATAGCCGATGAGCTCGGAGCTTTCGTGCTGTCGTGCAGACTTTCGGGGAGAGAGCGGATGCGCAGATGGCTAACCGGATCTACTGTTTGTCTATACTCCGCGTGCGACATGCCTGAAAAACCAGAACGAACGGGGAAAGACGGGGAATATGGGGATTCGTCGTGCGGGTATCATGGCGTGAAAATGCGGGCAGAAGTATAAGACGAAAAGAAATGAGTCGTTTTCTGACGGCTGATATTTGTACACAAGGAGAGCGAAATAGAAAACAGAACGCAAGAAAAAAAGAAATATTTAGAAATACTTCGACTGAAACAAGAGGAAGTTGATGGTTACCCGCGGTTTGGGGAGAGAGACTTGTAAACAGGGGCAAGGCTAGAACGTAATAGTAACGTCTCGTCCAGATGCATGTGGGAAACGGAGCGGAGACAAGGACGTTATGTCGCGATGTGAGTTTTCTTTTTCACAGCGCGCGTTAGCGGTATGGAAATTGGTTTAAAAAATGTAGTCTGAAGAGACGGCAGAGAGAATTAGCGCCAAAAGTAAGAACCGTCATTGACGTTCGCAACAGGCCGCTGAGAAATATGTGGAAGAGGATTGTATATTATGCTCCCAGCCTTAGTAAAGCGCCGCTGCCGAAACAAAAGCGTGGCGGGGTATTCGGAACGAACGCTTTCTCTCTCTCTCCGTTTCTTTCTATCTCTTTCTTTGTTTCTCTCTATTTCTCTCTCTCCTTCTCTTTCTATCTTGCGCTCTGTTTTGCTCTCTTTTACCTGTCTGTTTTTTCAATCTCTTTCTCCGTCTTCCTACCCTTTTTATGTCTTTATTCCCTTCATTTCTCTCTATTTTTCTCTTTCTTTTTCTTTCTATCACTTTCTTTCTCTCGCGCTCCCCATTCTCTCTTTCTTGCTCTCTCTATTTTCTCTTTCTATCTCTCTATCTCTACTCTCTCTTTCATGCGTTTCGCGGGCTCGACCTCGCCGAGCAAAGTTTTCGTTTGACTCTCGCACTTGCTGTACTCGGTAGTGGGGCTTGCCCGATTCCCGTAGCGCTTCCCTGTGCTGCATATTCACCCTACTAATGACGGCACCTGTCGTCCTTCAAGTGGAGAGGAGGTCCTAGTGGAACGTGCCATGGCTTTTCTATCATGCGTGTTTATATCAAGGGAGCCCAGTGAACGTTTTTCGCGCCATAGGGCAAGTAAACTTCGCTTGAACACGCTGTTTGCAGTAAGTGACCAGCCGCCATTCGTAGGGCCAACTGCATTGCAGGAAAGCTAGCTTTACAATTATGAAAAGGGTCTATTGCACGACGGAGCACAAGTTACCGATATCCTCGACAGCTTCGCTGTTGAAATGATATCTTGTACGTCGTACCATGGAAAATGTACATCCTGCCATACCCCTCTACTACGGGTGAGCATTAAGCTGACCTGTAGCTAAATAAGAAAGCTCAGAGCACTGGCAGACGATTCGCCATCGAAACATGGGCTCAGAAATATGACTGATGATTTAAGGTAGCACGTACTGGGTAACCGGAGAGTGTGAAGCCACTCTAAGGCCTGCACAGAAACGTAATTACACTGAGGAGATGCCCTGAGACTCGGTTCAAGTAGTGTCTATAATGTCTCGTTGTTTAACCGCTATCCGATCAATTATGACTTATGTAAACAAACGCGTCCTGAGACGTTTGCCTAGTTTTTAGCAAAAATAATTCGAGATTTTAAAAAATTGTGTAAGACTATACTTTCAGAAAAGGTGTATCTGTGCACATGCCGACTTGTGGCGTCCCCTTTTACAGTGTTTTCTCAAGAATTTAGTCATTGAGCATTTGAAAATAATGAAGTCCGCTAACGAAAAACGTTGGCGACAGCGATAATCGTTCTGCGACGTTCTTCGGTCACATCAACAAAAATAAAGACCACTTCTATCTAGTTTTCGCTCTCTCTTTCTCTCTCTCTGTGTGTGTGTGTGTGTGGGGGGGGGGGGGGGGTGTGTGCGTGTGTGTGCGTGCGTGTGTGTGTGTGTCTGTGTGCCTGTGTGTGTGTGCGTGTGTGTTTGTGTGTGCGTGCGTGCGTGGGTGCGTGTGTGTGTGCGAGTGTGTGTGTGTTTGTGTGTGCGTGGGTGCGTGCGTGTGTGTGCGTGTGTGTGTGCGCGCTTGTGTGCGTGCGTGGGTGCGTGTGTGTGTGTGTGTGCGTGTGTGTGTCTGTGTGTGTTTGTGTGTGTCTGTGTGTATCTGTGTGTGTTTGTGTGTGTCTGAGTGTCTGTGTGTATCTGTGTGTGTTTGTGTGTGTCTGAGTGTCTGTGTGTATCTGTGTGTGTGTGCGTGTGTGTGTGTGTGTGTGTGTGTGTGTGTGTGTGTGTGTGTGTGTGTGTGTGTGTGTGTGTGTGTGTGTGTGTGTGTGTGTGTGTGTGTGTGTGTGTGTGTGTGTGTGTGTGTGTGTGTGTGTGTGTGTGTGTGTGTGTGTGTGTGTGTGTGTGTGTTTAGACAGAACACAAGGCAGGGAGGTTTATCAGATGGCGGTCCGGTTAGCTACCTATCACAAGCGGACAGGACATAGACCAGGGGTCTCAAACTCACCTGAGCTAGCGGGCCGCAGTCGCGAAGTTTAGTCCAGCAAGGGCCGGGACAGTGAAGAAAGTCGGAGCGAGAGGGACGGGGGGGGGGGGGGGATTATCAAAATACCACCTAACGTTGACACTTGAGGGAATGCCTTTCCCATATCTTATATATGGGTCATATCTGCAGTGGTTTTGACGTATAGGTTTCGAGAAAGATGTCGACACACACCTGCAGAATGACTAAAATTTTGAAATGAGTTTTTGTTTTATGGTGCTGTTTCTACTCATACTTACCGCTTGGGGTGCCTCAGGAAAAAGATGCTTGGGACCAGTACCGTCTGTGAAGCTTTGATAAACATAGCGTTATTCAGCGCTGTTGAAATTTAGGCTTGTTGGTACATACCGACAACGAAAGATAGCGCTGGATTAACAGGGACACAAGAAGTAGCGCCTGTGTTGTGTGTTCTCTTCTTGTGTCCCCGTTCATTCAGCGCTATTTTTCGCCGTCGATAGAGTTATTTATCGCAATAGGCGAGATAATAATGCGAAAGCTATTTAGCAACGTCACAGAAGTTTCTTCCTTGTAAGGTGCAGGCCGCATTTTTGAGACCCCTGACACAGACAATTGAAATAAAACGGGAAACAGATAACTGTGTTGTTATTTAAGTACATATATTTGATAGGCAATAATCTTGTAACTTGATAACAACCAATATAGTTTTAAAATTTCTATTAGGTCTTCTTCAGTAGTAAACCGCAAGAGCGAGAACCTGTATGCCAGCAGAAACTAAACTGGTTATTACGTAGTCACACTCAAGAAGTTACAATGAAAAAGATTAATAAGATCATAGATTCATCACAATCTTTTCTCGCGATCTTCTACAGCGGTACGGCACTGTATTGACGGGCTGGAAACGCCTCCACTACACTGAGAAAAGATTCCATCTGATAACTCACGTTGTATAGCGAAAGATACACAACGTGAGGGGTGAGCGAATAGTGAAATTTCATCTCGAATCAAATTCGGATGAAATAGTGCTGAATAGCGGCCAGAGACATTGAATATCGCATTGAACACAAAAGATTTTGTTGAAAGTCGAAAGAAAGAACAAAGATATGAAATATGCTCACGTCCTCGACACGAGCACAACGCGGTAAGTGACTGCTACCGAAACACTACAAATTATCATCCAGAAACACAAGCAGTTCCACATGATTTGGATTCAGGCTCTTTCACCGTTATGCTACGGTGTTCACAGTTCATCTGACAACGCTAATGCTGTGCTTCATCGTCATGGGTGCTCCGGGCGAAAAAATCTTCGGGCGCCCGCTCACAGCAACGTTTTAAATGCGCGCCGGAACGATTGGGAGTTTCTGAACGAGTGGTGCAATGCGGCAGTAGCGACTGCACAGCGTGAACAAATTTTCAAAGGCCGCATTGCTCTACACTGGCCAGCACCGGGTTTCTCGCGTGCGACGCCACCACTGAAATCCGTGAGTTATAATGAAAGCTTCACTTAAAAAAACAAACAAACAAACAAAAAACCTGCCCGCCGCACTGTACTCAACTTAATGTGCCAAAACCACTTACGTATTCGTTACGGTGCGAATTAGAAGTAACTGCTTCTTCACCTAGGTATGCAATAAACTTAAAGACGCAAGTCAAAGAATAGAAATAAAAAAGAAGTGCCAGTGAGACACGGGTTTCTCGCTTCCGGAAGGAGTGGCTAGGAGGCGGCTTCTTGGAAGAGCGCGCGGTATTGCTTCCACGCGCCGGTAAGCAGCAGCAGCAGCAGTTACAAGCCTCTGCTATTACGCCAGCAGCGACCCGATGGCAATTGGAGTAATTGGGTAGCGACCATAAATCAAGTCCAGCCACAGGAGGCAGCTGGGTCCCACGGTCACGAGTGCCCCTGCGAGATACCGGACCCCGACACCGCCGTTGTTCTGCAAAGGCTTCATGACAGCGGGAATCTTTGCCTTTCCTGTTGTTGATGATGATGGTGATGATGATGTTGTTGTTGATGATGATGTTGTTTCCAACACATAGCTTCGCTAGTAGCGGAATATCCTTCGCCCTCCGTGAGTCACTTCTGTACATTGTTGTTTAGTGGCTACGTTCGTGCTTCCAATTTCAACGAAGGAAATACGCCAGGGAATGGTGCTGTTGTAAGAGAAATGCCCATACAAATAAAATGCTGGGGGGAACTATATATGCACACACAAAAAAATTCACCGACCTAATGCGAGTTCTGAGCGCACCTAAGTGTTGTGGCAACGCCAACTGCGTGAAGTTTTGGCTATTCGCAGTAGTAGCAATGTAACATTCGTTGCCGCAGAAACTGCCAGCGCTCGAAAGCTAGGCGCACCATTCTGTGCACTGCAGGCGTCACGAACCAAGCGAAACGCCGACAGCCCCGTTACGACAAACGAAGCCAGCCGCAGTGCACGTGCCAGCCCTGCATGCGCACGAACTCGGACCGAGAGTCCAGCGCGCGTGACGGAGGAAGAAAGCGAGGTTAGAGGACAGTGGCTCGTGATACCGACAGACTTCGCGTTAGCTCTCTTTCGTCCTCGTTTGCTCTAACGGTTATGCCGCGGACACCAACGGCGACGGCGCTCAACGCAGGAACGGACGCCTAAGAGCTGCGCTATAAAAGAAACAAACAACGGCGTTTCCGAGATACCTAAAAAGTTGTAACCAGGTTTACAAGTCATGGTTGCTGACCCGAAGGTCAGGGGTTTGATCCCGACCGCGGCTGTCGCATTTCCAAGCAGGCGAAATGCTAGAGGCCCGTGTTGTATGCGGTGTCAGTACACGTTAAAGAACACCAGGTGGTCGCAATTTCCGGAGGCCTCCATGACGGCGCGCGTCATCGTCATCGTGGTTTTTGCACATTGAACCCCAGAGGTTACTATTACCGAGTTCGAGCTTGTTTCCTAGAAACTGTCAGCCTTTCGCGTCTATTCTCCTTCGTTTTAAATGCAAGTTGCTATGCGCTTGTCCTCAGTTTCGCAGGCGTTCGCTAAATGAACCTCTCGTTTAACACCTTTTCAGCAGCGGTGCGTTCAGTCGCTGGTATTGGCGTAACCGAAAAATTCAGGAACCCTTCGCCGAATGAGAACATGGGGGCAAGCAAATTAAGCTTGTTGCTTGCGTGTCTGAACGTGTAGTTTTTGGTCTTTGTGCCTATCGTATTGCGCGATTCTCCCTAGTAGCTTTTTTATTCCTTCATGCCGCGAATTGCACCTTCATCCACGCGCTTAGCAGTGCAACGACGTTGGTGCATTCTTATCCAGGCAACAGAGAAATGTTGCTACCGCCACCGAAGTCCGCAGCTCATAACAAACTTCGCTTGAGAACTACTGTCGAGCACGATGTCTACACTAGACCATTTCAGTTGAGTGTATACGCAAGGGTTTACGTTCGCAACGTGCTGCGCGCTGCGTACGCCACGTTTGAGGCTGTCTCCTACAGCATTAGTTTACCGTGGGCAAAGACCGAAACGCGCACTGCACCTGAGCGTGAACAGGCTTGACTTTAAGTGTTGCTTCACGCCATCTAGGGGCGAAGAAATAACCAATATTGGACGACGCAACGCACAAGTCAAGGCATGAGACAAGCCGAGCTTTTCCGACGACGAGTGGTGGTTTCGGGGTTTGGAGCTTCCATTTTTGTTATACCGGTACAGCGCCAAGCAGCATGAGGGACACAGAGACGACAAAGACGAGCGCTTATTGCCAACTGAAAAATTTACTGTTTCTACACACATTTTGTAGGATGAGAGGAAAAAAAAGAAAAAAAAGGACAGAACAAGGATTGCTAAACACCAAATAAAAAAAGACCCCACCGTTGGCGCCGGCGTCTTCCAGGAATGCCAGCTCTTTTACCTATGCAACCATGTGTATTCTTCAAGATCCATGCAAGTTTCTTCCACAAGGATGAGAGTGCCCGTGAGGGTTGTCTGTATGCGTGAAAGTCACCTCAACTTGGTCGAACACGGATGTGCATCCACACGCGCTACAGTACATGACTAGAACCATCCCTTTCGTTTCTAACAAGTTTTTGCAAGCGATTTGTCAGACATCTGCCGGTTTGATCTCCGTATAGAAACACCACAGTTCAGAGGGATTATTTACACGACGTCCAACGCACAATCCCCAAATCCGTCGCGGTGCTTCATGTCGCGATCTGGTTTTTGTTTCTTTGTAGGAATGCTTTCCTGAGAAAATAGCTGGCGAGCAGGAAATGACGGTGCACGGTCGTGGTTCAATGTGCTCCGGCGTAGCACCGATCAAAATCCACTGCGCCTGTTAAACAATGGGTTTCAAATATAAGCTCCAAATCAAGGGCCACGCCGAAATTTGCGCGGGCTTCGTTCGCTGCCATGACCACCGTGCTGCTGTCGGTTGCGGACATCTTGTATGTTTTACTCTCGGCAGGTCGAGGTCTTGCGAGAGAGCCGCCGGTAAGATACGCAACGGCTGTAGCGGGCGCAACGTCAGCGCCGAGATCTAGCGTGCGCATCCCCTACGTGCGCGAACGCACACATCTGTCTTAGGTGCAGCGCATGCGCAGTCTTCTTCCTCCTCGCGCCTTGCGTGCGCAAGGCCGTTGCGCGCGCTAATCTAAAATTGTCTATTATCAATTCCCTGCAAGAAAACGTCACGCACAACAGGGAAAGCGAAGTACCGCGAATGACGGGCAAGTGACCATCCCCCAGTGCACAAACGCTTCTCGGCTCTTGCTTAGCAAGACGAGACGCATGCGTTTTATGCGTCTCTCCCTCCCGCTCTGGCGGGAGGACATGGAAAGTAGCTCCGTTGCGAGCGCTAATATTTCTCAGCACGCCGTGCTGGCGTTGCATCAACGTACCATATAAAAAGATACCATATACGTCGCTTGCACACACTGCCACGGCTACTCTCCGCTTGTCTCCAAAATCGTGCAACGGGGAGGAACGATAAAACTTCCGTCGGTTACATACACACCCTATCATCGGTGCTCCCGGAACACTACCGGTTTTTCGCGCTAAAGTGCGGAGGCCAGTTACGGAAGTCGACGGGAAAGCACAGAGAGGCCGGAGGAGGGTTGGAGGGAGCTATTACCGGCTCTTATACATATTTGATGCGAGCTTTATGGGCAATGCGCGGAAGAAGAAGCGCTGCCGCCCGTGTAGCCTTGTGTTCGATGATCCCGCTCGGGCCTCCTTCTCCCGTGGGCGACCTGCTGTATAGGCTCAGTGGCAGCTGTAAGCGTATATAGTCGAGCACGTCTATCGTGTTACGCTCGGCGTTGTCCCTGGTGGCCCTCCCTGTGGCCTCGTTGAACGTGTTTGTTCGATACCATTTTTCTTTCTTGCTTTCTTTTGATCCAGAAAGCCGCTGTAGTGGCCCCGGTGTACGGAAAATAAATGATGCCGGATAAATAAAGAGTCACTGGTGCATCGCTTATCCGGAGCTACTGCATACGGGGACCCCCTAGCTTTTCATCCCGCCGCCCTGTTACATACACTGTGTGTGTACTGCGAGAAAACTTTGAATCCGCCGTGCGCCTTCTTTAGACTCCGTTTATTTTATAGTAGCCACTTAGGAAGCGATCGCTGTTTGCGCCGCAAATGGACCGTTCGCCGATGCTCGTAAATGTCCCATCGCGATGAACACACGGGTATACAACGTACGTGGGGAAGGGTAAATATTTATACGCGTATATTTACGATACTCCAGCATCATTTTGACATAATGAACTTCCTATCGTTTGTTTGAAAATACGCTTAGCGGTGCTCAGCTGCCATCCCCAAGCTAATACAGGCCCCAAGAACTTTTTAGCGTTTGATTGGATTGGATACCTTTTAGCGTTGATCGGACCGGACGATTAGTTGTATATGGGTTGTTGAAGGCCGAGTTAATACATTAATTGTTAACGTTAGAATGTGTTCGACGTTAGACGTTAGAGGGGTACCGAGTAGGTACTACACAAGCAAGTGAAATATAACATCATGAGAATTAAGGTCGCGTCTCATTGGTAAAGCATGCAATTAAGTATGTTAATATGGGAACAATACACGTAACACCGGACAGCACTGAGAGCAAATGTTGTACTCAAGACAGGTGTACTTATTCTCACATATCCATATGACACTTTAGAAGACCGTAAAACAGCGTGACATGGGACGGGTAAGGGAACGCAGGACAGTGTCGCGCTGTTTTTAGTCATTTAACGATGTACCAACACCAACCCCAATGAACACGCAGTTTACGTCCATGTTGCACTTAAGCGGTAGCAAAGATACCACGACGAAATGTCATGTCACATTCAACACCGACATTTTTCTAAGGTGAGATCTTTATGTATCTCTATTTAAGTGAAATATATAAAACGTGGCATTTGCGTGATATAAAGGGCGCTTTCGCCTTCGCGTCGTCTTGGGCGAATGCGTGGCACCTCGATAGCTTTCTTTTAACAGCAAAGTTATTTGAGAAATTTTTCCTTGTTGGCCGTCCAGATAGCCTACGGTGCGTCGGTCAAGCTATAGCCTGCCCGTCCCAACGAGGGAGAAGACCACTGCGCGCTAGTCGCGTCTCTCAGGACTCCTAATTGTTCCACGAACATCTATCCATCCAACCGTACAAAAAAACTACCATCATCATCATAAACTGGTATGCGCCGCATAAATTGAGTAAATTCCACTACTCACCACTGGTCCAGTAAAAATGAAGAAGGCAACAGTCAGCCCAACAATCGGGTATGTGTCACAGAATTTTGTGCGGCATATCAGAAAACTAGAATCATCGAGCGTATCTGCCACAGATATTGGCTAAATCCCACTACACGGAATTTCCACTAAAAAAAAATGGTTCAAAGCTTGCGCTAAGCCGCGCACTGCTCTATACACAGCGAAGCTGAGTGGTCTCATGCGTCGTGCTAGCAAAGTTCAACACCGCGACAGCCAACTTCAAGCCAAGTTCGAGGAAATGTTCAACATTGTTACAGCCAAGTTCAGGCAAAAGTTCTACATCGCTGCAGCCAAGTTCAAGTCAAGTTCGAGGAAATGTTCAACACTGTTACAGCCAAGTTCATGCAAAAGTTCTACATCACTACAGCCAAGTTCAAGCCAAGTTAAAGGAAATGTTCAACATTGTTACAGCCAAGTTCATGCAAAAGTTCTACATCACTGCAGCCAAGTTCAAGCCAAGTTAAAGCAAAAGTTCAAGCAAGACTCCTGCCTAGATGCAGCAATAAATAAACATGAGACCGATCAGCCTCGCTGTGTATCGAGCCACTTTTTTACAGCGGTGCTGTGATGACTTTCGTTATGCCGTTGCGCGTTCGCAAAAACTATGATCATCATGAATGACCTGTATCTTTCTATAGCGCCTGCAAAGTCGGCTGGCGCGTGCTCTCTTCGTCCTTTTCATCTTCTTCTTCGCTCCCCGAACATGTGCGCCCGGCGGGCGCTCTCTCGCTGCGCCGATTTGTCCGGCGTGGGATGCAATAACTCGGATGGGTGAGAGAACGAGTACAGAGAGAGAAACAAAAAGATAGAAATAAAGAGATAACTGGAGAGAAGGAAAGGGAAGAGAGAGGCAATAAAGCGACAAAAAAAATTGCTGGGTGGAGACAGCGAGGAAGACAGAAATAGAAAAGTGAAGGGAAACAAGGGAGGCCACCCAGCTCCGCTTTTCCTTCTGGCATGGCACCACTAGTGCGATGATGAAAACATTTTTTTTTATTTTTATCTTTAATTAAAAATAAAGAAAACGGGGAGAGTCCCTATTCCGGGACACCGATGACAACCTCTGCGACAGCCCGGGCCCGCTGAACGAGCGCCCGACAGACCTCGGGGGGCGCCGTCGCGAAGGGAGCCTTCCCACTGCTCTGGGGTACGTGTGGACCGAAGGATTGGTGGCAGGGACTAGTGCGAAGCTGCCTTTTAGGGGCGAAGCTCCTTAAAGCGGCACCCGTTCGTCCCTCGTCGTAGTGCGTAACCAGTCTTACGCTTTGACCTCCAAGGTGGTGCCGGTGGGAGATTTCTCCTGTGCGTTGTTGAACAATAAAAAATTCGCAGCGTGCGCGTTAACTAAAAGCCGAATTCTTCTGTCTCTCATTCCCCATTAGCAGCCATTGGCATGTTCCAGTAGGAAACGTTAGTAGAAGTAAAAGTGTTAAAAGCCGACTTCTGCTGTCTCTCATTCCCAGTAGCAGCCATTGTTTACCTCCAAGGTAGTGCCTGGTGAGATTTCTCCTGTGCGTGATTAAACAATAAAAATTTTGTTCAAAACGCCGTTGATTGATGAAATAAACCAACGAAAGACGCCAGATGTTTTCTAAAAGCAAAACGAAAAGACGCCAGATGTTTCTAAAGCAAAACGAAAATACGCCAGCTGCTTAACGAAAGACGCCAGGTGTTTTCTAAAGCAATGGTTTTATAATCAAAAGCATATCGCGATACAGGTTTGTAGTTGACGATGCTCGTGGCCGTCGGTGTGTGCTCGTATGCAAGAACCACTTAGCTTACATTTCACCGACCACAAAGCGGTCATAATGAAAGGACAACGGAAACCAGCAATAAAAGTTTGATAAAACATTTAATCAATCGTTTCACGTCAATTTTATCGGGCGAATTAACGGAAGAAATTTCACGGTTTAACCTATGATTACTTCCAGGAGCTTCGCCCAATCTCATCATCATTCACCTCGTGGATCTGCCGTCAATTTTTTTTAGGGGTGAAGCTCCTTAGGACCTAGGCTTGTCAAGGTAATAGAACCGTTGCTATAGGCGAAACATATGTGAGACACAAAGAAGGTTTTACGATAGACTTCAACGTACACATAGGCTAATTATGAGATAAGAGATCGCTGATCTCGGCGAAAATAACCTATCGAGAAGAGTACTGATGAGTTGACCTCTACTAAAATGTGCCTAGATGTTGAGGCTTCTCAAGGAAACCTGTAACACAAAGGCACACGTCGAGCACTACCATAGAAGCACCAATTGCTGGCACAACGTTGCCACAACCTTAAGACAGTTGCTTTTACATTTTAATATGGTATCTTGCCACCGGTAAGATGGCGGGTTCTTAAGATTCACTTTCGAGGCATGTCCTCCACTCCAGCAGTTCTCTAAATCCTCCTTGAATTGCCTAAGACGACTGGAAGGCGAAATTAAATTTACATTTCTATATACACTTTATGTCACTCCAATTTACATTATATGGGGCAACGCTCGGGTAACGTACGGTTACTCACCGATACGATACCCAGAGCTTCTCCCACTCGTAATGATTCACTTCGTGGAAATGCGCGGTTTTTTTTTTTTTTTTTATTGAAGGTGTGCTGACCAGACACTATAGGCATGTGAACTTGCAATTAATTTCAGCACGTTTTTTGTCTTTTCTTTAGCCAGTACATAATATCGTTCTTTACGTTTCGGTACAGGGAAACGATTCCGAAACAAAGCGGTTTAGAACCTCACTTGTTGCAAAGTAGTGCCTGTTAGCCTTTGTATGCTTTTTTTTTTCTTTTACGCGTTGCTTTCCCCTAGCGTGTTGAAATGCATGTACCCGACGGTCATCACTCTTACCAAACGTTACAAAGAACTACACGGTTATACTTACAGCGAACCAACCACGTTTTTTCTCTTGCGCATTTCAAGGCGTTTTACGGAAGCAGGTCACGGCATATTGCTTCCACTGAAGAGTCGCTCTAAGAAGCTCTCGATTCCGAGCAAAATGCGATTATATGCATACACATAAATCTGCAGAGCGCAGCTAAGCGGTAGCGGTGTGGCGTGAAATTCGAGCTCTATAACGGAAAAGAGGATTTCTGAGCCCTCGGTAGAGATGTCTGCGAGAGACCGCAACAACAAAAGTTCCGTTGACGAACACACCGTGCGCTGTGGACTTTGCAAAATCCCGGGCGTGCTGCCACTACATGGACACACTCGTGCTGCTGTCGGGCGGTCCCTTAAACGAAAACAAATTTCGTAGTTGTGTACGTTGAATAACATATGTACCATTTTATAAGATCTTGTTACGCCGGCTTTGTACGATCCCGTTACCTGAAATCCTGATGCAACAAAACATTGCGCCGATCCTATAAAAGGCATCGCTGGTGCGAGTCCCCTTTTTTTTTTCCTCTGTTTTGTAAACTAAGTTTTCGTTGGCTCCTGGCACAACATCGGGATTTGCTCACTTTGCGCCGTGGCATTGTTTTCACGACTACATAAAAAAGACATCTTGAGAATAAGCGTGTTGAGGAGAAAAAGTAACATTTGTTCTAAAAAAAAACGCAATACTGATTAAAGCTTCCATAATTTTGGGCGTGCTGTCACTTTAACCAAAATTATTGCATGAAAAACCAAGAAAAACGTTAAGAGAAGAAAAGCTTCTCATTTGAAGAGGAGAGTCTAAATATTTTGCAGATTTTTATGACTTTTTGGGCCTGTGAACAAACTTTTCTATTCACCGAATTTTTTTTCACCCATTGAAAACAAGGAAAAATACATGAAAAGAGCGACTCGATAATTATACTGATGGGTGTTGTATTACCATGTACTCGATGGCGAGACATGCTGTATGTTTCTACACTATAATACAACCCAATGAAACCAACAGACCGCGGTGCTAAGGAACGTATAGTGGACAATACTTGCATTTTTTTAACCGTAGTATGGTAATTATAACATAAATGGAAAGGAATTAAGGTGGATGAAAAATCAACTTGCCGCAGGTAGGGACCAAACCTACAACCTTCGGATAACGCGTCCAATGCTCTACCAACTGAGCTTCAGCGGCGGTCGCTTTTCCATCCACTTTATTGTCCGAAGCTTATTTGAAAATTGTAGGTTCCGTCCCTACCTGCGGCAAGTTGATTTCCCATACACCTTAATTGCTTTCCAATTATGCTATAATTACTATACTACAGTTAACAAATACGGGCAATGCTCCCAACACGTGCCATATAGCTTAAATTTCGGTTTCATTGGGTTGTGTCTAACAGAAAAAACGAGACCTTGTTCAATACCCCCTATTTAGTTCGACACTGGGATGTAGCTTATAGCCCGATTTTCTATTTGCTGCAGCTTGTAGGAATTCGATGACAATAGATTAGGGGGGCTGCAAACCATTATAAGAGATAATAACGTGTCGCTTTACTCAGATCTTTGCTACTTTTGCCGACTAATGTACGAATGCTGAAATCTCTCGTCTGCGAACAAGGCCGTCCTGTTAAGAAGAGAGGAGAGAAAGAGAGAGGGAGAGAGAGTACAAAACGTTGGCTTTGTTCTTGGGAAAAAAATGTATTTCCAAACTGCTTTAATAGAAGCGGGCGCAGCGCAACAATGCCTGATTTCGCCACCCAATGCGAACGAAGTCGGAGTCTCCGGCTTGACTCCGTTCTCGCCAAAATTGCTTTCAAAGCCGCATGAACGCTTGAAAGGTTCCGAACCTGTATGGTTCAGGACGTGTACAGATGTCGCAATACATTGCTGCGGCAGATGTGAGCTCTTGCAGCGCCACGGAAAGGGCGGCCAAATTTTCTCGGCAGTCGTTCCAGGGGCTTGGGGCTGCGCGAATTGAAAATTGCGCCATTCCCCGGATGGTTTGTCGACCTGTACCACATACTTCGATTAGTTTGCGAGAAATTTAGCAATGCGACTGACATTGTTCGGTAAGTTTAACGAACTTCGGCAGTTCGAAACACATGGTGTCACGAGTACACGACGTATATTATGCACTCTAAGTTTAAACGAAACGAATGCCATTTCGACCTGTACCGTATATACTTCGATTAGTTTGCGAGAAATTTAGCAATGCGAGTGACATTGTTCGGTAACTTTAACGAACTTTGGCATTTTGAAACACATGGTGTCACGAGTACACGACGTATATTATGCACTCTAAGTTTAAACGAAACAATGGCCATTGTGCAGCCGTAGAACAATAGTTCTACTCGACTATACAGGTAGAATCGAATTTGCTCAGTGCGGTTTTATGTTACTCGCGGCGCCCTGCCGTGAAACCTGTGTATGTCCGAAACTGTATCATGTATGGAAGTCCCGCCGGATATTTTTTACGTTTGTGAGAAGATCCCGAAAAAAGCGCTATCGAACGGGAAGTTTACGAGAGCGCTTACATTTCAACAACAAATGGCACGCACAGTTAGCTTTTCCCGAAGCTTCGGGAACCATAGTACCAAAGTTGTTGCAATCGTCGAAAATTTTCATGTGAAATAAATGAATGGTTATGTTCATATTTATGAAAGAGAGACTGGTGGAGCATCAGTACAGTAAGGTTTGTTTCTGGAGATGTAGTTCTGTGGTCCTTTGCAAGGCAGGTTGATGTTGATCAAAAAGAAAGCTTTGGTCATCGAGGCATTCGTAGTGCGAAGCTATTAGTGTTTTCAATTTTTTTTGCTTGTTGTTCTCAAAATAGCCCTGGATTGCTAAAAATTGGGGGGACCCTTAAGCTTCGCCTTAAAGAGTTGAACGCGATAGCGATATCCCGTCCCTAGAGCGTACTTCGAATCACTTAGTGCATACTATGTAATGGGTAGTATGGTTTAAACCAGGAGAAATTATGCGCGGCGAATGTGGGAAATGTTTTCGAACTTGCTATGCACCCACTACGTGGTGTTAAGGGAATACGCGCAGTAAGGTGTGTGCCGTTTGTAATGGGTGGCTGGCTTTAAACTATGGAATCGTTATGATAGTCACATATTCTGACGCCCGATGGCAATTTACGCTTGTACCACGCTATATTCCTGGGATATTACATGTCATATTGCGACGCCTATATAAAGGACGCTTGCGTTTGCGAAGCATGGAAGTTATTTTCACTGCATTTCCAAGCAGAGGAAGTTATTTTCACAGTATATCCAAGCAGAGGCATGGCTGTGTGGTAGAACACCTTTGCCACGCAGACGACCCGGGTTCGATCCTCACTCGGACCCGAAAATTTTTATTTATTTTATTTGCATCTTTATCGATTTTTTGGTCACGGACAAGATGATGATTTTTCGCTCACAACCAACGACGCCGACGCCGGAATTTCTGCGAAACGAGCTCTTTAACGCTATCGCGTTAAAATATTTGAGGGACTATTTGCTGTGCTCCTACAGCCCTGATTGGACGAGAGAGATCCACCTTAGGTAGTGCTGCGAACAGCTTGTGAAACGGAGTATACATGTACTGCACTATGGGAGAACAGTTATATCTCCCACGCGGTATTGCACTTGGACTACCAATGGAGCCTACAAATACATAATGCCACCAAGTAACTGCCACTTGAACCACATCGTTAACAGTCCATGATCAACGATTAAGCGCATCCTTAAGGTAGTCGTATACGACACCACCATCATGACCCAGTGAACTCGGCACTTCTGGTACGTGCGTACGATTGCCAAATACGGACACGTGCCTTCACGATGTTGTCATTGTCGATGGTTCCCCCCGGGTAACCAGTTCTGTAAATACATCCGGCATGACTGCGCAATGAAACTCACGCGGACACCGTTCGCGCCTTCTAAACTCGGTCACCGCAGCATGCCGTGCTCGTTTCCTGCTCGCACTCTACGTGCAGGAAGACATGGGCTACGTCGTATACGTGCGAAGGATAGCTTCAAGAAGAGCTCGGCACTGTCATCCTGTCAGCTGCGACTTGCACGACATGGAGCAACTGCGGGGCGAGTACATCTTGCGTAAGCTGGCCTTAGAGTTGAACCTCGTGACAGTGACGTCAGAGAGGGTGGAGTTCCGACGACAACCGTGCGTGCATTAAGAATGAGCACTACGGCACGACACAAAACAAGTTACGGGCCTTCTCTTTTGTGAAGGAATCTTTACGGCGAAGCGTTTGCCAAGTTGACGACGCAATTTATGAGCTTTTGCATTCAGAACACTCGTTCATTGCATTAGAAGCATATAGCATATTTTACAGCTCCGCACCGGTTATCAACACCTGCGGGAGCATGTTCTGTTTAAAAGCACGTGTGTCCGATGTATGCGCATATATACATTGTATAAACGCAAGTGAAAATGTTAAACATGCTTCGACAGCGGGATTCGAACTCTGGGCCTCTAGCAACGAAGCCTGTCACTCTAACTGCTACGTCCACAGGCGCATTCCACGTCAGCCGCAACATAACAGCAGCATGCTTGCAGGCGGACAAGCGTCGTGTTTCTCACATCGCTTATGATTCCCTCGACAATTTGCTTTGTACAAGCCAGTGCGTTGAGATGCTTGGCACATTTTCAGAACGCCGACAAACTGTCAGCCTTCTAAAAAATCAGGCGCTCAAGGGAATCTGTGTGCGGGTAAATACACTAGGAAACATTTTTTGTTGACTGACTGGGAAAAAAGAACGATGGAAGTTTTCTTTGGCAATATTTTTCCGCTTCTGAGCAAGTGTGGCCCGCTGCATACTGAACGATAACCATACTTCAAAACACTGTTGCATCTTGTGTTGATTTTCAGACTGTTTCTTAAAAAAAAAAAAACATATGATGTGTTGATTTTAAAGTAGAAGGAATGCCTATTCGATGAACAAATAGAAACGTGACAGCGCGATTTTGTAGACCTTTCGTTCATACGAAAGTATCGAGAGAGATTGTGTTCCATTCAGTTTTTTTTTTAATTCTTTTTCCACTGTATTTAAAATCTGTTATCCCTTAACCTGTACGTTGTAGCAAACTGGATATATGCGCTGAATAAGTCCCTGTGTTTTAATTGCATTTATTACTTACGTGGTTTCGCCGTCTGCTCTACCACAATTACTCTAAATCGTTACGTTTGGTCTTCTGTAAACACTATAAAAATCTCTGTTCCGGCTGTAAGGAGCAGCTAACCGCTTTCCCGTAGCAGAACACGAAGCACTGTGATCCGTTTCAACTTTTGCTAAACACACAGGAAGTGTGAGCTATTTTTTTCAGAAGGACGGACTTTTGGGTGAGTTGGTAACTGATCTTGCGGTGCGGTGCGCAAAAGAACGATCACACGGGAGCATAGGTCGGCAAAACATGTGGAGCTCACTTTATTTTGCCCTTGGGACACACTCGGACTCAGATTGAACAAACTTTTCCTGAACCGGACTCACTCGGACTCAGACTCACGAAAATTTTTTTCCAGCCGGACTCACTCAGACTCACGTCTCTATCTGAGTCTGAGTGAGTCTGAGTGAGCCGACTCATGAGTCCGTTAGCGTACAATAGGCTTCTTTGAACTGGTGTCAATGCTCTTTAACACCAATATTTCACGTAATCGGTGCTCTGCTTGGCGCCTTTTGATCTCGTACCTTCATATATGAGATATCAGTGGCTGCAATCCAGCAAAAACCTTTTTTATTGAAAGAGAGAACTCACATGAAATATTTTTATCAAAAATTCCCGGGAAGCAGTTTTCGGGGGGTGAGAGGGAGGTCACAGCACCCCCCTCCTCCGTAACTCTCGCCTCTGATGAATAAATATTGAGCTGGCGTATCAACGCTGGCGCTTTCAAGTATGCGTGATTCGGCCTGAGTATAAACGTAAGGCTGACAGTAATGCTGAAGTTGGGTAAGTAGAGCCATTGATCGGCTAAAAAGTGTGGAGCTCACTCAGACTCACTCAAGAAATACATTTTGGGCTTAGGGCTCACTCGGACTCAGATTCACCAAAATTTTCCTCAAACGGGACTCAGAATCACTAAAACTTTTCTCAACCGGACTCACTCGGACTCAAGCTCATCAAAATATTATTCACACGGACTCACTCAGACTCAGACTCACGGCTCGATCTGAGTCTGAGTGAGTCTGAGTGACTCGACTCATGAGTTAGTTTGCCGACCTATGCACAGGAGAAACTAACACGAAACTCGGCGCAAACTATCAACTCAGAATTTATTGACACGATCAACATATATGTGTGGGGTTAGATGAATACGTGTTAAAAAACCATGAGCAGACAAAGATTGTCTCAGTGAAGCGCTTCCAGAAAGTCTAACTGCAGGGCAAGTAACGTTACCGAGGGCTTCGCGGCACACAAATCACCTGCTTTGTTGATGAGATACGCTTCTTCAAATACGCACCTCCCACAGATTTACGGGCACGTCGTCCTTCGCGTACGGCTTCCGTCGCTTCGGGGTCTTCTCGCAGCCGCCAATGCTTTCCTGTCCACTAATGTTCACTCATTGTGCGTACCACTGGAGCACTCCGTACAGATGCTTCAGCGAGGCTGAAACGTGTGGCCATGATATTTATGCCTGGTTTAATCCCGACAATTTATAAAGTTTTTCTCAATTACTGGTTATGTCTGTATGGAAATATCAATTGGCGTTTGCCACCCGTCTGCTGCGTTCTTCTTTTTAGTGGATCAGCGCTGAGTAGTGGAATTTTCCCAATGTCTGTGGCGCATACCCCTTCATGATGATGATAGTTTTTGGGTCACGACAAACACTTTACGCCGAGCTAGGATAGCCTCGCTGTTTATATATATATATATATATATATATATATATATATATATATATATATATATATATATATATATATATATATATATATATATATATATATATATATATATATATATATATATATATATATATATATATATATATATATATATTAATACGTAGATTATGAAGAGTCTGGATTCGGTTGCCGTAGAACAAAATAGGAAAAATATATATACGCTTCTAAAAAACTGTTTATTGGTGACGTTTCGATCGGAGACCGATCTTCATCAAGGAATATGGATGTCTTGATGAAGATCGGTCTCCGATCGAAACGTCACCAATAAACAGTGTTTTAGAAGCATATATATATATATATATATATATATATATATATATATATATATATATATATATATATATATATATATATATATATATATATATATATATATATAACGGTGTATTTCATTTAACGTATAACGGAGTGAGTCAAAGCAACCCCCCTCACGGAGTCACGATCAAACAAAACTAACCCAACGTGGCCACCAGAGATCGGAAGAGGAAGCGAAGAGCGCACCTATGTAAAGCGAGACAGCCTGCACATCCTCCTATTGACGCACGTCAATGCGGGCACGTCGAACGAGCAAAAACGTGGAATCACTCTGTTGCATGTTTCGCTGGCCTCGTTACGTTACACCGGCCAACGTTGTACCTCTTCAGCCAGCATGTACGGTATACCTGACAGCAGGCGAATAACCGTGCGTTGCCCCTTCAGCCGCTGACAAGGGTTCGGCCGATGTGCGTCACGAAGTCCAGTTCAGAGTGTCAGTCGTGTGAGCCCTGCCGGCTTACTTGCACAACGTCGGCGTCGTGCGCGCGACGACCTTTAAAGGCACGCTGAGCTTCCTTCGCTCAAGGTCGCCGACGACAGTGCTGACCCAGACTACGGCTGCCCGGACTGTCCGGACTTGCGGCCCGGTCAGTACGCTCTCTTTGTTTTATTCATGGCGTCGTCGCTTTTGGCTCGGCCGCAGTATCGCGTGAGGAATATGGATGCGGCGTGGGTCCTCCGACATCGTAAGGGGCTCGCTCAAGGTCAGGCGAGGTGTCGGGTGCGCCGAACGACTCAATGCGAAACAAGAAGAGCAGAAACATTTGCTCTCGATTGCGGCCCCAACGGGTGAAGCTCGGTGCCCGGTGTATGGCCGGTTTACGTGAGTACGCCGTCGTGACTTCCTGGTAGGAAGATCTGTGTAGAGCAATCAGACGAGCGTGGCAATCAGTGACAGCCACTCAGCCACTGTGCTTACCCCTTATTGCCTCGTTTTCCGTGCAGCATTGTGCACTGTCTTTCCCTTGATGCTTTTATTAATGCACGCAGCAGAGTATCTAGAATACATTCTACAATCTTTCGTTCTCATTTGTCGCGATGTTGAACTGAAATTAACTTCTCCAGTAATCGGAACATCAGTATGAACGTCCTAGTTATTATTATGTGTTTTCTGTTATGCTGCCCACATGGGAGGATCGATATTCATGAGGACTAGGCACGTCATTAATAATAGCTGGGGTTTTACGTCCCAAAACCAAGATATGATTATGAGAGACGCCGTAGTGGAGGGCTCCGGAAATTTCGACCATCTGGTGTTCTTTAACGTGCACCTAAATCTAAGCACACGGGCCTCAAGCATTTTCGCCTCCATCGAAAATGCAGCCGCCGCGGCCGGGATTCGATCCCGCGACCCGGGCACGTCATTAGAGACAATACTAAATTCATTTCGAACATTTTTATTTTACATTATTGTGGTGTCAGTTAAATAATCTATTGTATGTTCAACGCATCATTTATGCTTTAGTGTTACTGTGAGGGCTACTCTGATGTGAGTGTGGAGAGGAGGAGGGTTCAACCCCCCACCCTTATCTGTAATGTATATCATGTGTATATAAACATGCACATATACACTTATCATATGTATATACACTTATCATATGTATATAAACATGCACACATGGAAACGAATGCACGATCATACATAAACAATGTGGTTGAACCCCCCCCCCCCTTACGCCCTAGAAAAACATTCTTGCTACACCCCTTTTCTACCATGTGTCAGGTTGAAAATGATTTTAAGACACGCCGTATAGCGAAAGACTCGGGAAAAATTTTCCCTAGTCCTTCACTTTATACAGTTTTCATGCTGACTGTGGATGTCCGCCAGAGGCACTCTGAGCGGGAATTTGACACCCTGAAAGAACCAGTGGATTGTTTCGACTGTTTCATTCCTACCAGCCGAATAAAAACAGCGCCGTTAGAGCACTCTATAGCCTTCAAAAGTGAGCAGCTGGGCACATTTGATAAGTTTGGTTATCTGAGCAATCCAGTTTTAATCCTGTGTTCAGAGGTATTCTGACTTCGTTCGTGTCATGCCAGTGTTGCGCTAATCCAACCAATTAGAGCTCTGAGATTTCCTTTCCGAATCCCAGGATGTACTTTAAAAATTCAACGCTTGCAATTGCGTATTCGTGTATTCCGCGAAACTCATTTCCCTTATGAAATATTAATGTTTAATTCAAGCGCTCTCGAAGTCAGAAAAAAAATGATGACGTGTCATCGTGTGCTACACACAGCTCAACGAATAGCGGCTGATAAACGAGGCATGAATAATCGTCTGTCGGGCGCGATCCCACATTCCGCAATCGGAATAAGAACGGCGCGGCGTTTGCACTAAAGCGGTCTCTGCAGGGAAGCCGCAATGCCCGAGAGAACCATGATTTATCAAAATGGCTCGTATAACCAAAGATAAAGGAGAAGAGAGTATGATGTCAGCAAAAAAAAAAGTATGCTTACTACCATTCTCGCCTTCTCTCCGTCATTCTGAACCATTTCTCTCCCTCCCCCCTCTCAGCCGGCCTTGTTCTCTTGTGAAGCCATAATTACATCTGCTATTTGTTCAAGGTTTTCGGGAACGTGGATAACCATGCTACGTCTTATGCAAAGCTAGACAAAATTTGCAAAGGGGGCAGAAGAATTTACGTAAAGGAAACACGGTAAATGTGGGCTAGAAGGATTGCCGTAGAAGTATTGAATTGGACAGGATTACGAGAAGAAAGACGCGGTGCATATTGGGGATTGAAAATTATGACGTGGAAAGCTGGAATGACGGCTCGTTCTGACTGTTTAATGGTTTGGAAAGAACGTACGTTCAATGTGGGTCCCAAGCCTGGTGGTACCAGCTTCGCCAGGGCTTGCTTTGGCTGCCGTTTCCTGTGAGTAAGCTTTATCTTTAGCTTAAAGAAATGAAGTCTGTTCACCTACTTTAATACGAACAAAATGTCATCATTAAGGAACAATATTGATGGCATCTCTGCGTAAAATATTTCCCTCATTTCGTAAAATTTTTCTTGGCTGACACCATTGGTCGCATACTAACGCCCTTCTTTTAATGAGTACGATTTATTAGAGCCACAAATGCCGATGTCCATATAACAACACCCTTCTTCTTATATTTCTCACACTTTCGTGCTTTTTTTTTTTTAATTGAAAGTTCAATGCCGCTTTGCCCAAACCAAAAGACAAATGAGTGTCCGAAAAAGATAACTACGGTATTGCGTCATGCTCTATTCGTTGTTGTTATATTTTTTTTTGTGTGTGTGCATGTTTCCTAACCACTTTGTATTCTCGGTTACTTCAGATGCCAGGGAGTGTACGTCGCTACGCACACGTCATATATTGCAGCACTTTGCCTGTGCTCCTGTCGCTGATTTTTTTTTGTTTGTTTGTCTTGTCACTATCATCACTTGCCCTTTACCATACCGTTTCTTTAGTACACGTGCGTCCTGTACGTCCCAGTCGTCTCTTGCTTCGCAAGAAATTCCTCGTCTGACAATTCGATGCTACTTTATACGCATTCGCGTTTCACAAGTGCCTACAACAATTGCGCTTAGCCATATTGCGAAGCGGGTTTCACCGGGGCTGGTTGAGTACCTCGCAGTTTGCAGACTCGTATAGCAACAAATTTCTCGGCCGACTCTTCTTGTGTAACCAGACGCACTGAGAGATCTTGCGCAGCGGATGTCGTGAAGCAACTTATGAACTACGCACTGAGCCTTCGGGTTCTATGCGGCGCGGATAGTGGGAAACGGTATGTAAAATTGAATCGTGCGCATCTAAACTGCCTGTTTGCGCAGAGAAGTTGAGTGAGCCCAATACTGCATTGATCTCTCTGGAGGTGGATCTTGTATCACTGCTATACCACGTCGCTCTATCAGAAGATTCACGGTCTAGATGTGTTTTATGTTGGTGGTGTTGTTTTCATTTAGTGCAGAGTGGCTGCAATGTAGTTGATCCTTTCGTATCTCTCTTTCGCGTGGATCGCCAAGCTGGAGCAACTCCGCGGTGTACTTGCTTAGCTCTTTTACGAATTCGGCGAATCCTCTTGTTGTAAAGCCGCTGGGGCCGTAACCTACTGTGTTTGGATTCTCGATCAGGTGCTTTTGTCGCGGGGCAATATTATTTTTCCGTATTTTTTCGCGCAGTTGTACTTGGCAACTCGTGGTTGCCGATTCTTGTAGTTGACTACTCGTGTTTGACTACTCTTGGTTGAATAATCGCGGCTTACTGCTTTTGGTTGCCTACGCGTGCTTGATTACTCGTGCTTGATTAGTCGGGCTTAGCTACTCGTGGTTGCCTACTAGTAGCTTGACTGCTCGTGGTTGTTGCCTGTGGTTGACTGCTCGTGGCTGACTACTCGTGGTTGCCCACTCGTAGTTGGCTAGTTTAGTTTATCTACTCGTGTTTGCCCTACTCATGGTTGGCTGCTCGTGGTTGCCTGCTCGTAGTTGACTACTTGTAGTTGGCTGCTCGTGGTTGCCTACTCGTAGTGGACTAGTTTGGCTTAGCTACTCGTGTTTCCCTGCTCATGGTTGGTTACTCGCGGTTGCCCGCTTGTGGTTGACTACTCGTGGTCACTTTCTTGTAGTTGGCTGCTCGTGGTTGCCTACACGTAGTTAACTGCTCGTAATTGGCTGCTCGGGGTTAAATGCTCATTCATAGTTGACTAGTTGGGCTTAGCTACTCGTGGTTGCCTACTTTTAGTTGACTTCTCGTGACTGACTACTCGTGGTTACTTACTCCTCAGTGACTAGTTGGATTTAGCTACTCGTGGATGTCAACATGTAGTTCCCCAGTTGCTGCTGACTACGCGTAGTTCAGTATGGTCGGATACAACTTTAGAAGCACGCGGCATTTCCTCCTCAAAGGCGGGTGCACACAAGTCTGCACCAATGGGTGAGCACTCCAGACTGACGTCATGAGCCGGACGGCCGGTGATCCCGTCTCCGGAGAACATTGCTGTGTGTGTGGGATCGAGACTGTTTCTTTAGTCGCGGAGGCTATCAGCTGCTGCGCTTCGGTCGTCTGAGAGGGGCCTCTCCGGAATTCTTCAATTGAATCCGACTATAGTGGTCACTGCCAGCTACGTTGCCATTTGAAAGAAGGCCTTTCTCTTATCTCATATATGGATCATTTCTGGGTCATATATGGTCCATATATTGGTCCATATATGGTATATATGGTCATATGGTATACAAGGTCATATGGTCTTATGGTATAAATATGGTCATATATTGTATATATGTGGGTCATATATAGGTCATATATGGGTCATATATGGGTCAGGTGTCGAGAAACACATCGATGCTGATCTAAAAAATAGTTGAAATTTGGACGCCGATTCTGAAGTATGCAGTTTTTGTTCCACGGTTATGTTTTAACACATGATGACCGCGTGAAGTGCTTCACGAAAAAAAAAAGGCTTCTGACCAGTCACGTCTGTGTAGCTCATGAACATACTCATTAAGAAAATAAAAAAATAATAACTATAGGATGATCAGTCATCTGCGGGATCACCGTGTGTTTAACACCCCTGCTCTATGTGATCAGCGAAGTTTCTGATGCCAAATCGAAAAATGACTATACACTGAGAATAGTGTTCTTCGCCGCCTAAGCTCTGTCCCACGAAGCTGCTGCTCGCACGTGAAGTCGCAGCTCTGGTTACGTCTAGTTAAGTAGCTTCGCGACGCTGTGTGGTACGGCACGACGACCTGCGCTAGGCAAGCGATAACAAGTGCGAATGTGAGCGAGTCAAAACAACCCTGCTTCAGGATTCGTCTGGCCACGGCTGCCTTTCGGTGAAGTCTGTGATAGAAAAAGGAAGCTTAAAAGGCTGCCTTAACGAAGTGCACAGGCCAGCGTACTGGACACAACGCCTAACGCTAACCACCACACCCCTCCCCTTTTCGCCTTTCAAGCTACGCTGTCCACGTGTTTTCACCAGCGGAACGCCCGAAAGCCCCTCATCTCGCGTTTCGCCAATTAACTCGGCGTGCGAAGCAGCACGTGCAACTTCGTCATTAGCGTGACTGGCGGCCGCGTAGCAAAAGGTTCAGCCATCTAGCTTTGTCCACGGAGCAAACTTCCCAATTAACGAGGGTACGACGGCTAATGGGTCGCGGGGCCGGGCACAGACACCGATGGATTAGCCGGGATCGCTGCGGACATCCAACGTATAGTATACACGCTAGTGCGCAGGTTACGTTTTCTAAGGCTGACTTTCTATGAAGCAGTCGGACAGAGCATTTGCATGCGGAGGCACGCGCTTCAACTGCAGCCACTGCGTCGTTCCTTAGCTCTGGGAATGAAAGCCGTATCCGGCTGTTCGAAGCAGAATGCTTTGACGAAAGTGGCTTTGCTTAGCGTGCGCTAACTAGCTGTCGCCTAATAGCAGCCTGGGGCATAGAAACGGAGTCCTGTACGAACCCCTTAGTCCGTATTGTAGCAATCACTGCGTGTGTGTTGTGTGACCCCGGAAGACTTCCGGTTGTCGTGACCTTTTGTAACTTAAGAGTGCGATGAATAACCAGGCACTAGACAGCTTTAGTGTATACAGCGCATGGGCCATAGAGCGCTACACGTTAGAGGAGCTTGCTGAACCGAGAATCGATGTGGGAAAGAACGCTTGGCCGTAGTCTACTGTCGAATAAAGATGTGCTGCGAATAAAGACGATCTGAAGCGAGAACCAGTAATACCGCTGAGTCATTGTGGTTTCGCCAGTTGAACGAGGCGACAGAAAGAGACGATACGCGCGGAGTTGCCGGCCATCGCTTCGAGCATGCCGCTGTTTTCCTATAGTCTGTCTTTGCGAATGTTACAATCTAGCGCTAAATTAAAATAGTGGAGTCACGCTAGGTGCTAAACAGAATTGGTCTTCTGAGCATGCGTAGTGTGACTCTGCTATATGTTACCGTGTAGAGTGTTGCGTATTAGACTACACTAAACCTGTCTATCACGTCAGATCAATATATCGGCTGAGATGAAAAAGAAGATGAGTCACATTTAATCACAAGTCTACAAACACAGACAGTGCGAGTGCCACTGTGAGACCCCTAAGTCTTGCATTAGGCTCGCTTTACTTTTTTTTTTTTCATTTCCTGTGATCGCGAGTTTTTCGTTTTATTACTAGTGGAACACCGGTTTCTCACTTGCCAACTTTCAGGACGACGCCACCTTACCTTTGTCGAGTGGCACCAGGAAAAATCCCAGCAGTTTTGTCGGCTTGGGCTCCTTAGGTGAACCTTCGCATAATTGATTAGTTTCTACAAGTTTTTGCGTAGAATCCGTGGAAAAAAAAGACACGTGTTCGAAGACGGTATGGGTCGTTTTATTGCACTCTTTTTCATTTCGCTTACAAAAAAGAGCACGCAAAGAACAACTTAAAAAATAATACAAATAAAAACACACCAGCGGCACCAGAAGCGCACAAAAAATATGGCTTCCGCGATAACACATAGGGCCAGACAAAACACCCTCATTCTCTTAAATGCGAAAGCTGAGTATGAAATCAGTCGAAAAAAAAAAAAAACTCGCTGTCCTCTAGTGATACACTGACGGATAGGCTTGCCCTTGCAAATGGATGTGTACCGAACAGTTCTACGGAACACCATACGACAAATAAAGATGCGACGTCGTAAAGACAAACACGCACACGCAAAATACACACGCAAACCGGAACAGAAAAAAGAGGATAGCAAACAAACATTGAAGTCGATAGCTGCCTGTTACAGTAACTTGCTTTCTAGGGTAGTTCTCGAGAACCGCAAATCACTGTTTCATAGTGAAGCGAAAAACAGTTTTTTTTTCCACACCAGTACTTAGCGATGCTGACAAGTCAGGCATCACAACAAGGTCCTATACAGCCAGTGTTCAGAAGAATAAGCTGCCGTGGAAACTGGCACGATGAAATGGTAACCCTTACACTCTGTAGAGGACCACACGAACACTGAGCACTTGGAAGAGCATCGTGAACTTAGAACCCCATTCGGTTTAGAAGCAAGCAACCTTTAAATACACGCATTGTAATTACTCTCACTCCTGAAGTAGTGAACGGCATCTTGCTTCGAGAAGCGATGGACACAGCGAGCTCAGAGGGAAAAAAAAGAATGACGAATTAGCTTCCATACATCCATCAATCTGGGGTGAGGGATCCCATTCGACTACACACATCTATTCAACTTAGTAGGTGCGCTTCTTTCCATTTAATAGAGAGTTTTAGCATGTCCACCATTTCGGTTTCGCAATCACTATTACGTGATACCGTGTTACCGGCAGATTTTAGCGACATCGTGAGAAGCTTTGTCGCTAGGCACGTTTTTATAGGCCATGGGTGTTTTGAAAAAAGAAAGGAATTTAAAAAGCCAACTCATTCGAAATTACGGCGCTGCCTTTCATTTACACCAAGAGTTCACCTGCACCAGCACCAGCAACAGTACACCAGCAGTACAGCAGCAGTACAGCAGCAGTACAGCAGCAGTACACCAGCAGTACACCAGCAGTACACAAGCAGTACACCAGGAGTACATCAGGAGCACACCAGCAGTTCATTACCAGCCTTTACGCCAGCAGTACAGTGCACCTGGTTACTGCAATAACAGTTCAGTGTTTGTCTGGTGAAACTTTTCACTACCACGTGGCGCCACGTACCCAGGCGCTGTCGTTCACACCTCCGGTAACCGGCACACGTTCAGATGTTTGTGGACAAGCTAGAGATTTCTATTGTTTCCGGCTCTCTGCCACACCGAGCAGAAATTCCATTACGCTACACGCGCACCGTCTGAGTAGGTAAGTGAAACATCAACAGCGCTGTTTGTAAAGAATGGAGGAGCCAAAGTGAAGCACCAAGAATGAAACCGCACCTTCGCGGACGCAACACCGGTTAAAGAAATCCGCGCCGAAACCGAGCGGGAAGGATATTGGCTCCGGCGATTTGTCAAACCAATGCTGTGTCCGCGCAACCAGAAAAGTATATATATATATATATGACACACGAGAGACAGGCGATGCCCGCGCAGTATCAGCCAACCATCCTGAAGTCGCTGTTTAGTGTGAGGTAATGGAGAATCTCGAGTAGTGAACTATATCTGGCGAGATGTTGCGCAGCGATGATAACGAATCTCCGAACCACGTCACACAGAAAGGATAATGGGATAAGTAGATTACGCGTATCGGAGGAAAAACCCGCCGGTCCTAGGACCTGAGTTTATGCCCGGTTGAGGCATAAACTGGGAAGCTTGTTTGGCACGAAGACCGCATCAAAGATAAATCTCGGCAGTCGTTCTCCTTTGCCGCCGCGCTTTGAACCAGGAAACACGTATAGCCGTACTGCGCATGCGTAGTTCATGCGTACTTCATTACACGATTCAGACAGCTCTTCTGCTCGCGTTTCCTCATGACTTACAAAGAGGGAGGGGGGGGGGGGCAGTAATTTGCGGATTTCGTTCTGACGACGTATACTGTTGTCTCTCCAACGTTACCCGATATTCACGTGACCATAGCTGACGTCAGATAATCGTGCGATGATGAAACAGAAGCACTAAACTTTTGCGAAGAAAAACTGGACTTCTCAACTGGGGCTAAACGCGACAATCAATGCGTCGCCTGAGACTGTCATCTCTGCACATTCCAACCCAGCGGGTTAAGCAAGGTTCGTGCATAGTGAACAGTTTTAGGCCGCTGTATCAGTGACATTGTGTAACTGCCCGAAGAAAGAGTTTGCGGAATTGTCAATACAGCGGTGTTCGCTGCTTTCATGACTCTGTGAACGTTACGTTGCCTCCTGTACTTGACGATATCTTGAGCGAGCTTTCACGTGAGCACGGTGTGAAATATACGTTATGCCCTCTTCTGCTTCGTTCTTTTTTCATGTTCGCCCAGTGAAGCTGGAAGAAAGTGCTGAAACGGACAAGAGCCCTTCATACGGTAAGCAATCTAAGGAAAAAAAGAAGACACACGCACGCACTCTCAAAGCCTTTCACTCCAAAAAATAAACGTAGCCTCCTCACGACAGAGGAGAGCCAGGCAGACGCCTTCCCGCGTTCGACTCGAATCCGACGAACACTTTAATAGGAAAGAGCGTTCTACAGCACTGTGAGCCTTTGTTCAAGTTGTGTGTTCGGCGATTTTTTTTTTTATTATTCAGCCGCACCCTCAGACATCTACGGAGTCCTAGCTTATAGGAACTATTGTCCAGACGGAAGAAGTCCATCACTGGATGAGGAGAGATGATAGCTATGGTTAAACAAGTCGTTTCGCTGCCAGTTCAACGCAGAAACAAAAAAAAAAAGCTTACCCTAGTTCCAACCAAGTGTGAAATGTGAAAAAACAGCGGAGCTGTGGTCCTGCCTGTTTTCTGTTTCAATTGTGATTTTTTTTTGTGATTTTCTTCGATCTTATGTGGGTGTCTGCGATTACGTTATTTTGTAGCGTACAGATGCACGGGAAAGGAAGTGTGGCAGCCACTGCCACACCCGTCCAGCTACAGTGATTTTAGTCCCCATTCACGCAGGAGCCGCGCTTCCCAGTTTTACTGTGCGGCTACCGCATCGTTCGCGGCCGAGGCAGTAACGCCATCTATGGGTGTATCTGTGAACCGAAGCGACGCGGACGCTCATCTGTCGTCAGGCCCAGCCCTAGAACAGCTCTGCTGTTGAATTATAAAGCTCGACTGCTATGCACGTTTTATTTGGAGGATAATCAGACCCCCAGCAACGCAGGACACCCATTGAGTATTTCTCAATTGTTGTGTGCAACAGTACGAAGTCGCACGAAAACGGACAAGAAATAAGCACGCAGGCTTGAGTTATCAGAATAGCTATGTATTAAGAAGAGATAAGCGCCAACTGTTCAGTCATCTGCAGGCCATTCCTTGATAGACTGCACGTAATTTATCTTCGTTTTGGGATCAATGCTTCTGAATAGGTAATCTGTACAGCATGGTACACATCCGCATTTTCATTTAATTGTACCTATTGTGGTCTTATCGGCGCTGTAGCTCCACGCTAAACAACTTTCGAAAACTGCATCTTTCTCTTGCAAGCACTCGTACGCTACTAGCTTATACGAATAACAAAAGCTATTAATAGTGAGAATTAGATAAGAAGTAATCAAATGAAAAATGTGGGCAATAGTCGACGAAGGCTCGCCTTCACGTATTTCATTTATCTATTTGTGTCTACTGGTGTTAGACGTTACTATACCATTCGATAACGTTATCATGCAACCCGTCAATGGAATTAGGAGATGGAATGTTTAAAGAAGAGTGAAGACATTCTTGAAGATGGACTTCTTACGCGCTTTCCGCAGCAAAGAGTTTGTGTCAGATTTCCGCTAATATTCATGCAAGTATCCGAAATGGTATAACTGAACTGCGATTATATACAACTCAGAAATGAAGAAAAAGTGGTCAAGGTGTGCGGTGCTGAAGGCAAATAGAAGCAATGAACAACATGACAGAAATAGCACCGCCTTGACAACTATTCCCAGTCAGCCCAACATAGCATACATTTTGCTGGGTGAGAAAAAACTCTTGCCAGTTTAGGCACACATACAAGAAATAGCACCAAAATAAACACTAAATATTGCTCATACACATGAAATGAAATACACAGAAGACAAGCGTACAAAACTATGGCAATAATAATGCGTTCATGTCACAATGAATGTTAACGTGCGACACAGCGTGCGTTTGTAAAAAAAAATGCAAACCAAACGTCAGCTCTCTTTCACTTAGGTTCTACAAATACCATGCTTTCTTAGCAAAATGTTACCGCCTGCCACGCAATGAGTTCAAGTTTCCAATACTTCGTCCGCAACTTTTACAGGGTCGATATCGCCAAAAAAATATACATGAGACTACAGAAGACATTTGACACAATTAGATTACATGTGGAATGCTTCGGTACGGGAAAAAATGCGAGAACTTGAATTCTTGTAACTCCTAGCGAAGATCCAAGAATACAACTCTCAGTGTCGAGCACAGAATACTCATGTGGGCGACGCAGTCGAAGACCAGCCAACGTCGTACTTCAGCATCGATGGCCTTTTGCGCGAGGAGGTCAACACAGCTTCGCGGCACGCATTAAAATGTTCAGTTAACAATGATGTCCGCGAAAATCTAGCAAGGTCATGTTCCTTGATCCAAAGACACATCGCGAAGTATCGAATATCGCGTTCCTAATGTAAACAGGGAAGTTCGTGGAGGTGTCTCTTGCGAACGTAAGCTAAGTTCTGGACGCGACAATATGACTTTTCCGAGCTTTCGACGTAGTGCTCAGCTTTCGAGCATAATAAAGCTGCAGGCATGAATGTAGGTCATCTAAGTACGAGAGACTACGCCATGCAATGAACGAAGCCTCCTAGCCTAACAGAATTTCCGGCAGCAAAATCCACGCACTCGCACTCTCACGCACCGCCAGCCACGCAGGACACAGAAAAAAAAAGACATCCCGCGTAACACTATTAAACTTTGATTAAAAAGCGACCCGTAGACGTTACTCCTAAACACTGCTGTCTGTACGTAGCTGTTTTACGCGGCCCGTGTCCCTACAAACTGAAAGCACCGAGGAATAATCTGTACGGTGCTGTGCCCGGCAAAACGCCCATTGGCGAAATTGGCTTTGAGTCCGGAGAAACACGTCGGCACGCAAACCATCTCTCGCCTTTGAACCTCAGAGTTCATTACTCTAATGGTTTCATGGAATCTGCCGATAGCTTCAGCACGGGCATGTTTTATTAGTGGGGCTATATTCAGGGCAGATACAGTACGGGTCTCGACAAAATAATTAGGGAGCCTCGCTCTTAAAAATGTTTGCTGTTGTTTTTCCGCCCTCGTAAGAAACTGAAGATGAAGTTGTGTGATATCGAAAGAGTTTTTTTTTCATGGGCAAATAAGCGATCCAGTTATGCTCCTACGGCCAGCATAAAGCTACACAGCAAGAAGCGTTTTGTGTTGCGTGAGGTCCCACCATTTCGTACAGCAAATACGGCTGTTGCAAGTAATGGTTCATTAACACCCTGTAGTATGCAATTGCGTGGTACTTACATTGCCTCTTTGTACCACTGTTGGCGAAATTTTACCTAATTTTGATTACCAATGTCCTACATTATTTCTTCTTCTATGAGAATGCAAAAAAAAAAAAGCTGTGATGTATTAATTGACCTCATACGAAACGCGCCAGGAGGGAGGCTCCATGCTCGATGCACAGCCCCTAAGCTAGTTGTGTTCTATTGGACTACGTAGATGTCGTTACGTCACCTGACACGCTAGTCTGGAGGCAATTTTACGGTTGGCGTCGAGGCTCCTACAAAAGAACGTGAGTCGCTGAGCAAGCGTCAAGTCTTTACCGCGAGATCAACGCTTGCTTATTCGCTACGATCCTTTCGTGAGTTCTCCGACAGGTTTGGATGTTGCTAATCCTTGTCGGTGCTGCGAGTTTTCGCACTGGCTGTATGGACGGCTGAAGAACTACACTGTCTGCAGGAACCTTTCGTGCACGCGGTTACGCGCTTGTTCACGGCTGTTAACGCGAGCACAACAGTTTGCATGTGTTGGCGTGCTGTCACCGCGACAGTTATGGGACGACTAAAACTGAGAATGTTTAGTCACACGTAAAGAGGCTTCGGATCTTCGAACTAGACACTAACTTCGTGGTCTAATTTGCTCTGAATTGCGCAAACGCTTTAACCATTGAGGCAGCTAAAAGAAATCGGTGCGAGGCTTGAAGAACTAGAGGTGTTGCTCCTGGGCGAAAACTTTATTTTTCCGCAGCTCGTATGATGATGAAGAGATACGAGCCTGTGATTACGACGTTGTGATAACAATAGTCTACTTATAATGAAGCAATAATCACTTCTTAATGGCGTGGAAGGAAAAAGAAAGGATATCAGGAAATCCCTAGGTAGCTGCCTACACAACGTCTGAAGGGGCGTGTATCTGCCCGCTATCACGCTCATTCATTCAAAGCCCCCGATAAAACAATCCCTCAGGTGTAACTCAGCTACATCTGGCATGGTCTACGCGATTTCAGCTTTCATTTCGAATCTCGGTGGACGTTTATCTTGATGCGGGGAAACAGTGGTAACATTAAATTGTTCCAACGGAGTTGCGAACAGGTGACGGCGTCTCACGGATATCTGCAAGATGGTCACTCTCAGGGCGTTCCCACCATCGCAGTGGTTGTGAGACGCAAGTTCATGGAGACAGCACGTGCGTAAATAAAAGTTAGCGAAAAGATTCCACCGCGAAAATCAGCCATATCATCGGCACCGGGACCCATCTTGGGTTTAAGCAACAGTTTCACGAAGCCTTGATTGGGACATTTGCCTGTCGTCGAGACTGACCCAGTCACCGAGGGGTGGCTTTACAGTAAGTGTTTCCATGCACCTGACGACAACATGTAGGCAAAAAAACTGGTAGCACTACAGTAGAATCCAACAGGCAACTAAGCTATATTCTTGGCATTATCGATCGCGCCGTGCACGTTCCAGAAAGGCCCGTGCAGAGTTGAGGCCGGTTTGTGCGCGAAATCTGCCTCTGGTCACGCTTCTGTTTACCGCCTAAATGTGGCGCTACGATCGCGTTTCCCAGGTGCGCTCCTCGAAGACCAAAGGCGGAAGGCCTTTCAGGTATTACTAGTAAGTTTATGGGTAAAACTGGCGCCGTGTTTCCGGCAGTGAGCGCGTAATATGTGAGCGCCGAAACGACCCAAACGGAACTAACACTGTTTTGCGCGACACATGCCTCTCGTCGAGCTTCCCTCGACTGCCGAAAGGCGGCGCCACCGTCCCGTTTCTGGGACACGCACATGTATAACAGCTGTTGAAACAAGGATAGCTGTGTCCTTTTTCGCTTCCCCTTCCCCAAAAAATGGCAGGATTTCCCCTCCTCCCCTCTGGGCGACCGCACGTATTACCACGCTTTCTGACAGTGGTCGCAAAAAAGAGCCCGTAGTGAGGGGACGGAAGGGGAGGGGGGACCGGATGAAAGGTTGGAGCGTTGACGGGTGGCCGCTACTACGTCCTGAGGAAGAGTTCCGACTTGCTGGAGACGGAAGCGCGGCTGCTTGACGCGTGCATGGCGGCCAGGCGCTTCCGCGTAAGTCGCCACTTCCGGTTGACGAACAGCAGCATGCAGCAGGAGCCGAGGATGAGCGCCTGCACGACGCCGATGAGACTCGCCAGCGTGTACACCACGGGTCGCGTCAGGCACACGGCGTCGCGTGGCATCCTGTTCTGGGAGACTCCTGCCGAAACGAGAGAGAGAAAGCAAAGGAGAGACACCTTAGTATGCCATGTGACAATACAAGCCACAGTTTTCGCCGCAAGGGTGAAGCAATAAATGCGAGAGCAACAGATTCGAATGCTATATAAAGTAAGGGTAGCCGCAAAGTTCTTTAGGATCCGGTCTCAACTCTACGAAACACTGGCGTAACAGAACACGGCCGCTCTAGTGAGCGAAGCGGTTTTCATACTGTCTCCCTGCGTCCTTTAACGCGAAAAAAAGGGGGTAGAGCACAGCCCATTGAATGCTGAGCCGTCTACTAATTTTTGTAGACACAGCGTGCGCCACCGCATGCTCTTTCTATCAAAGCTCGCAGTTGCTAGCCGAGCAACGCAGCACTCTCACCGCACCGCTTCATGCTCATTTACCCTACGGAGCAGGCCGACGCATTTAATGTCTGCTATAACCGGGCCCGTTAGCAGCCTTCGGCAGCTCTGACGCGCACATAAAGCATACTCGTAAGACGCGCGGGGCGATGTTGTTGCTCTAGGCTTAATACGGAACATGACGGCGACGGCAAAAATGTGCCTCATGTGTCCACATAATTGTTATTGCAATAAGTAAACACTTTTTAGTGCAAGCAACCTAATTAGCGCGGCTGCAAGGAGCATAACTAAATAGGTAGTGTTCCAGAGCACCCCATGCCTGGCAGTATTTGTAGATCAACCGGTATCGTTTCCTTCCTTGGGCTTTTGGTCGTTCGAGCCTCGTTATAACGAAGTCGCAAGCTGCCTAAAATCCCGCCCATCATGTCAGCCATTTGTACATGCTCAAAACAGTGAAAAAAAAATCTGAATTTTTTTTTCCCTTCGATGCTGCCGGAATCCATTTATATGCGTGTTTGTACTTGCACAAAACTGTGTCGCGAAGCATTACGCGACCTACGCAGGAGAACAGCGTTGAGCATCCGCTCTCAACAACGCTTATTAATTGCGGACAGTTTCGCTTCTTATGCATACGTATATATATATATATATATATATATATATATATATATATATATATATATATATATATATATATATATTTCAGCACCGTAAAGCGGCTTTCTATGCTGCAGAAAACTTTGAATCCGTCTTTCTACCTTGATAAAAAGATATTTCAGCCTATGTTCACACCCCATACTTGAGCTTCCTCATCGCCGCCCATGGTATGTACCGTACCGGTCCATTAGCAGTAGTGAGGGAAAGAATTGACTAAAATTTGACCGGAGAAGACGGATGGCGTAAGCCTCAGCCTCACAGCGGTCTACTTATAAAACCCTGCTTCTAAATCCTGCTTACATCTAAGGTGAGGAATGGGGCGGACTAGATTGCAGATTACCCGCCGTGGTAGCTTAGCACGTGGGGTGTCGTGTCACTAAGCTCGAGGACGCGGGTTCGATTCCCAACCAACGGCGGCCGCATTTGGATGGGGGTGAAATGCAAGGAACACCAGTGTACTTAGATGTAGTTGCACGTTTAAGAACCCAAGGTAGTCGAAGTTTAGGCTAATCCGGAGTCCGCCACCATAGGCGTGCGCAGGGTTCTCCCTCAGGGGGGAGGGGTGGGGGAGCAAAGGCTCATCGAAGCGCCCCCCTCTCCTTACTAAGTCAAAGTACGGGGCAGACGTTGCGCCCCCCCCCCCTTCTTAGGTCACTATAGGGGGCGGCCAGCCCCCCCCCCCCCCCCTGGCCCCCTTCTGCGCACGCCTATGTCCGCCACCACGTCGTGCCTAATAATCGTATTGTTGTTCCGGCTCGTAAAATCTAAGCAATTATTAACTAAATCATACATTCTACTAATTGAAATCCAATCTCGTTCTACTTTCTTTTTCTCCAATTTTACCTCTGTTTGTTTCTTTGTACTTATTGCCCTATCCGAAAGCTCTGCACACTGTAGCACTGGAAGACTGCATCTGTGCAGCAGAGTAATGGCAGCAGTGCTTTTGTCTGGGCAAGTTGGTGCGACATTTGCGAAAATAAAACAGCACGAAAGACGGGACGAAAGACACAGTACGACAGGACCAGTGCAAAATGGCAGCGTCCGCTATGGTTACGCGGATCGCCATGCATTCTCGACTCACACGGCCATCTAAATCTTCGGGGTCCGCTTTTTTCGCCGTTGTTCCTTTGACCTCCATCCTCCCCCCCCTCCCAACTCACCCTTTTTTTGTGTGTGAGTGTGTGTGTGGGGCGGGCCAAACCGATATAAATGAGACGACTGCACGAACCAGGATCGCCCACGCGGATGCATTATTATTATTATTTTTTTTCACGCTTGTGTATTCTCGCCTCGAAGAAGGACGAAGGTGAGGGCGAGCAGAGAGGAGAGAGAGAGAGAGAGAGACGACGCCTTGGGTGCTTCGCGGTCGATGCCATATAGCGCACTGCGCTGCCGAACTGAATAATGCATGACCCTTGGCCGTGACAGAGTAGGCAGACTGGTCGTTACCCATTCGTTTTCTGCAACGCCGATACTTTCTCGCGTGGGGAGTCTTGTAACTAACCGCCCGGCTATCTTTTATCGCTAGTGGTGCTTGCGGAATCTGATTTAACAGTGTCCGAATATTCGGAAACTCAAATACGAATCGAGCAGTTATTCTCATTACAATATATATATGTTGTAATGAAGAGGAAGACACACGAGTGTGTGTGTGTGTGTGTGTGTGTGTGTGTGTGTGTGTGTGTGTGTGTGTGTGTGTGTGTGTGTGTGTGTGTGTGTGTGTGTGTGTGTGTGTGTGTGTGTGTGTGTGTGTGTGTGTGTGTGTGTGTGTGTGCGCGCGCGCGTGTGCGTGTGTACTCGCTGTCACCCATCAAGGTTATTGCATCACAAGGTGGGCGAATCGGCGCACGTGTTCTGGGAGCGAACAGAAGACGCAGAAGAGGACGAAGAAAGCGTGTGCAGGTTCATGATGATGATAATTTCTGTTCACCCGCCATGGACCAATGATCGGCTGATACAGCTCCGCTGTTAACGGAGGTGCGCCAGTCCAACGCGTATTTCTACGCGCCGTTTTCCAATAGCCTGATGCGCTTCTCTCGCGAAACTTGCGGGCGGTCGTCCGTTTCTGATATGAAAATTTGCTCAATTATGGAGGTCACTTGGGATATAGCTTTGCCACGTTTCATCGTTGCCTTTCCTAGTTTGCATTTTCATTGTTTCACTCGTGACCACCCTCGTTGTCTGCAGCAACAGAAGTGTCGCGCTGCTGAGAACGTGGGTGAAGGGCCGACTCCCGGCCTGGATGAAGGAAGAAGTTTGGAGGGAGCATTGCGCAATGCGATAGAAAGAAACGAAGACACATAGTAGGTCACGCACGCACACGTCAAGGTTCGCTTGCCTCATTTTCCCGATAGGGAAGGGGTTCCTAATTTTTTTTTTCAGTAGCAGTTTCAGGTGGTGGCGTGACCATGCAGTTAAAAATTTATTTATGGAGTCATATGTGTGCTCCTTATGTAGTCATATGTGTGGAAATGAAAATGATAGGTATAACCTTAAGAGACAGGAAGAGAGCAGAGTGGGTCAGGGAACAAACGGGGGTTAAGGATATCATACTTGAAATCAAGAAGAAATGGACATGGGCCGGGCACGTAGCACGTCGGCAGGATAACCGCTGGTCATTAAGGGTAACTGACTGGGTTCCAAGAGAAGGCAAACGCGTGAGGGGGAGACAGAAAATTAGGTGGGCAGATGAGATTAAGAAGTTTGCAGGGATAACGTGGCAGCAGAAATCACAGGACCGGGATGATTGGCGGAACATGGGAGAAGCCTTTGCCCTGCAGTGGGCTTAGTCAGGCTGATGGTGATGTGTGCTCCCAAGGGGAACGTGCAACTTCCCGCCACGCACACGAAATCATGGCATACTCGCCAAAAGACTTCTAGTACTATGCACCTTATTAAGGAAGAGCTCAAAGCAGTCCCTGGATGTGTTCATAAGATAGGCAAACAAGTACGTACTCTACTGAGGGAGAGCAGTGAGCTGCGCCTGTGTTAAGATGGCTGGGGGGAGTAACCATTGCTACACATTAGGCGTGTTTCTTTTTTTTTTTTTTGCTTCTTTTTTTTCTGTAACAGCCTAGTGCGCGTTAACCGAAACTGAGAAAAACACAGTTTTTTGCTACTGACAATATGGTGGGGCCTGCTCCAACAATTTTTGGCCAATGTGCTCATGTCACCAAAGTACTACCTCAAGTCTATAGTGCGGCTAAAATCCATATAGTCCCACTATCGTCGGTATTCAGGAGTAAAATTTAGATTTGGCTCTTCTAGATTGGAACATTTCATTTGGGCTTGAATTAGCTCGTAAAGAAAGCCTAAATCGTAGCGAATAAACGATATAGCAATATTCTGCGATAACATTAACAACGTTCTCGCGCTTCCGTCGGTGCCGTCCTTTGTTGCATGGGCTTAACGGGGAGGACTTGAAGAGCGAGTGGCCCTTGCCGGCAAAAGACGCACCATTATGGACTGTCGGCAGCGCCTTCAAAAATCCTTCAGCTCTTCTTCTTCTCAGCTCGACTTATGCTGCGCCGTTTTGCATCACTTCTTTTTCAAGGAGGAGATTGTTGCCCAATACATTCATTTCAGTTGTCTTCTATTTCAAATATACCGCCTTGGAGCGAAAGCAGGACATGATACTCTAGCGTAAAACTCGAAAAAAAAACACTACTACGGAGAAAAAAGTTGAAAAGTCGGCCTCTTACTCTATATTCGAGTTTTGCCTTACCACGTCATGTCCTTCAGTGAGTACCAACTCGCCCGGAAAGAAATATTTGTCGAACGAAAACACGATAGCAAAGAGACTAGGACACAAATGAGATAGTAGGTTGGATACGGCCATGTTGGTTGTTTTGGTAATGATTGTTGACGCAGCCTGCTTTAATGGATCAGGCTCAGTTTGATTCAAACAGTTGCAGGATTTGGCTCATTTTCGATTCGAAACTGCCCTTTTGTGTTCATGTTACAATCAGGAATGACCCCATCTTTATGTATGTGTACATATATATATATATATATATATATATATATATATATATATATATATATATATATATATATATATATATATATACAACGCTCGCACGTCGCACAGAGCGAGCGTCCCACTAGCGAATCTCATGCTCTTTCACCACTACAATATATATATATATATATATATATATATATATATATATATATATATATATATATATATATATATATATATATATATATTGTAGTGGTGAAAGAGCAACTCGTTTTTTATTTTTATTTTTTTTAAAGGTTTGCGCATGCGCAGTAAGGGTGGGCACGCGGCACACCACCACCACCACCACCGGATTAAGCTTCGCCATAAGATGCTTCACATCTAAAAAAAATTTATTTTTAAACCTCCTTGGCCGACGCCAATCGAGACATCAGCCAACCAAACTCAGGCAGGCCGAAAGATAAGTTTTACGCGTCTGTCGCAGACCAACACAAAAGGGCAAGACCAGTGTCGAAGGGATTCCTCTTGCCGTTGTCAGAAGGGAGGGGGAGTCGGCATCCCGAAGGCGCCTCGTCCCAGAGCTTACATACTCATCGACCCCTCATCATCCAACACTTTGCCCCGGCAAGGTTCCCGCCCTCTTCACCGACAAAGAAGAGCTCCTCCGACAAGACAGATAGCAGCTCTGAACACAATAGCTCAAGAACGTTTTCCTTTTAAAGCCAGCTCAGAATTGCGCAGCATAGCTCTCTTATCCTGAAAACCCTCAATGCGTGTTCTGGTTGTACCGCTGACTTTCCAAACTATGTCTAGCATTCATAGGCAGAAAATTTCTTATAGGAACTCTAAAGCGAAAACTCTTTGTGGTTACTTTATACCCTTTAAGCAAATGTTTCTTCTTTTAAGATGAGATGTCGAACGTTAGCGAGGAGGCTGCCTAAAATTTCAAAAGGCAGGGAAATAGATTTTTTTTTAGTAGGGTGATTATGAGCGCACAGAATATAATATCTGGGGTTTTTAGGTCACAAAACCAAGACATGGTTATGAGAGACACCATAGTGAAGGGCTCCGAAAGTTTCGACCATCTGGTGTTCTTTGACGAGCACTGACACCGCACAGCATACGGGCGAAATGCGACCGCCGCGGCCGGGATCGAAGCCGCGACCTCCGGGTCAGCAGGCGAGCATCATAACCACTGCTTCACTGCGGCGGGCTATGAATGTATAGAAATAAGATTACAGGGAATGCTTAGAACTTTGTCAAAATGTGAAGGTGAAAGCCTGGTTGGACCCATAACAATGTGGAATGAAGATCTGAGCCTACGCGGTGGCGCACCGCGCAATGGAGTTTTTGTATATGCGACAGCAGCACAAGAACCCACAGCCCAGCAAGCAGAAGCTTGCTAAGCTGTGGGTTCTTTATTTCAAACGCCTGTGGTTCTTTAACGTGCGCCTACATCTTTAACAACCAAGAGTAAGCTTATTAATTTTTGGTAATGCTTTCCCGAAACCTGAAAAATGCAGATATAGATTTGTCAGGAACGTCAAGCGCACAGCCGCGTGCTCTAAAATGTATTTTTACTAGCGATATCTCGAGATTAGCTGATCATCAAGGATGTATTTCGTCCGGGCTGCTTGCAGATTTATGATTAAAATATTCTTCATGGTCTTCGATACATGTGCGCTCCGAAATGCCATGTTCCTTATCAATTCGTTTCTCTGATGAAACATTTGCAATCAGATACGCTATTAGATTCGTTATCGGATGAACCCTTGAAAAATTTCCTGAACATCGGTGTTCTGTTGGAAAACTTTTCTAATTCACGACAGTTTTTTTATTCGGTCGTTTTGAGTTGGCTTCTAGTGCGCGCAGCAAGCGGCCTATTTCGAGGCAAACAAGGCGTCTCGCTCGGATGGTAGAAACGTAACAGATAATTCTTAATTTAAATTATTCCTAACAAGTCAATTTATATTTTTCTAGCTCAGTCTGTAGCATTAATGACGTGGTCCTTTCGTTGCCTTGCAGCGAAACAACCACACGCGCTGTACACCGGCAAAAGGAACCATTGTGTAAGATCCGATTTGCAGAATGTAGCAAAAAAAATGTACAGTGCAAAAAAAAAAAAAGGTACTGAAAATCTGTGGCGTGCGTATTAATTCTTCGCAGCCTGCGTGTACGTTGCACGAATGTTGATTACGGACCGGTGCGAAGAAAAAAGGAACGCGCGTTGTAAAAAATTTATTATCCATCATTTCGTTATAAAAACTGAGCGCGAAACTGGGACGCGTGACAGTTTGTACCAGTGCACCAGGACGTGACAGGCATGCAGTGGCCTGCAGATGTTCAACGCCGATTATGATGCGGTCGCCGTAGCAAAAGCGCATGTTAAATTCATGTTCAAATTGTGAGGATCGGCACCCAGTGACCTTGTATAGGACAGGAACATGCCTGTATTAACGATTAGAGGCATCGGAATAACGGTTCTGTTACTTCAGCATCGCTATAAGAGACATGTAGATGTAGATCCTGAAATTTTGGCCCACGCCCACCTTCGGGGATTGGCCGAGAATCGAGCAATTAAAATAAAATATTTAAGATATAGAAAAGAGAATAGTTTGTCCTTTTGTTCAATAAGAATATTTTTCCATCAGAATTAGGTACTTGAAAATAAAAAAAGGGTGTCGGATTAATTCTTATCGAATCAGTAATTAATTTAAGAATACAAAACAAAATGTAATGACGCTGCTTAGGTTTAATACGAAGTTTTAGCCATCAGTTTTGTTGCTATCAGCAAGTTTCGTCTTCTCTTACTGCGCAATTAATACAGACGATGATTAAAAGAACGCGAAAAATGATGTCATCAGGCTGCGTTAACGGGACACGGTAAGTCTATCTTTTTTGCCAGCTTGGTCTGCCACTCGTCACGGTGGACTAGTGGTTATGGCGCTCGACGGCTGACCCAAAGGTCGCGGGATCGGATCCCGGCGGCCGCGGTGGCTGCGTTTTCGAAGTAAGAGAAAAATACTAGAGGCCCGTGTACTTAGAGTTAGGTTCAAGAACCCCATGTGGTTGAAATTTCCAAAGACCTTGACTTCGACTTCCCTCATAATCATATCGTGGTTTTGGGAAGTAAAACCCAAGCAATTATGATTAGGCTGGTCTCTTGCACAAGCAACCTGAAGAAAGATGCAGAAGAACATCAACAATACTGGAACACTGGTACTATTTATTTATTTATTTATTTATTTATTTATTTATTTATTTATTTATTTATTTATTTATTTATTTATTTCATGATCTATCCGGGCAGCCAAAGTAGGGCGGAATGTGGCAGCCGCGATTGCACGGATTGAAAAAGTGTTGGTGCTATTAGGCGCCATACTTCACGAAGTCAACGTGTACTATGAACTTAACATACAATAAATTATTCGACTGCTCTATATTCGGTGTGGAACAGTGGTGTGCGCGCATTCGCTTGTGTGTCTATACATTGTTTCCAACCTGTACGTTGTTAAAGTATTTTGCTTCCAATAGCGCTTAGCGCTTTTAATTGAGTTGGAGAATCGACGGGCGGTTCAGCTTTGTCGCATACACTGTTAACTTCCGTCGTCCGTTGCAAGCGATGATACCGCCACCGCCACCCCTGTAGTTAATTACGGAATAAATCAGTTAATTACTTATTGTAGTTAATTACTTCGCCTGTTCCATATGCGCTAATCTTACCAACAAGTATTTAGTACATTTTTGTTCTGCCGTTCATTCATGCACGTGTGCCTCGAAGCTTTGTTAAACGTCGTTTCTACCTGCAAGCGAAAACGCTCAAAAATAAATCCGGGATTTATCGTTCATCCTGCAAGCACGGACGACGCTAATTTGTCCGAGAATAAAAAATATACTTTGCGAAACTTGCGGATTAGTGCCCAGCAAACTTGTAATGAGTGCCGATGATGAACGATTAAATTGGCGCATGTCGCCATTATTAACTCTATTTGGAAAAATATGAAGAAAGAAAGAAAAAAAAACCGCGGTTTTCACTGTTGTGCATGGTCGTAGCGTGGTAAAGCAGTAGTTGCCTTGCCTGTTCTTCACGCTCAGCAGCGCTTAACACGATCGGCTGCTTATGCTAATCCGTTAATCAAACAAACAGCGACATTCGACAACACATGGCCTTGCGGCGGCGCTTCTCGTTGAAGGTGACTGTGTTCGCAATCGGTAAACACCTTTGCCTCTTAGTATCAACGGCTGGAATTAAGCGCTCATTGCATCGGTGAAGAATGGTGGTTATTGAAGTGATAACAGAAAGTGAAACTGGGCGAGTTAGTTCTTCGTGTATGTGTTTGCGCGTGTGTGCGCGGGTGGGAGAGGCCAGTGGCGTAGCCAGGGGGTGGCACACCAAGCACGTGCACCCCCCGCCCCCCTGGATATTTTTTCGCCATGGGATACAGAGCGAAAAATGACCATTTCAATGAGGTGCCCTCCCCAAAATCAAGAATGTGCCCCCCCCCCCCCCTCCCCCCCCGAAAAAAATTTCTGGCTACGCCCCTGGGAGAGGTATATGGCGACTCCACATTTTCGCTGCTCTTAGCTCTCCTGTCGCAGAAACCCTATCGTCCCTTATCCATAGAAAAAAAAATATTAAAGCCAGCTTCCACGCCTTTGAAATCTGAGTAAACTTCGTAAATCTGAGTAAATCGCAAGCAAGCGCCACCACCTGGAGAACTCGGATTCAGCTCTTTCTCGCTCGTCTTATTCTTCTTTCATCTTTCTTTATCTATTTCTACATCTTCTCCTTCATTCTTTCTTTCTTTTTCTCTTTCTGTGTTGCCCTCTCTCCTCCCTTTCCTCCCCCTATGCCTCACATCACTACTCCTTACCTACACTTCTCTTTCCCACCCCATGCTGTGCTATACTGTACATGGTCATGCTATGGTTTACCCTCTCACCTCCTCCTTACTCTCCTCCTCCTCCTCCCCCCTATCATCAGTCCATCCTCACCCTCACTTTCCTTTCTCATTCCCTCACAATATCATACTATGCAAGGCTATGCCATTCTCTACCCCCCTCCCCCTCCTTCCCTTCCTCCTCGCCTTTACATCACTGCTCCTCCACCATATTACCCTTCCCACCCCCTTGCTACGCCATACTATGCATGGCTATGCTACGCTAGGAGCTGCTTGGCACATTCCCGCTTTCTGTGGCGCATACCCGCCGAGTTTTCCTGCCGTACGACACCCGGCCTTAGTCGGAGCTAAAACAGCTCCACTATCTGAAAAAAAAAAAAAAAAATCAGACAGCTCCGCATCACGCACGCCGGATGTAAACAGCGATGCTGGTGGCGTTCCCTTCGTCAGGCTAACGCATTTCTATGTTTTGCAAGTCTTTCAGGTGTGTTGTATCACTGCTCTTTAATAAACTATTTTTATGCTTTAAGGTGGTAGTATAAGTTCATTGCATCTTGACCGAAAGAAACCACTCATATACAGGTTTACAAAGAAGCCTTCGTTCAAGATGCTCCGGTATGTTGTATCGCTGCTCTTGATTAAACACTCTTTGTTAACCCTTGTAATGCCACGCTTTGGGGTGGTAGTATAGTGACCACCATTCATAACTACAAAGGTATCACGTGACGGTGGTGTGACTATGGTAACGCGCACGCCAATTTGTTTGGCTAACTGTTGCCTTCTTCCTTTTTTAGTGGAAGTTGTGTGTAGTGGGATTTACGCAATTTCTGTGGCACATACGTGTTTATGATGATCATAGTTTTCTGATAGGCCACACAGATTTATTGGGCACATACCACTTGTTGGGCTAACTGTTGCCTTCCTTTTTAGTGGACCAGTCGTGAGTAGTGGGATTCACCCAATTTCTGTGACGCATACCTGTTTATGACGCCCAAGAGCGTCACCACGGAACCTGGTCATGAAAGGCTCGACCAAGAACAGCTTCACCGTTAATAAAGATTTGGCGACATATGTTGCCGTAGTAGCACGTTTTCAGAACACAGTAAATTAATTATGTAGCATGGATTACGTAAAAATGTAATGGTCGCTCTTATTTGTTTATATTGTTTTTTTCTCATTCTTTTCTTCCCTCTCTTCTGAAATCTTTTTGTCCCCTTCCCCATCCCTATGCAGAGTAGCATGTCAGAGCTATATAGACGCCGGCAAAAATCTCTGTTTTTCTAATAAAGAGTATCTCTCTCTCTCTAATGGTCGCGAAAATGCCGACTTAACTTTGGGAACGCTGCTACTGGGATAACGCACCATAGAGTGATCAACATTTGGTCGAGAGGCTTTCTGTGAAACTGGCGAATGGTCCTACGTTTACCTCTTCCCCTACTTACAATATGCCCATAATCGTACTGAAGTGTGCACTTCGTTGCGACGAAACTGACACCTCTGCTGTAACGTTAGTACCCACGCTACATCGGAACCACGAGCTACCCCTTTACACGCCAGTACCGCCGTCGTACCTGGCAGACCAATGATACGCGCACAATTACTCAATTTACAGCCAAGACGTCGATCCACCCTAGTAACACTTGAGTCAAAGCAAAAAAAAAAAAAATGCTGCATAGGCTGCTACTCGCTGGCCGCTTCGCGGGAAAGTGATTCACACATTGCGTGGGATGTGCCAGATTTTTCGCCTTGTGGGTGTTTGAAACCGGTTGTGAGAAGAAATGTTCACCGATGCTTGTCCACGCGTGTGAAGATGGATGTGTAACGGATCTGAGTCATCTACTTGTATCGGGTTCCGTTTTAATTTTGGCTTTCCCTCTTTCGCTTGCTCTGGTTTAGCACCAGGCCGCTGCGCATTACAACTATCCTACAGAATACTTACGAGAATATAAAAAAGGGTGCATTCCTAAGCCGAAAAAAAACAAAACAAAGAAAAAGGCAAGTAGAATAAGTTCCTTAGGCATTAAGTCAGCAAGGAAGAAAAAAAGGATGTCTTCTCCCGCTTTTTGGCCTTGAACTAGTTCACGCAGTCAATAGGCGAATATATGAGCCTTCTTGTAAAATTGCCCGAACGGAATTTAAAGTGCTTGAATTCTCCGGCCAACTTTCTGTGCAAAATAACTGGTTGTTGTAAGACACTGTTGATTTATTCATGGTGCACGTCAGGACCAAAACTCGAACATAGGCAGGTAGAAACTTTTATTCTATTCTACACCCTCATCGCGCCATGGGAACAATGCGGTGACAGCATTTTATATAAAGAATTAAATAAAAAAGCGCATTACTCAGCTCTTGACTAGAACAAGTAAGTATATGCACCAATTTCCGAGTCGTGAAGTCCTTCATGCATTTTATTGTTCTTGAAAATTTCCACTAGCGTATTCGTAGCTCTCTGCTGTGACAGCTTATGAGGTGTTTACTCTTAGATTCAAATTTCCTTTTGTCCTTACGGATGGAAGTCATTGCGCATATGTGGTCAAAAGCGCCGTTGGTGTTCGTAAGATCTACACGCCGTAACGAAACTTTATAAAGAACTGTTAAATGCGAAGCATTTCTTAGCCAACCAAATGCACTTTGACAGTTTCTTTCTTTCTTTATCTATCTATCTATCTATCTATCTATCTATCTATCTATCTATCTATCTATCTATCTATCTATCTATCTATCTATCTATCTATCTATCTATCTATCTATCTATCTATCTATCTATCTGTCTGTCTGTCTGTCTGTCTGTCTGTCTGTCTGTCTGTCTGTCTGTCTGTCTGTCTGTCTCGCTTCCCTTATGTTTTTAGTCTCCTCGACCACACCCACGTGCAGGGTAGTAAACCATATATTCGCTCTGGCGAATCCTCTTATCTTTCCTTCAACGCTGTTTCACTCTCCCAAGAGGTACATAAGAAGTCTGAGTAGCCTCTTTCAACTAACTTTTGGCCTTACACTTTAATCAACTGCTGTGCACGCGATCGAGACATTGAGAATGCACACAGAACACAGTACAATGAAAATGAACCTTCAGTAAGCTGTATAGAGCCTTAGCGTACCGCCCAATGACGCTCACTGGTGCTCTGTATGTAGGCATTCATAGGGTCAGTGGCTTGTAGAGGCTTGTAACGATGAAAAATCCTTGGAACATGTGGGGTGTCGTTGGAGCCAAGGTTTCCACAGGAAATCTTGTCTTCTTGAATAAGACAACACCGCTTGTCGAAAGGATTCGCTCAAATGACACCCCGGACTTCCAAGGATCTTGCATCGCCTCAAGCGGCCATGCTTCCACGGAACGTCTACCCTATTTACATTACTTGTACGAAATATATGCACCGAAATCAGCGGTGCCAGTGAAATGGAACCATTGTCTTGTGGCATCGACATTTATTGAACACAAAGGCGAGACCCTCTACGCCTACCGCACGCCGCTGTCAGTTAGCCCTCTGGTCACGTGATCATCGCCGGTGACGGCGCCTGAGCGCCGCGGCGAAGAACCGCCGCCAGAAGGGTTCTGTGGCGCTGCGATCGCGGCGTTCTAAACGCTCGCGGCCTGCTGGAGACCTTCGCCGGCGCTCACCTCTGGCGTCTCTCCCGGCATGCTTCACGTCTGAGGAGGCCTGCGGCGACGGCGTCAGGTTGTGGACGACGAACAGCGCAGTCTCCATGGTGACGTCAGTGACCACGTCACCCGTCTGGAGGTCGAGCGCGTGCGTGTCGGCAGCGCTGGCCGAGCGCCGCCTGCGGCCAGCGCGGCTTTCGGTGGACAGGTGCTGCGGATGCTGCATCTGCTGCTGGTCGTCCGTGCCGCCTCCGCCTGGACATTTGGGCTGTGAGGGAGAGAAGAAAGAGAGACACAGTATATTGCTATTAAGTTCATAAATAAATGACTAAGTCACCCCTGTGGTTGTCCAGGTAAAATAGGTGTGCGATAGTCCGGTTATCGCTGTCCCAACCATCAAAATTATAGCACACCAGCTAAGATATGTACAGTGGGGGTCAAAAGGTTCCCAGGCCACGCGGCCATGGGAATACATGGGATAGTGGCCTGGGAACTTTTGACCAGCCCTGTACGTAATAGAAATAGCATAAGTAGGAACAAAAATTCAGCTAAACAAAACGTGGCAAGGAGCAAACGTAGCCGCCTGCTGTATTGTACGGAAAAATCAGAGTGCGATGTGACGGTAACAACCAAAAATACAATCCCAGCGAACATTACGAGGACAGTGCATCATTTACTGCAGAAAAAATAAAAATAAACGCGTTTTGCTGGTATTTCTGACTCGTAGTTTACGTATATTTAGAACATATGCGTATCCCGATTAAGCGCTGCCTGTCTGACTCAGTCCCCGATGAATGAATGAACGAATGAATGAATGAATTAATGAATGAATGAATGAATCAATCAATCAATCAATCAATCAATCAATCAATCAATCAATCAATCAATGGACGGGCGACTGACTTTTTTATTTACCGAATTTATCACCTGAACGAAAATATTGGCAGAACTACTTCAGAACAGTGGCGTAGCCAGGGGGTAGGCACACTGGGCACGTGCCCCCCCCCCCCCCGAAATTTTTTTTCGCCATGGCATACAGAGCGAAAAATGACCATTTCAAGGAGGTGCCCCACCCGAAATCAAGGTGGTGTCCCCCCCCCCCCCCCGAAAAAAATTTCTGGCTACGCCCCTGCTTCAGAAGGAGACGAGTAACTTCAATTTAGAGATTTGCAGAATCAAGACTCACCGGTGGGCAGACGTCCAGGCAGAAGGACACGGTCATCTGGAACTTGACCGTGCTATCTGATGCGAAGCGGAACGCTTGGAACGGTGCCATGAGCGACTTGGATCCTGGAGCTCTCTCGAAGCCTTGGAACACCGCGGGCTCTACAGGGCAGCTGCGGAGACAAATAAAGAGAACGCCTGACCGGTTACTCAAAGTCACCGCACTGCGGGAATGCGCTGCAGAGAAGCACAATGCTTAGCATTACGTGCGGAGTAAATGAGCATAGAAAAGCTTTAAAGAAGAATTATGTATACGAAAACTCGCTACCGCGGCAGTGTCAGATAGCACGCAATCTGTATTTGTAATTGCATAATTCAACCCATACATCGCAACATTGGCCAACATTAGGCATCATCAGGCTAAGGTAGTCCTAACACTAACCGAGATTAGCCATAATTCAACTGACAATAGCTATAATTTCACCAACATTGGCAGACAGAAATACTCTAGGCCAGGTCTCTTGTACTGCGGGAACTGTAGTTGTCTGCATACTTTCTGCTCAGACTGTATTAATTTTTTTTAATTTGTTGTAGTCGTTGTTGTACTTGCGTGCTCACGCTCTCTCTCACACACATGCTTTTTGTGCAGGAAAGTGAGCCAGAGAATAGATAGAAAGGGCAGCGCTGCAAAGTTCACAACGACGGCAGGCAAGAAGGACGGCGGACGAAGATTTTTCTGTGTCGTTCTTGTCTGCCATCTTTGTGAACTTTGTAGCGCTACCTTTTTCCTCCCTTATGTTTCAAATAGCCCCTACCCAAGCTCTTCTGAGCCATAGAACGCTTATGCGAGATCTAATATCAATAACAGGCAGTACACAAGTAAACATGTGCGCACGGGATACGTTTACCCGTACAGCACTTTCGCAACTCGAGGCACGAAGTATCGTCCTCCGAGCAGGAAGTGCTCTTCGGTTAAGCGCAGCGTCGCGAGGTGTCGCCTGCATCGTTGCTGATGGCGCGTGCTTGAAGTACACTCGCGAGACCTATCATCCATGCCTAGCAATGAATAGAAACATCACGTCCTTTTAAGAGCGAAGGAGAGCAACGCGACAAGTAACGACAGATTAACGAAGTCCCAAGAGGATCGTATTCACTACACCTGACGTGAGAGACGCGTCAAACACCAACCAGTCCAGCAGGAACCGAGCCCTTATTAGGGCTCGGTTCACGTTGCACCACACCGCAAACTACGACTCTTCACAAGGCACGCGCCGTCAACAGCTTTTTAAATCGCGAAATCGCCAGATTTTCAAGCGAGCATAGCAAAAAGGGGTTGTCAACTTTGTTTCCCGTCAACAGCAGCGAAGTGGGGGCCAAGAGTGCCCGCTTCCTGTCAACAACACCGCGCGGGCCTTCGCTCGCGTTGGCCGAAGTCGGGTCTATCACGCTGTCGCCGCACAATGGTTGTCAACGTCAACGCCAACGCAGGAGCGTGCGGAAGGAGGAGGCGAAAGAGCCCGCCCGCTCTCATCAGCGTATAGAAGTGCCGCCATTCGAGTGCGGAACACCGACGGAACAAACAAAGAGCTGCGCACACGTTCCCAATCTGTGCTCAAGTGTGCACGCCGATGTGCAGCCGCGTCCCCCGTGCATATGCGCGCCCCGAGAGGCTCGTGAAATTTCTATGGACGCCAAACTCGCCAAGAGCGCCTCCAAACACGGCCCGAGTATTACGCAAGCAGTGTGTCTTCGTCGCCACAGTAGTTCGGTGCAGCGTACGCGTCGCTGATGCTAAAACGAGCTCAACCAATAAGCCTACGTCCGATATGAAAGACAAGGCAAAAGACGACCTCAGTCATGGAGGTACTTTACTCACTCGCTGAAGGAGTGGCAATGCAACCGAGACATTAAGGAGACGCATAAACTCAGTCGTTTTGACTAGCGCCCGCTGACCACCACACTGTTATGTCGTAAATTTCGTTGCGTAAAGTTGTTCTGTACATGTACCTAGAAGGAGATTTACTCACCAAGCGTCCGTCGGCCGTATACGTGGGTGGCGTAAATTTCTAACATCTCGGCTGCATTCGAAATGGTGGGCACTGCGAGTGAGCCGTCAAAATTATTGCGCCATTGTTACGAAGTCCAGACTTTCTTCTTCATTAGTATGCAACCATGAGCAGGCTAATTATGTATGTTCATTACGATACGAAGGGCTCCCCCAGCGATCCCGACTTACAAACTTGCAAGGCGTCTTGCAAGTTATGCGTACCAATTTTCGAATTTCATAACACCACCCTATATATAATCGGCCGACCTTGGATGCGTTTCCCTTCTCTGGCACACATCATGTAACAGCAGTAGGCAAATAGTTATGTACTCTAGACATTACATTTCCAGGGCAACTCGGCGTATTCCCCACTTTCAAGAAGTAGATGAGGCTGGCGTTGTAGACTTGATGGCATTGCATTCTACTTGATGGTATGGCGCAGGCTAACAACAGGGTTAACTGAAGAGACACACTTGACACAGCGCAGCAACACAACACATAATGTCTATTGTCAAGTTTGTTGTTTTCGTGTTGAAACGACGACGCAGCCGTTTATAGTGCTGCTGACAGCCCCCCCCTTCCCCCCCCCCCCCCCAGCCCTTTTGACGACGCGGCACGACACATTGAGCCATACGTCTTCCACATGAGAGACATTGATTGCCCTTCACCCATGGCTACAAGTGCCAGAGTTGAGCTGTAGGCCAGAAATCGTGTACATAGAAATACATCCGCGCACGATCGGCTTGCACGACGCGTGGCCTGGACCTACGTTAGTCATCTACCCCATTCCCGAACGACACGGTGAACGCGAAACACCAGACAGGAATCCGGGCAAGGAAACAAACAAACCGACCGCGAGGTACTCGCTATGCAAGACACGAACGGGTGAAGTGGGGCACGTTTCGCATGCGTCCTGGAGCAGCTTTACAACGCGTCATGGAAGGAAAAAGAAGATTCAACCCGTTGACGGATCCCTGACAAGCGCGCCGTCATCGCGTGACAGCGACGACGAGGGGAGCACGCTCGGAGAAGCACGGAACGAGCGCGTTATTAATACCGGCGGGGGGATGAGCGATATAATATACGACGGCTGTCTAGGGGACGCGCTTCGAAACGGCGAACGGGTAAGGCAGCGTGCTAGGTAGCCTCCGGCTGCGCTCCGCCGTACGCTCCGTGACAGGATCGCAACCTCCTCCCTCCCCTCGCTATTCCGCCATAAGGATCCCGACAGCGAAGAAAACACGTTACAAGCGCACGCAACGGTTCGCACGTCGCTTCCTCTGAGAGAGAGTATCCGCACGAACTGCGCACGCACGCTGTCAGCGACGAGCTAGAGAGAAAGAGGGAAATAGGAGGAGGAGGAGGAGGAGAGTCCGAACACGGCACGTCGTGAAGGCAATGTTCAGAGCCCTGCCCCGAATTCCGAGCATTCCCGCAGGCATCGCGCTGCGCACGCCAAGACGGCGCAGCCTGCAGGCCCTCTCGCGTCGATTGTAACGTTCTTTCCCACTCTTGCCGCTTTTGAGGGTGTTCGTTTTACCGCGTCTTTTCGCCAACTTGCTCGGTAGCGCACTGATGTGCTTTTTATCTCTTCTTTGGAGCATCGGCGTGGCCGCTTGCGTTTTCTTGTGTGTGGCTGGTTTCTTACGCTGCTTTTGTCGCTTATTGCCGTGGTACGCCCACGTGTTTCTGTACATCCGCTATTAGGCACTTTCTAGGCCTTATTTTCGGGCGCGTTTCGTGCCCGACGTAGTAAGCCTATAGCGCGAGATCTCGTGTACCGATATTACGAAGCTCTAATGCTGGTGTTTTCAAGAGCGTCCCGCCTCGCACGTGTATAGCCGCGTTAGCGTGACGTCGCTAAGGTAATTGCTGGGGGGGGGGGGGGGGGGGGTGCTTGTAGCGCCAGCTACTCTAGCGTTCCTTCGCTATCATTTTGCTCTTATCCCTGGATGAGCAAGCTTGCCGAGATTCTCAGCAGAGTGGCACAGTTTGAAAGCGTCTTTGGATGGCATATACGTGGAGCTGGAGGTGGCGTTCATTCTGTCGACTCATGGAAAAAGCCTAAAGGGCGAAACATAGGAAATAGAGACAGAAAACTCGCCTATCACGCTTTCTTTCTTTCTTTCTTTCTTTCTTTCTTTCTTTCTTTCTCTCTTTCTTTCTTTCTCTCTTTCTTTCTTTCTTTCTTTATTTCTTTCTCTTTCTTTCTTTATCTTCCTTTCTTTCTTTCGCTTTCTTTCTTTCTCTTTCTTTCTTTCTTTCTTTCTTTCTTTCTTTCTTTCTTTCTTTCTCTTTCCTTCTTTCTTTCTCTCTTTCTTTCTTTCTTTCTTTCTTTCTTTCTTTCTTTCTTTCTTTCTTTCTTTCTTTCTTTCTTTCTTTCTTTCTTTTTTTTCTTTCTTTTTGTCACCGCAACCACACAGTCTGCAACATCTCGTATGCTATCCTCATAATGCTTGTTTTATTGCAGTTCCCTCGTCTTCTTTCTAGATAACATCCTGTTTAGCAAATTAGCAGCTGAACGCTCAAGGGCTTTACCTACTGAAAGCAAGTAATGCCCCTGAGCGTTCAGCTGCCCCAAACGCACGCGTGCATTGCGCTGAGCCACCTCACGCATTAATTGGCCCGGGAGGCTTAATGCCGTAGTCTTCTATCAATGCGACAGGCCCAGATGCCTCATCAGACGAAACAAACTGATTGTCGGCTGCGGCGCTGGCGGCAACATGGAGCGATTAAAAAATCATCATCATGTTACGACGTCATCAAGACGTCACAGAGAGCGAAAATATGCGACGTCATTTTGAGTCACGTACGCGGCGTAACTTGATGACGTCATCGCTTGGTCAAAGATGAGCCAATTGTAGACGCACTGCAAAAACCACATGATGTGGAGAAAGCTTGCAACGCCTCCGATCTTGGAGGAAATGCAAAACCACATTAGACGCAGATAGCTTCCGGGCTAAGCTTCCGGGATCAAGAGAAACGAGAAAGAGAAGATGGCTTTCGCGTTCGAGTCATCGTAGTCAAATGCGTAGCTGACCACGTGACTTTTTACTGCGAAAGCTGTTATGAGATCACAACAAGGGCTGTTTTTGCGCCGTAGTTTTCCGCCGCCACCGCCGCCGGTGTCCGTAACCCCTATCGCACGAAATGAGAAAAAAAACTAAATAAATAAAAAATTACCTTGGACAGAATGGGAATCGAACCCGGGCCCTCTGCGTGGCAGCCCATTACTCTATCACTGAGCTACGCCGGTGCTTGAAACTGCGTTGCAAACTGACCCTATGCAGGCTTGATGTAAGGTAAGGAATCGCGTTAATAAAACTTTTTGTTGGGCTAGTTGGTACATGCTTACTGAAATACAAATAGACGCAAACCTACGAGGAAGAAAATTAGAGACAGAACAGAAAGGGCGTCGCCCTTTCTGTTCTGTCTCTAATTTTCTTCCTCGTAGGTTTGCGTCTATTTGTATTTCAGTAATCGCGTTAACATGTGTAATAAAGCGTTTTAGAACAGTCAAGTAACACCCAGGCGTCACACAATGCGAATTGCGTAACGAGTGGGTCGTTCAATGCTCCAATCCATTACAAAAGCCTCAGCCATAATTCTCCATCGTCGTCAGCCACAGTATCAACACAGTACACATAATGCGTTACAAGTGTGTAGCGGGTACCGCGCTTTTCCGAAGAATGACGAATAATGACACAGTGGACGCTTCGCCACTACAAAAAAAATTATGATTTATGGCGTAGTGGGTACCATGAAAGCGAGCTTGTAGTAGTTGTCCCAAGAGTGTTAAAAAAAGGCTCTGGAAAGGCCGCTTTTCCAGCTTTCGCTGTGACGTGTTGCGCGTTCCGCGCAGGCCTGGCGGTGTTTGCTTGTTTGTTTTCTCATCAGTGACTAGTATTCTAATTTTTTTCGACCTGACAAATTATCTATCTGAAGGCACGTGATCATTCACACATGCACGTGCGAATGATATCATCTAGCTCTTTTTATTGCCGGTATAGAAAACGTTGCCTTTGTTCGAAACGTCATTCGAACGTTGTGGCTTCTAATATATACGCATAGACACGAGTGCTGTCGGGGTTCGCATATGGATCTCGAGACGCAGCGAACATTGCGAAGTGCGAGAGCTGTTAGTTAGTCCAGTGGTTGGTACGTGCGGATAGCTTTGAATGGCTCACAGGCAAGCATATTCGCCTTGCTTGAGTGATAGTGATGTGCGAAAGTTTTTTCATGCATTGCTTTTCTAGCAGGAGGCGAGCCGGCGAGTGGAAAGCTTATAATAAGGCCGCTGAAGATAATGAGTCTTAATGACGTAATATGAATGACGTAGACAGAGACACGGCTAACAACTTCCTTTCTCTCGCTTTATCAAGTGCGCAAAAAAAAAGGAAAACTTGGACAAGAAATAGCTACCGAGTATCCGAAAATCATGCAAGTTCCAAGTGCTTCCGCAGTGCTACATATAATTGAGACAGTGCTGTCGTAAGACTTTTTAGTCTTTCTTTCTTTCATTATCATCAGAGGGAAGTCGAAAACTTCATCATCTTAAACGTCGTCGCAACGTGCTTGTGGTCTGATTCTAGGCTGGCTTCGTACGAAGACAAATTATCAGCAATTCGCCTTAAGTTCTGGCGTGGACACCGGAACGGCACAAATAATACCAAAAGGGAGATAAGGTGGCGTCATAAAGGCCATGCTTACCCTTTGTCATCCAGGAGCAGTATGGTTTCCGAGCCTTCGCCACTGCGGGCAGTCAGAGAGCTGCCGAAGATTCCAAACACAGCTACGAGAGACAATAAAAAAAGCAAAACAAATGCATAAGCTGGTTGTTGCATACCAACGTTTCGTGGTTCGGGTGCGTCACTTTCGATCAGTTGTGTTAATTCAACTGCGGTTCAATTTTCGCCACATGTGGTTATGTAAACGTTCTGGGGCGTTTTCGCGTTTTGCGCCCGCAAAATATGACGACAGCACGCTGTGGATTACGTGCTCCACTGAACTGAGAACTCACTCTTTCGAAATCTCGCGGTACGGCGAAATAAGTTTAGAAAGCCTACAGTGCTGCACTTAACTAAGTGAAAATATAGTATTTCCAAACTTCACAGAAGGGTGTTATAAAGCACACACACGCGTACGACAAGGCAAAGAAAAGAACGCAAAGGATCGTGCCGCGTTTGGGGATTTGCCTAGCATATCTTCATGTGCGGACCAGCGAACTGGCTGGGGTCCTCCAGGGATGAAAGACCACGGACCATCTGCGCCAAGAAACCCTTTTTTTTCCTTCTTTCTTTCTTTCTTTCTTTCTTTCTTTCTTTCTTTCTTTCTTTCTTTCTTTCTTTCTTTCTTTCTTTCTTTCTTTCTTTCTTTCTTTTCCGCGCTATTTTCATTTATTGGCTCACCCCCTGGTGGAGCGCACGTGAGAACGACTCCCGTGAAACGGATTTATCGTTCTTGCGTCGGCCGCCCTCCGCGCGCGAATGTTTTGCATATCGCGGTTTTTCCACGTGGTTTCGCCAGGCGGAATTTGATTTCACAACCCGGGTGAGAATATGCAGCACCATTCCGGCAGTGGCCCGATTTTTCCCTACCTTCTCGCATTCGCTTGCTTTTCAATTATTGAAAACGCAAAGAACTCTATGAGCATATTTATTTAAAGTGGGCTACTCTTGCTTGCTTTTGATATTATATGTAAACAAAGAAGTATTTGATTTCTTCTTAGTTGTTTTAGCCTCCGCATTTTCGCATTCGTAATATGCAGCCGCTGTTTGTGGAATTCTTGAAGTTGTTCTGCAAGCATTCAAATGCAATAAAGGACGATGGCTTATCTTTATTTGCGATGAATGAACCTAAGGAAACAGTAGAATCGATCCAAGCTGGATAGTGGAAACATCCGCTTTTATGTGCCGCTGCACTGGTGTAGTTTCATTTGACGTATAATAGACCGTAACGTTGCACAGCTCAACTTGGGGGGGGGGGGGGGGGTGATATCACCCCCTGCAAAGCCGTTTTCGCCTCATGACATCCGGCGTGTTGGCGTGTAGTTAGTGTCCTCGCCGCCGTGCGAGAGATGGCGCTGCTCTCGCGATGGTACCGCTCCGTGGGCGAGTTTACGCGGGCGCACGTGGAACAGCAATGACTCTTTATTTTTTTTTTATTTTTTTTGTTTGCGCTTTGCACGGCCGTGGACGGTCAACCCTCGGGTAAGGTCTGTGGGCGCGATACTGCGGCTCGTCGGACTTCCGCGGTGAGTCGAATGCCGGCGACACCGCATTCACGACACATGTATGTGTTATGTTCGTGTGTTACGTTTATTTGTGTGCTTTATTGGCGTTATATTGGGTTATTTCCAGTGTTTACTTCCCATATTAGATTCGGCTGGCGATCTCGTCGTTATGTAAATGCTGTTAATGCCGGCGTATGCCGGCGTTAACAGCTTTTACATAAGCGTATGCTGGCGTACCGGACGAGCTAAAGACCTCTACTGACTCATGCTCATAGACTATTAACCGACACTTCCAAAGCGTCTCGCTAAAACAAGAGAATACACGGAAGAAACTTTACTCACATTCGTCCTCCATGTCGACCTTTAGGTAGAGTGGATCTCCGAGGTCGACACCGGCGACTTCGTCACCGGACGCGTTCACGACTCTCAGTCGAACAGGTGGTGTAGGAGCCAGTCCCGTGATGACTTGCGTCAGGCTCTGCAGGTCTCTGCACGGCACGAAACGAAAGATGTTTCGTCATTCTAATAGGACGGCAACGAAATTCAACGCGCTTGGTTACAAAAATACGTGTACCTCTCCCGACTCGGGACAGCAGAAATTTTTGCGACTGCGGCTTTGCGTCGCTTTTAAAAAAATATTTTACCTGTCGCACAGTGTTGCCAACCGTAGCGTAATTTATTTATTTTCTTTATTTATTTATTCAATACTGTGGGTCTTTTCAGGCCTATACAGGAGAGGGCGTACAAAGTAAAGAAGACTTCATATTAAGAAAGAAAAAAAAAGCCAGGGGGGGGGGGGGGGGGGGGTATGCGCTATACAAAGCAACCGCAACAGCAATAACAGAAGAAAAAACAATAAATGAACAATGCATACAAGTGTTTCAGTGGGTGCAAAAGAAAAACAAAACTAGCCTACATGATAACATCAAACGGCAACATAAAAGACACACAGATGAAAGCTGTTAAACACGCGTAACAATGTGCGAATACATGCGCGATCCATCATTTTTGCTTGAGATGGCTTTCAGACGGCTTTCACCGTCGAGTGGTCTTCGGTGAATGCACATGGGACCCTGTCAGTTTTTATGCGAAAGCTTTAGATAACTCATCGATTACGAGAAATGACCGTCGGCGTCCACACGAGTGACGCAAGAAATCATCGCATAACGACATCACCTCACGACGTCATCGTGAAGTCACAGGTCCCCAGAATTTGTGACGTATCCGCCACGGTGGATCAGTGGCTAAGGTGCTCGGCTGCTGTCCCGAAGGTCGTGGGTTCGATTCCGGTCGCGGCGGTCGCATTTCGATGGAGGCGAAATGGTAGAGGCCCGTGTACTGTGCGATGTCAGTGCACGTTAAAGAACACCAGGTGGTCGAAATTTCCGGAGCCCTCCACTACGGCGTCTCTCATAATCATATCGTGGTTTTCGGACGTAAAAGCCCAGATTTTATTATTATATTAATCTGTGACGTCGTTATGAACTCATAGTGACGTCGCTGTGAAACCACATAACGTAAAGCCAAATGATTACGTCATCTAGACATCGTCGCTTGGTCATAAGTGGGCCGATCTCGGAGGCAGGCGAAATGCAGAAAGCTTGCGATGCCTCCGATCCCGGAGGATGTGCAAAACCACGCTAGGTGCAAAATTTTTTTCCAGGGTGGGGCGATCAATGCAATAGACTGAGAAGAAAAAGAAGATGGCTTTCGCTTTCGAGTCATTATAGACGAATGCATAGACAGTGGATGGATGGATGCTAACAGCGTGTCCTTTATAACGGGGCGGTGATCTGCGCTCCACCAAGCTGAAACTTTTATTATTATTATTATTATTATTATTATTATTATTATTATTATTATTATTATTATTATTGCTGCTAATATTACATTTCGGCTCAATCTTGTCTAAATTAATTGATGTTCTTATAAAGAAAAGATTTTATGAATTCACAACCCAACTTTCTGCACCTTACCACGCAGATTAACTATAGTATTCCTGCTGTTTTTTTTTTTTTTTTTGCTTTCTATCTACTTTTCAGCCGCGAATCCTCCAGACGTCTTTCGCGTATTTGTAACGCGGACCTGCTTGCTTTCCCAACGTTGTCCCTAAAAGCCAAGGCTTCATGTAGGTTAGAACCCTAACCTACACTCCAGCGTATATCTTCACAATTAATTAAAACATGCTACGTCCTTTCCTTCCCTTCCCCACGCATGTGCTTTTTTATTAATTCTTTACTGAATGTCGCTTTATAACTACCATGCGTTCTAAGGCAACTCGAGCTGGCTTCAAACAGCGAAGTGCTTCCCCTTGAATCATTATAAAAAGTGTCCTTCTTGATTTCGTCTTTAAGCTTTCAGTAGTTACTCAGATCCGGTTTTCTTTCCATCACTGCTACCCAATATATCTTTTCCAACCTCTGATTTTGCGCTTGACGCTCTTCCTTGCCATGTCGCTTACACTGCCAGCCGTATACTTGCTGGTGAGCCTTTTAGTACTTTTTCCCAACCGTGCGTCAACGCTCCTCCCAAGCAAATTCCTGAACACTTCCTCTTCCCATCTGCTGTCTTTCAGAGGTTTTCCGAGTCTCTCTTCGAATATAATTTTAAAACTGCTGAAGTCGCCACCGACTTCAAAGCCACATGTGTGCGCGCGTCGTACAGCGAAGTTTGTGCCTTATTATTGCGCAATTTTTAGGCGCAAGGTAAACTGTAAGATAACAAATAAAGTTGTGTAGGGTAAAGTAGGTATAGTTTGACCGTGACGTAGGCTATATACCGTAAATTGGTTTGCAACACTGCTATCACATCCAAATGGAAGAAATGGCTGCAGATCCAAGAAGTGAATGCTGATGATGGGGCGAAGCAGTGTGCATCGGATCACGATTCGCGGCCTTCTATTTTGTTCTGGTTAACAGCCTTTTATTTTGTTCTTGTTAACCTTTTGTTCTGTCGTATGCTTTGATTGATGGGCGGTTAAATGTCGGTGTTTTTACGGTGTTGCGGCCTTTTATTTTGTTTTTTTTTAAACCATATGCGCGCTATGTACGCTCTGTAGACGGTATTGCGCACAGATGTTTCGCATCTGCGCTTCGACTAGGGACTACGGCGAGCCTCGACGACAACGATAATTCGTGAGGGCCTAAGGAGCTTCGCCCCTAATAGCCCCATTCTCGATCGCTGAGACACTGGGGAAGCTATCGAACGTGTTCCTTGCCACTGTTCTCTTTACAGCGCGCACAGGCCGCCGCTTGGACCGTAATGGCCCACCTTAACGACAGACCGCATTCCGAGAGGGCTGCCTTTGACAGAAGACCTACACAGTCGTCTCACTGAAGGAATTATTCAAGTTTCTACGTTGTAGGATCCACTAGAGGGATTCATTCTCCCATTCTTCAAATCCTCTATGTTTCACATGTCCCCCCTTCTTTGTGGAAACTACGGGAGTCCCTCTTTAATCGTTTCCCTGCCTCAACGGATTGCTTTGCGCAAATCTATAGCCGAAAATGTTACGTAATATTATGCGCAACAAGTGACAAAGTTTACGTCTACCCGCACCGCGTGGTCCACATTCGTCGGCGCCATCTTGGACCACGACGTCAAGCGCTGCCTTTTTTGCGGAAACGCGTTATTGAAGCTTCGGCTGGCTACATACCTAGCTCCGTGCCGTGTATATTATGTATCTTCGTCCTTCTACTCATGACACGGCACAACGGCCAATAAAGTTGATCTTTTCTTCCTTCTTCTTGCTTTCGCTTTGCCGGCAGACAACGTAAAGGCCTCATATGTGACAGCTGACGCCGCGCGCTTGCACCGAATAGCAGGTGCCCGCAGGGCATATGCGCCCACCCTCCCAGCGATGCCAGCTACCCCCCTTTTTCACTCCGGCACGGTTGAATGAGCCTCCCTACGTACCGAGAATGGGCTCGACGCGCGAAATAGGCCTGCAATAAGACCAGGGGAAGGGGGGGGGGGGGGGAACAAGCACGCGACATACATATGGTTTCCCCAAAACGAAAACGCAGAAAGCGTCGTACACAATCTGCCACCAGGCGGCCGGCAGTGGTGGCAAACGCGGGTCTGTGACAAGCTGCCAAAACGAAAAGAAAACAACGAAAAAAACGGACCGGCGCAAAAGTGCATCAAGGACGACATATGGGAGCCAACGTAGCGAAAGCGGTGCCCGCAGCGATGGAGGCACGCGGGAGGTTATATAAGCGTCGCGATCCAGCGTTGCGGCGTTGGCTTTTTTGCCGTCGTTATACCGGAGGCATCCGGCATGCCCGCAGCTCTTGGCGTCCCTCCCCTCTCTCTCTTTCTTCATTTTGCTTGCTTCTCTCTTCTCTCCTCCTCTTCTCCCTGCGCTGGCAACGTTGAAGCGACCGTAATAATCGCTTCTAGCGCGCCCACCATGCCCGCGGGGCCCAAGCAATGCTGAGGGTAGACCTGGGCGAAACGCGAAAAGCCAGCCTGCAGTATATATGTGTACAGCGGCGCGCCCGGATTGGGCGACGGCTTGGATCCGGGGCCAACACTGTCATTAGCCACGTCCATCACACGGTCCCCTTTTTCTTCGTTCTTCCTCTATTTGTATTACTTTACTTATTTGTCTCAATGGTTGTATGCGAAAGTGTTGCTGCTCCCATATATTAACCGCGGTGCTCTTGCCTTTCGCTTCTACGCGGTGAATGCTGTGCCTCGTCCTGAGTGTATGTGCGCCGCCATGAGGTGCGGCCCGTGTAAACTCGGGCTTTTATTCAATGCACGTGCGGCAGTTTAGTGGTGCCCGCACGTATAGGGCTACTTGTAGGCAAGCAGTTACTAGTACACATACGGGTTATATAGGAAACTAAACAACAATGTAAAAATTTACTCCGCGTCTCATGATTGTCTTATTGAAGAGTTCCGTATGCGATTGCAATAATTGCATATGTTTCCATAAGGAATCCATGTGTTTTTCATATTTGCTATTTATTTCTGTAAGGATATTACGGAAACATGCGGAATCGTTGGAATGGCATATTTAACATTTAAGTAGGCTCCATATATTGAAAAGCAAAGTTCTGGCGAATGATTTCATACCTGTACACATTGGATATCACCTTAAGACGGCGAAAAGCATGGCTTCATTTAAGCCCTTCCGGCATAATGGGGCAAAATAATTTCGTTTTGCCCGGCATTAAAACTACCTCCTTGAAGTGTTACTCTCCTGGAGTAGATTATTCCTGCAGACGACTGTCAGTGTGTTGTAAATCAAATCGTCACGTTGTATGTTGCATATATTTTCTTGTTTATAGGGTTACTAGGGACAGAAAACGAAGTGCTAGCTCTTTTAAAAGAACATTCGCAAGAAAAAGAAAATCGTTTGTCGAATTGTTCTTTTCATTCGGCGTTCAACAATTGTCTACGCAATAACGACAAGAACCAATAATTGCTCGCCTACGCGACATGCTATTCATCACACTTGTGTGTGCGCGCGCGTGTGTGTGTGTGCGTGCGTGCGTGTGTGTGTGTGTGTGTGTGTGTGTGTGTGTGTGTGTGTGTGTGTGTGTGTGTGTGTGTGTGTGTGTGTGTGTGTGTGTGTGTGTGTGTGTGTGTTTGAGATAGAGAGAGAAAGAAGAAGTGCACAAGAGTATAGAGGTGATTTGTAGCGTGAAGGACGGAGCAGCTCACACTGCATGTGGGTTTTCAATATTATCACCATACCTTTAGTAATATTGGCTTTATCCGAGGCTTAACGTCAGTGAAGTCGAGGGATTGTGCTATAACAAGGAACTTACGCACTTTTCAAAAAAAAAAGGGGGGGGGGGTTGCCAATAGCGCAGCATAGGGTGCCTATGAGTTACAACGTGATAACAACGAAGGCTTTCGCGGTATGCCGGTAATGCATCCGCCTACGAAACAGCTCGCATGTACCTTGTCAATGTCATATCGTTTTTCGGTCCAAAGCAGCGCTACGGACGCGTACCAATAGATTAAGCACGAAGAAGAAACGACACGGGCGCTGACGATCGCGACCAGTCAATGTCCTCAATCACGTGACAAATGACCTGTCGGTCACATCACGCGCCGTCACTTTCGTGCTCGAAGTCAAGCTCCTAACCCGTCACCTCCTTTGCAGGCCAGTCTCGCATCCGGGAGACACTACTGATCTGAACACCGTACGACATCAGTTCATCCCTTCAAACGTATAGTTCGGACTGCAAGGGCTCTTTCATCTTGCCGTTTCCCTTTTCTTTCCAGGTTATTAGGTGCACACCGAGCGCGGACCTCCCGAATGGAGATGACAAGCCCGAACGCGTTCGCCCTCCACCATAGTCTCCCCGCCGCCTTTGCTGCTATTGACGCTAAGCAGCGCTCGAGCTAGCGTCGCGCTAAGCGGGGCTCCTTCCTCTCCCTTTTCACCGTTCCCTGCTAATGCCACTTAGGGGGGGCGGCCGAGAAAAGAAAAGCCTTAACGCATCTCATTAGTCGACGCTGCTTGCTTCGCCGCTCTACCGCTTTCTATTATAATCTCTGTCGCACTCCAGGGCTCTTCAGTATGGTAATTAGCTCGCCGGCTGCGCATTATTCCGAAGTCCGCTTGATGTACGCTGTAGCCTCCGTAGTCACCCTCCACCTTCGCTATTACTTCCGTTACTTTACCTTCGCGTGCGTGCGTGCGTGCGTGTGTGTGTGTGTGTGTGTGTGCGTGCGTGCGTGCGTGCGTGCGTGCGTGTGTGTGTGTGTGTGTGTGTGTGTGTGTGTGTGTGTGTGTGTGTGTGTGTGTGTGCGTGTGTGTGTGTGTGTGTGTGTGTGTGTGTGCGTGCGTGCGTGCGTGCGTGCGTGTCTGACCTCGAGCGCGTATGTGTGTGTATGTGAGCATGTGTGTGTGTGTGTGTGTGTGTGTGTGTGTGTGTGCGTGTTTGTGTATGCGGGCGCGCGTGTGTGTGTTATGCCAACACTCTCATATGCTTCTCTGAGATTCCTTCATACTATTCTTTTCGTTTCGAAAGCAAAAAGAAATAGTGTGGAGGGACGAATAAATTTGTTTCCCTACCGCCTAGGCAACGAACCTTGAGTCAATGTTCGAGAATACGCTGAACACCGCCGGTGCACATTCAGCCAATTTCACGCAGCAATTTCCCCCCCCCCCCTCTCTCTCTCTCTCTCATTTTTCACTGTCACTTTTGTTGCAAGGAACGATTGATCAATGGCACTCGTACCTTTTCTAGCGATTACAGTCGAAACGATCAGGTGGACGAAACGACGACTAGTGCAGCAGTCAGCAGAGCTTGAGGTAAACTATGGTAATGCTTAACGTAATGAATTTAATACTTTAATAATGTTATCATACCGTTACATTAAAGGACTAAATGTAGAATAAGACGGAATAAATTGCTTCCAGATAAGGCGCAACGTACTTTGCTTCCATATTTGTGCTTATGTTCATATTTGTGTTTATCTTGCAATACTCATGATTGTAATTCCCACCCTGCTATAATCCCCTACGTGCAATTGAAGTATCTATAAATAAATAAATAAATAGATAGATAGATAGATAGATAGATAGATAGATAGATAGATAGATAGATAGATAGATAGATAGATAGATAGATAGATAGATAGATAGATAGATAGATAGATAGATAGATAGATAGATAGATAGATAGATAGATAGATAGATAGATAGATAGATAGATAGATAGATAGATAGATAGATAGATAGATAGATAAATTGTTATTTAAAGTAGTTTGATAACAAAATCTCATAAGAAAAAGAAAGCAATTATGGTGACATAATTTCCAACGTTCGCTCGCGCGAAAGATAAGAGTATTATCGGGTACGTGCAAGCGAAGTTCCTCTTGAGTGCCGCATTCCAATGTTCCTTTTCTTTTTCAACATCGCATATCGCATCGGGCGTAATCACAAAGGGCGCAGTCACGCAAGTTCCGAGCGTCGTTCCAATTCCTTATTCAGCCGATTCCACGATGACAAATTTGCTTTCTGCGAGAGTCTCGTCGCTTTCTTTCTTTATTGCCTCCTTACTTCATTGCGCACGCTTTGATGTTCAACTTCACGAGAGAAGCGGGCCCAGATTGGAACAGTAAGAGGGGCTTGTTACGACTCGACGAGATAAGAAGACAACAAAGAAAAATGAATACCCGAAGAGTCTCCCAGACGTTACGACATATAGGAAACCAGACACACAGAAGGAAGAACGCAACAATAACACGCTAACAAATTAACGTCGCCTCAGTCTCGATCCTGGCGAAGAGAAAAGATGAACGAATTGCGGGACGGAATTGCCAGAAAACGAAACCCACCAGGATAAAGGAACATCAGCATGGCGCTACCCAATAAGCGGAAGGCAACAAGGGAGCCTGTAGGAACGCTCGATTAACGCCCCCTCGCGAAGCATCGGCGAGGTACTCCGAGGTAAATGAGCTAGCGAAAAAAAAAAAAAGATGACAAAACATGAACAGATGACGAAGAGGCATAGCGGAAGCTGCAGGGAGAAGGAAGGATGAAATGCAAGAGAACTGTCTCGACATTTTATTACTCATAACGACCGTTATCACTTGGCGCAAAGAAGTGCGAGGACGACATGCATGGAAACGAAAGCAGAATGAGGCGAGCTTAGAAACGCAACGGAGTCTGAGCTCATAAGCGTGCTTATTGGAACGAATCTGCGCAGTCTCAATTCCTCGATCGTGTATATATATTCCTTGTGCGAGCTCTCTTTCGGGGCTCGCTGAGTGGCGCTGGAGTATTACGACGAAGCTTTGTTCGCGCATATTTGGTTCAATCATCGCGTCGTCCTCGGTTCGTCGGAGGCGCGTGTGCTTATTATGATTTGCTGCGTTCCTGTTTGCGAGCTTTTTAGGGGCGAAGCTCCTTAGGGTGTGAGTCTGTCCCTCCTCTGTAGTAGTAGTAGTAGTAGTAGTAGTAGTAGTTGTAGTAGGTAGGTAGGTAGCCACGTATAGTGGAATGTACGCACTACACGTGATAAGGATGACGATGACGCCTGATGACCATGAAGAATAAGCGCGTTCCAGTATAGTGGAATGTACCCACTACACGTGATAACGATGACGATGACGCTGATGACCATGAAGTATAAGCGCGTTCCAGACCACACATTCTCTTTCTGCCATGGATGAAAACGATCGAGCTTCGCCCACTCATCATCATTCACTTCGTGGATATGGCGTGATTTTTTTTATCAAGGCTTTAAGGGGGCGGTTTCCTTATTACCCGGTTGGGTCGGGATTTTTAATGCCACGTTCTTTGCAATACAATGTAGCTGCCGTGGACACGTATCGATCGCAACGGTGCAACACGCGGTCTCGCGTGTATTGTCGTGTCGAAGAATTTGACGAAACGTAGACGTGTGCTTGGTGTGACATGGTGTGGTGATTGGAGGCGGCGCGTGGCCAACGTCATTGCTGTTGTTGGTCTTGACGTTGCGTGTGAGATCTATTAGTGCATCCCTGCGCAAAAACGCACGACTGTTCTAACTAGGGGGGTAATAGGAGTACAGTTAGTGTTTCCAAAGCCAGGCATAGCGCCACTTTTTTTTTTCACTTAACGGCCAGGGGACAAGGAATCGGGGAAGTGGAAATTATAAGCTGCGTTTTGACTATGTTTTGGGTGAGTGGAGGGGCGAGGGGGGGTGGGGGGGGCAGATGAAGGATTAAGGGTGAGGGGGGACGGGGGGACGGGGGGGGTAGGCGCCCCCCTATTTGGAGCCAAATTCACCATGGAGTTAGACTAATAAATATACGTTCTCAGTCTATAGATCCTGCCGTTGAAGATTGGTTTAGGACTGTTGGAACCGTTAGATCTTATACGATGGCTACCTGAGTTAAATTTTAGTTTAAATATTTATTTTCCAACTTTTAAGTCACCGTCGCCCTTATCTTTAGACAATTTTTATTTCACCTAGGAGACGAAGGTCTCATTGTGAGTCTCCCCCGAATATAACATAATTCAACAGTCAAAATAACGGTCACCGAAGGAGCATTCGCGTTGCATCATCCGTGCCGTATTCCTCACATAAAACAGCACCGACTGATGGTGTCCTGGGTGTAACGACCAAATAATCGATTTGCGTGTGACGCTTGCAATTGATACGAATATTACACGCGTGGTATAATGAAAGTACTGTTTTAGATATCTAACGAAGGCCGCAGTCACTCCATTGAGAAACCGGTTTCTAACCAAGTCTTATAATGAAGTTAAAGCATCATTACCGCCAATAATGCCGAAAGCACACGTGCCCTAATGTTTGTATAATGGCGTGCTTTCTTTTCCGCAAAGTGAAGTTTCTAAAATTAGAAATCTCTTGCAAAAATGAGCGACGTTCAGTCACCGAACCTATAACGAATCAAGATAACCACTGAACCACGTTTCTTTCTTTCTTTCTTTCTTTCTTTCTTTCTTTCTTTCTTTCTTTCTTTCTTTCTTTCTTTCTTTCTTTCTTTCTTTCTTTCTTTCTTTCTTTCTTTCTTTCTTTCTTTCTTTCTCTCTCTCTTTCTTTCTTTCTTTCTTTCTTTCTTTCTTTCTTTCTTTCTTTCTTTCTTTCTTTACCACCTAAAAAAGAGCTTCAGGACAAGCCGCGAGCATAGCAGTTCATTATGAGTCCAAGCGACGGAAAATTCAAAGCTGCGTTCGTGAAACTGAAAAATGCCTATACTTTTTAAAAAACACAAAAAAAATCGCGCTCAGTTCCTTTTCGTAATACCAAACTTCTCAGAGGACTAACTCACTGCAGGTCATTAAGCAGTGCGAGTCCGCGAGCAATGAAACTTAATGCAGTGTCATCTGCATGCTAAAGTCCTTCATAAAAAAAAAAAAAAAAAAAAAAAAAAAAAAAAAAAAAAAAAAAAAAACGAAAAAAAATCTTCAAAGCACACTCCCGCTGCTTCAGTGCGCAAATATAATCGCCATGAGAAGTTCAGGCGAAATTCTTACGGCGCCGCTCAACAGTGAACGCATAATTTATCAGGAAGTTTCAAGATACGCCCGGGGACACTGCAGCTTTAAGCTCTGTAGTGGAAATTAATGCCCCGATTTATTTAGCTCCGAGCTCGGACGTCAGCTGTGTTCTTGTGCATACACTTATAACATACAGTGTTATTCACAGAGGCTTCATACACATTTTTACGCATAGACTTGAAATATATTTTTGAATATATTATGTTGAGCTTACTGTTACCGTTAAGGGGGTCATTAGTTGTACCATCTGTCTCGAATCCTGAGTGTGTGTGTGTGTGTGTGTGTGTGTGTGTGTGTGTGTGTATTATATATATATATATATATATATATATATATATATATATATATATATATATATATATATATATATATATATATACGTAGATTATGAAGAGTCTGGCTTCGGTTGCCGTAGAACAAAATAGGAAAAATATATATATACGCTTCTAAAAAACTGTTTATTGGTGACGTTTCGATCGGAGACCGATCTTCATCAAGACAAAATTTACCAGGCGCCGATGCGTTTTTATATATATATATATATATATATATATATATATATATATATATATATATATATATATATATATATATATATATATATATATATATATATATAAACAACGATAACACCATGGAAACAGCGAGATATTGCTGCTCGCTGCGCCCAAACACGTGTTTTCTGTTATAAAGTAGTCAGGATAATTCTCCTCTGCTGCTAAGCTTGCGGCTCATTCTCAACCAACTGGACTCTAGGACCATGGACATATCTAACTCGAAGGTACAGGAAGTAATAAAAGCACTACTGAAGTACTGAAGCTACAGAAGTAGTTCAAGTCTACAGCCGGTCGCACAGATCTGTTCACTTTATGCGGTCTTCCGAGTGTTCACGGGATTCTGTCCATCTCTTTTCTTCGGTCTCTCGCCACTTAATCTCTTCCGCCAGTGCAGGATAGCAAACCGGACGTGCGTCTGGTTAACCTCCCGGTCTCTATTTCCGTTTATATATATCTCTCCCTAACCTATAGTATTGTCCACACTACGAATTCCTTGCGTACTCTTAATGCGATCTCATTTCGCCACACTACACAGCTTCCCGAAATCAATATCATTGTGACGTAATGCCCGCCTTACCTCGAAAATTCGCTATTGATGCGCTAGAAAAAAATATATATCTGGGCCTTTACGTGCCAAAACCTCAATGGGATGAGGAGGTACACTGCAGTGGAGGGCTCCGGAAATTTCGCGCATCTGGTGTTCTTTAACGTGCACTGACATCGCACAGTACACTGGCCTCTAGCATTTCGCCTCAATTGATATGAGACCGCCGCGGCCGGGATCGAACCATCGAATCCGGGCCAGCAGCCGAGCACCGTAACCACTATACCACGTAGGCGGACAATGAATAAACGAAAGATAGAAAAATACGAGATATGCAAGAAAAAAATTAAGGCAGCTTCGCCCTAGTGGTGCCAAGTCTGAAGGAAGTGCGGAGCTGGGCAGCCTTCTTTGTTTCTCTTCCGTTTTTTTCTTTGTTTCCTCCTCTCTTTCTTTTGTGGTTATCTTTTCGAGTTTCTTTCTGTGTTTTTTCTCTTTATTTCTATTCATTTATATTTTTCTTCCTATTTTTTCCTATATCTCTCTATCTATTACTCAATTGCTTCCTCTTTCAATTTTTATACGTGGTTGGTGTTGTCGTGTTTCTCTAAACATCAGTGGCGTAGCGAAGGAGGGGGGAGGGGTTGGGGGGGGTTGCAACCCTTCCTCCCGAAATTTTTCAATTTTGCTTGCGTATATATACACGCACACATACAAACGCACGCACGAACATACATAAAGAATAATTGAACCCCTCCCACCCCCCCCCCCCCCCCCCCGAAAAAAATTTCTGGCTACGCCCCTGCTAGACATAGTAGTAATGTACGCACTTTATATCATCATCAAGGCGCTCGAAGAACAAGAGGAAGAAGTCTTCTCTTCGGCGCGAGCGCGCGCTCAATATGCTACAGCTGGCTATGATGTGTGTGATTTTGCCTGCGTTACGCCAAGCGACGACGACAGCATACGACAGCCTGGCCCCATAAAGTGCTCCGTGCTTAATACAACAGTTGCCAGTGGCCCGGACGACGCGGGAACTTGCGACATTTCGAAAGGTTTTTTCCATCCGACACAGTGAATGTGGGATTCGCGAGCTTGGCGGTATGCGTTTTAAGCAAATCACCATTGTTTCAAAAGTTCCAGCGCAGTACTGGGTGCTCTTCATCAGTTTACAGGCGCCCCTATGACTAGCACTGCCGCACTGCGTTACGCAAGTTGCAGTAAGAAAGGGTTAAACGTGCTCGAGGTATCGCCGGCAGCCGTTCTCCTGTAACAGCTCCTGTTCTGGCGCAATATTGGTCGTCGCTATATTTCAGACGTCGCTACTGAGGCAACCGATGCACTGCGCATTCTGCGAATTTTCGCGCTGTGGAGAAGTGTGCACTGGTGTTAACACTGGTGTAGCAAGCGGTGTGAAAATTTTCAATTTTTCATGACTATATATATACGCACGCATACGAACGAAAATACATAGTGTAAACCCCCCACCCTCCACCCTGAAAAAAAATTTCTGCCTACGCCCCTGGATGTAAGCGTCTCAATATTAGCACGGTGAATTTCTGACTGTAGATAGCATACCCATCGTATTCCACGTGCGAAACCCGGATTTATGTTTAGGGAATTTTCCGCCCCTAGAAAGTTACACGTTATCGTAACTTATATGTCAAATGTATGGGCTTCCGTAAAAGTAAACATTTTTATATGTGCAATATCTGTACAGCGTTGCAACGTCATACTGTAACGCACGAAAGAACGGAGCAGCATTCGACAACCGTTCATTATATCCGCATCGAAAGACCACCGGTGTGAAGCAACTGTGCCTGTATACTTCGCGTTGCAGTCATTTTTAAGGCTACGGTTGAACCTCGTTATAACGAACACTGATGTAGCGAATTATCGGTTACAGCGAACTAAATGAGAACTTTGGTTGGTCACCATTCATTTGAATGGCATTTATTCTTACGAGTTTAACGAAACGGAATACGCGACAGGAACCGTGATGTAATTTGTAACGATGATGAAATATTTTGTTCGCGCGAGGGTCAAAACATTAGAAAGGTAAAATTTTAAGCAAAATGAATAGTAACAATTCCCAGCCAGTGTTTTTTTTTTTCTTTTTTTTCAACAAGTTGAGCAAACTTTTGGTCCTCCGGCGGACAAAAAAACGCATTTTGCTGGTTGCGGCCACCGTATGAACATCGTATATATGAACCTCGTATATACGAACCTCTTCTATACAAACTTCGTATATATATGAACCTAGTATGAACCTCATATATAGTCGGTTTGGAGCCCAGAATAATGCGTTTTTGTATCTAGGTATTTTTGCGCAAGCCAGACTGCCGATTTCTTAGAGCCGACTTGTGCTGTTATCAACGTATAGCGGATATAACGAGCCAATTTATAGTCTCCATGCTACTTTGTTATAGCGACGTTCGAGTGTATAATCGCTTTGAAGCCCAGACGCCACACAAGAGGACAGATCTCGTGTGGAAACGCGTGCGTCTGTGCGCTGTTCGAATCCCGTTCTCTTGTACATTCTAGTTCCAAACATTCTACTAAGACATACAGGGAAAGGCCCGTAAGTTAACCAGTTGGGAGCACCACTTTGCTACCATGCACTGGGGTCGGGAAACATGAGTTGTACTAAACGGAATTAGTAAAGCCGTTCCGATTAGGTCTGTTTTGTTGCCTTGTTTTTCCTTTATGTCTGTTTTGTTGATTTTGTTCTGTTCAATTATAGGCGTTCACACAGGCTGGGGTATCGTAAGAATTAAAGTACCGCTTGCGTTCCTTACAAAAATCACAGATGTTTACACTTGCGTGTAAACAAAAAGTCTATTAAAAAAAACGAAACTCACCAAGATATATCACAATAACTATGAAGACTCTTATAAGAAGCACGTGTGAAAATAACGATATGGTTACGAGGCACGCCGTGGTGCGCAGAGTTGTTGGTTGCAGGAAATCCCGTATCATCATCGAGGAGCTGGAACACATAACCGTGAACTTTCGGTACATAGTACATCGGTGCACCCTCGTAACGATAAACTTATGATTTACAGGCTATATATTCAGCTTCGCAAACAAGCGAGTAGGAAATGTCGGTCTTTCTGGATGGCAACGCCATCCAGAAAGTCCGATGAATCTCGTTGACCGGATTATTTTAACCTCTTGCAGCTTGGCCTCGGCGGGACATTGACAAATGGCTTGGTGCATAGCGACGTGCGAGTATTCGGATCAGAAGATTTGATAATGCGCGCGCCGTCCCCCCCAAGAAACACACGCACGCACGCACACGCACACACACAAACACACACACGCGCACACGCACGCACACACACACACACACACACACACACACACACACACACACACACACACACACACACACACACACACACACACACACACACACACACACACACACACACACACACACACACACGCACGCACGCACGCACGCACACACGCGCACACACGCACGCACGCACACACACACACACACACACACACGCACGCACGCACGCACACACACACACACACACACACACACACGCAAACACACACACACTCACGCACACTAAAACATGGCAGTCAAAAGAAATAAATCTAGCGGCGCTCTTCTGCCAGCCCGTGAGGTGAAACGAAGATTGTGATCGAAGTATCTATTCATTGAGAAGAGAGGCAAGCGGAAATTACAGAAAACGCGATCGTCGAATGATTTATTTATTATTGCTTTATCGACAAGGAAGCGATATTTCGGCGCCGACGACCGACGAAAGATAACGACCGGCCAGAAGTAATGAAGGCCCTCTCGAATAACACGTCGATACCATCTTAACTATGCAGCGGTCCTTGTAATGTGAAGCCTGCCAATGGGGGCCCAGCCTGCAATTTGATTTCTTTTTTCTCTTGCAGTTCGCGTTTAAGCCTTTCTAGTTGTCCGCGGCTTCCTTTTGTTGTTTCTCATTGCATTCCAAGGGGTTCGATACAATTCCGATCGTTTTAATCATTCATCGCCTGGAGAGCTTGCATGTCTCACATAAGTTTTATCCAGTCAGGCGCTGAAGTTTCGCACCTTCTAGCTTGAGGCAACACATCTCCTAACCACAGTTTCGACGTCGGATTACGTTTGCATAAATCATGGGTTAGATCACCATCAATCATGAGCCAACAAGCGTTAATTGCTTATGAAATGAACGTTTATTTATTTTTTATCTGCCTGTGCACGAAGCTACTTAAGTTTATAGTTCCTCCGAAGAAACAGCTTGTATCACCTTCAAGGATGGTACTTTCGCAAGGGGTAAGTCGTGCTGACACGATGAAGCAGCACGAGAGATAGACACGTTAGAAAGAAACAACAAAATAAAAGCAGTGAGTCTAACCTGAATTTTGTACGAAAAATTCTTCTTGATTCCCCTTTCATAGGCATCGCTGATTGCATGAAAATCAAATGTGTCTCTAGAGAAGTGTCGTTGCACAAGTTTTGGACGTTGAGAAATGCAATTTTCAACGTTTCTATTGCTATTGGGCCGGCGTGGCAGATTTTGACGAGGATACAGACATTCAATGATACATCTCCGGCGACCATTTTGATCCGGCTTTGTAATGACTTAGGCAGCCCGGTGGTAACGACGCCTTTTCATTGACGAATCCAACAGCCAGAGTTAGTAGTGTGTCCTCCAAGTCCAACGCATGAAAGCGTGCCAAACTGGTCCAATGAAGCCATGGCTGCGCCGGGCCCCCGCAGATACATTGCCGCGGCACTTCGGCGTAATACTTCGCCGGATCACGCCTAGATGGCCGCGCTATTCCTGCCAAAGCTGAAAGCATAAATATGACGCATTCGCACGAACAAGCCTGTTTGCGTTTGTGGCATTATAGTCAGCGCGTCAGGCTCCTGAGCAGGATCGTCGTCCAGTAGGAGGTAATATTCTGAGGTCGCTTAACTCAATTTCTTTTTTCTGAATTTCTTTCCGAGATACCCGCGTGCTCTTTTTATTTGACGTCACCTTTGGGACGGAAATTACGTGCCTCAACTGTTGCTGGATACCGGCATAAAACACCTCCGTGTTAAAAAAAAAAAAGAAAAAAGAAAGCTCGTGATGAGACAGCTGTGGCGTGCGTTGAGCAGGAGGAAATTGTGATTACCACAGGCGAGGAAATTTATATTAACGATAAAATATGATATATTTTAATTGCACAGTTGCCGCGAAAACAAGCTCGGCCAGAAAAAAAGAAAGTGAATCACAAGAGTTGCTTTGCAAATGGAAAGCGAAACATCCGTTTGTTGTCACATGCCATCAGGGTGATAGCTTCATGAATTCAAAAATTTTATTCTGCTTGTTTACTTATTAGTGATATGAACTTAGAATAACAAAGAGCTTAGCTAGTTGGTACGTATTCATACTGATATAAACTGTTGTACAGTCATCTCGAAAATGACTAATGTGGAACAGCTGCCATGTGTGTGGGGCCTCAGGCACTCTGAAGTGGTTTTATAACCGCTTTACACCTGAGGGAGCCCCCCAACTGGTTGAAAAAGACTTGTTGGAAATAAATATTTGATTTGATTTGATTTGTTTTTACATATTTCGTTAAGAGGCAGCGCTTCTTCTTATTCCGTTCCTTGATGTTGGTCAATTCAGCGCTGCTTCGTCATGTTAGTAACAGGATCCTTCAATACTTCTTGACGGTGCCTGCTAGTACATCTGGCAGTACTGCTAGGGACGAAAGATCTAATACAGGCAACACTGACCCTTCGAGGACCTGCTTGCCGCCTCTGAGCTTGCGCTCGACTTCCTCGTAGTCGCAGGAGATGTCGATTCGCCTGTCGGAGCTCTGCAGCACGTACGGATGATGCTGCACGACGATGCTGTTCAGGAATGTCCCGTTGCCCTGTGCAGATGGAGACAAGACAACGTGTAAGGGAAATGTTGCGGTCAAATCGAGTAATGGCCTACAGACATGGCCTTAAAGATTACGGGCACACCGTGATTACGGGCTTTGCGGAATCACCGAAGCGCTGGTCTAAACGCTGAAGGATGTGCGCGAAAGAAGTGGATAATAAACACCGGACTTGACAGTGTTTCATGTTGCTACGGAAGGTTGCCTAATCTTATATTGTGCTCACGGTCGACACCTGTGGCTCTCTGATGGCTTTGCTACGTGAGATTGTTCGATGTCATTGGTTCTTTTGTTCATGGTCGTTATAGGTCCGTAAGTTGTTTCGCAAGTTTTAATTATAAAAGTTAAAATATTTATTGTAGAATTCATCGCTATGACTGCAATTTCCGCGCTGTGATTTCAGAAGTTGTAACGAATAAGCTAGCGACGGTTATGGAACCGGGTGAATGCAACTGTGGCACTCGACTACGTCGTACAAGAGGACAATGTCATTTTGTTAAGAAAACAATATGGACACTTTAGATTAGTTCGCCGTCGCCGTCATGCTCTGTAAAAATTCTCTGGTAATAACATCCGTACGGGTGTCACGGCGACGACGACGGTGTATCCTTTTGAAGTGTCCACATGGTCGAAATCATGTTAATAGAGCAGTGCCGGCTGCGTCTCCTACAAACGTACAAGATAGATAAAAAAGCCCAGCCCACGTGCGTACCAGGTTCTTGGTGCCGCACTGCCGTCCGTGCAGAGGAACCGTCAGTGCCACGTGACCCGTGTCGGTGACGGAAGACGAGAAACACTGGTGCGGGTGGCCCACGGCGTAGACGCGGCCGCGGAACGATGACGTCACCTGAATGATGGCCGTCATGGCGGTGGCCTCGCAGCGCATCTCCACTGCGAACGAGAGAAAGCGAGAACTGAAACGATCATGCTGTAAAACATGCTCGCGCGTTCTCAAATCGATTGCTTTAACGACAGTTAGTTATTTCATTTTATTCGCTGTTGCATCTGACTTCCTTTTTTTTTTCATTAAAGGTATATAAGGAGAGGTTGATGCCAATGTGTGGCACCGGCTACTCCTCTGCTCTTGCACAGCAGTTGTCGTCGCATAGTAGGAAACAAACGCATGGCTATACAAAGGCACCTAGTACAACACTCGCGCACTGAGTCAAAGTTCTTCAATACAGAAATCTGTCCACGCTACACAAAAGTTGACAGAACACAAGTAATCACGGAATTGAAATGTCCATAGAAAACATGAAAGTTCACTAAAATGTTGTCAAAGCCGATCATGATTCTTGGGAGCAGTCTCTTAAATGTTACGCTGTAACTGCAACCACTAGTTTTCACAAAGAATTATTCCTTCCTTGAGTTAAGCTGGATGTTATCCTTATTGGTTAGAATTGTGTTCACCTGTTAGTTCGACGTGTGTGTGCAGTGTATTTTGCTGCGCTGTGTTGCAAATCTAACTTGTCGTGGCGCTTCTCGGAATATTAGGAATACTTCAAATGAAGAAACAAAACACGTGGCGGCACTCGGCAGCTCCCCTTATTGTTTCTTTGCTGGCCTAAACGTGTCGCTCTCTTGCCTTTAAACATGAAATGCTTTTAGCTCCGGCTGCCAGCCACCTTCAGGTGACCTTGACAAAAAACCCAGAGCCGTTTTCCGGGCACTCAATCTGTAAAGTTTACTGAATTCTGGCGACAGCACTCTAGGTGGCTCAAACGAGAACACCCGGGCAACCAGTAAATAGTTGAGAAAACGCGGTCTCTCACACCCCACCCTTTGTACAGGACAGCACTACACACGCTATTTACTGCCCAAAAAAATATTTAAGAAAATGCGGAAAGTTTGTACTAAGTCACGCAAAGCTTGGCGCAGCGAAGCTGGTCGATTCTCAAGTCTTTAGGCTAACGCTATGACCATGCCGGCCCCGCGCGGCGCGTATGGCGTTTGGCCGATACAAAACTTGCAACGAGGTTCAGTTCAAAACAGGTTCATTCCGGCTCACTAAGCATTCAGGCCTGCGGCGCTTCGTGGCCGCATGTTAATATTGTGGCTAGAACCAATCTGCTTCAAACAAACATCTATTTTCGATTACGGAAGCGCCAGCCATTTTTTCTGCATGTATACCTAATAACCACACTGAAAAAAAAAATAAACATTTGCTGCTAGGGCTCTGTCTCCCGAAAATTTTGGCAATGTCCACGATAACATTGGATATGTTATCTTGAGATGCGTTTACCTAAAGGATATGAAGCAACCTTAAAGAGTTCTAGTTTCGTAATATTGTTTTACGTTTTCTATAAATGACAAAGAAAAGTACTGAACATGCCGGCGGTCTAACCAGAACAAGCGTGGAGTGTTTTTTGGATGCGATATGTTCGCGGTGGGATGCACTGATGGCTCCATTGGCGGTGAGGTGCTTTGAAAAATCTTCGTGGGTGGCTTGGTGCTAACCACGGAGGTGCTTACATTGCCTATATGTACCCTCGACTGTGGCGCAAAATATGTTCCGTACACTTGACTGTGGCGAAAAATACATTCGGTGAAATAAGGGGCGAAGAGAAGAGAATAAAGTGAAGCGCTGACGACCACCTGCTTAATTACTGACACTCCCAGAAACGTACAGGGATAAAGAGGCACTTTCCGCGCATGCGTGAAGAGTCAGCGCATGACCTGAAGCGACATGGTCAAGATAGCGTATTTCTCACGAATATAAAGTTGTACCATGTAGATGCGCCACTGACACAATCAAACCCTTTCTTTTTTGTTATAGAGGGCAAAAGAACCCGAGATGGTCGAAATTTCCACAGCCCTCCACTACGGCGTCTCTCATAATCATATCGCGGTTTTGGGAGGTTAAAACCCATCAATTATTGTTAATATTATATACAGGGCTTCCAACAACTCTCTAGCACTTTGTCTGCTACTTTTGCCGAGGATCGGCACATGCGCAAAGCATGGTTCACAATTGCAGGCATTATGCTTCGCGGGAATATGCGAATAATCTCTCTTACCTATGCTATTAGCATGCTCGGACAAGCGGGACGTTGCATTAAGACAGACCACGCAAAGTGTCTCTTTTGTCCCTGTACGTTTCTGGGAGTGTCATTAAACAGCTGGGAGTCGGCGCTTCACTTTCTTCAGTTCTCTTCGCCTCCCCCCCCCCTTACCCTCCCTTTTTTTTTGACGAAATGTATTTTGGTCCTCATTAAAGTCTACCTAAGTAAAGTCATATAAGTGTCCTTGACAGCATTCGTGAACGATTAGTTGTATTTGCTGCCCGTAACCCGCCCGCTACAAGCAGTAGACAACACAGTGCTAGATACCGCATCAAACGCGAATATCGACCGTCGGCGGCGTCACCACGAGTGATGGAAAAAATTATCACGCGACGACGTCGTCATAACGTCACAGACCACAAACTTTACGATGTCATTATGACGTCACATGAGGAAGTGATCACATGACACCATCGCGTGGTCAAAGGTGGCCGATCATGGAGGCCATGCAAAAGCCAGGTGAGGTGCGCAAAGCTATCGGAGGGGCGAGCGGGGACTAATCTATCGGCTGAGAAGAAAAAGAAGAGGGGTTTTAACTTCGAGTCTCCTTAAGAGAATGCACGAGAGACCCTGTGTTCAAGGAGAAACCAAGTTCAGGACAGCACTTTATTCACAGCGGTACGACAACTCAGTCTTCCCTTGTGTACTTGCTCGCAAATGCAAAATTATCCCGAGTGGCGTATATTAAAACACAATGCGACATCGGGTATAGCTGCGGATGATGCGGCTAAGAGAAACAGCGCTGAAGTCGCTCCAAGTGACTCGAGCCTAAAGCGAAAAGCGCACTATATACAATCCTAACAACGTATGTATACAGCCTGTGCCACGATGCGTCGCAACGGAAGGCACTCAATGTAGCGTGCACTCGGTGCCCCTTGCGCTTTGTGCATCCTTTGTGGCCATTGCGCTCGAGTGATACATTTCGCTGCCACAGTAGCGGCGAACCGTGGCGCGTAGCGATAACGCACGTCCAGCGAAGCGACTCGCAGGAATCGGTGTCAACGTTCTCGCTGAGCAGTCAGTGTCCGTGCTCGAGCGCCAGCAACGGGAACTCCATTAAGCGGGCTCTCCTAATAGCGTTTGCGGATCCTCAACGCCCCCCTATCCATGGATAGACCGCGCAGGGCGCTTGAATTGCTGCGCCCAGCGGGTCGTAAATGGATCTGTTCAGTACACTTTAAAGCCTGGAGTGCAAGCGCTCGGCCATGCTCAAGTGGATAACGCCAGAAACGGATTTCGATGTACTGAGTTACATCGAAATCCTCTTTCGATGTACCCAGTTGTACCAGATCACCTGGGAACCAACACCTTCCTCGGAAAAAAAATGTGCGCACAGTGCACGCTGGCAGTAGAAATCCTTAATATACGCGAACGAAATTTAGAGGGCAGATACATGTGGTGCGTAGCGAAATCTTCAGGCAGAAAGCGTGAAAATGGAAAATGACCCCCCCCCCCCCCCAAGCCGCGATGCAACACGGCCTGAACTCACAAAATCCATGCCGATGCCCATGAGTGACATCATCAGGTGATGATTTTTTTTGCATCACTCCTGTAGACGCTAACGGCTAATTTTCGCGTTCGATTAAGCATATAAGGGTTTCACCTTAGTAGTACTTGACGCCGTGTTGTCGCGCTTTCAGCTATATTCCTTATATATTCTGCAGAAATGCTGAACGGGTGTTTTTTAGCTCTGTCAAGGCGCGCAAGTATTAGACCTTTCCGCACGGTCATAGCCCTTTGTGGCGCTGAACGCAACTGCCTGCGAGAATAAAAATCATCATAGCCGAGCCCGCGCACTAAATCTTCCACGACGCTTTTATGCCTTTTTTTTTTTTCAGTGCACGCGAGCACGCGCACACAGAATGGGAGTTGGACCCGCTCGTCCCGTTTAGAAAGAATCCCGCCAGGAGGTTGGTACGGAATGTATCATTTCTTTTCGAGAGGGAAAGCGCCACGCGAGTGGGCGCACAGACAAAAATCCGGCTGCCCAATAAAGAAGAGAAGACGAGCAAAAAGATGGAGGCAGGATAGACGACGCGCCCCACCCTCTCAAGAGCAGCGACCACTATGCAAACAACGCGACGGCAATAATAGAGAGAGAGGGGGGAGACAGACAGAGGCGTCGCGAGACTGGGCAGGGCGCCTCGATGCGGTGATGGAAAGCGAAAGTGCAAAGTACGAAGACCTTGCGCGTGTCTCGTCCATCCAACCCGGTCGCGTTCAAAGAACGGCGCAGGTTATGGTGGCGGTGGCGGCGCTGGGTGGTGGTTGTGTGGAAAGGGTGCGGCGGTCGACAGGTTTCCTGCGGGCGTCCTTGAAGCGGCACGAGCCCCGGGTAACCAGTCGCGCGTGGCTGGATGAACGAGAGGAAGAATAAACGAGCGATCGCAGCGCCCCCCTTCCCCGTCGTTCTCTCGACTTCCAGCTGCTGCGCCTGCACCACGGATGTGGCTTGCACATTCCTCGCTCCCACACCGCGCCTACAGCCACCGTCATTGCATAACCGGCCTGTTACTTGTTTGCCGAAGTATTTGGGTGGCCGAATGGGGTGGAATGCGTTAGAGCGTGCTGGGATGATAACGTTAATAATCACTACAGCCAGCACCGGGTGCTCCTGAACCAACTGGACTGAAGGCCATTTTCTGCCGCGAAAATGCCAGGACCATGAACATCCAAAATCAAGATGGGAGCCCACAGATGGAAACACGTAGTGGGATAAGCAGGAAGAACAGAGGAAGTGCCTCAGACAAGCTGGCTGACATTCCGATAGGTGGACCTATCTTTGTCAAAGCCGCCTTGTCCCGCGCCACCACAGGAGATGACGTCAATACTAACCCCCTTAAAACTAACACGCCAGGGATGACAATGCGCCTTTGACAAAGATAGGTCCACCTATGGAAGCGTCGGCCAGATTGTCTGAGGCACTTCCTATGTTGTTCCTGCTTATCCGACCATGAACATGTTCCTCGAAGGCGCAGGAGGCAACGAAAGCCTTACTAACGTACCTGAAGTCAGAAGGTCCGCCTGTAGACTTGACGTGCTCCCCAAAGAGTGTGCGCATGATTCTGTCCATCTCTCTGTTCTATCTCTCTTTTCGCCCCCCTTTGTCTCTTTCCCCAGTGCAGGGTAGTAAACCGGACGTGCGTCGGGTTAACCTACCTGCCTTTCCTTGCTCCTCTCTCTCTTCCTTTGAAACGAGACAGCAACAAATAGTCAACCAGCCTGCTTGATCTGGTCAGCATTAACTACATCTATCCGCTGTATAAAATGTTGCCTTCTTCTCCTTTACTTTTTCTTATCATTCAAACCTTAATTTTGGTATTACGCGGTTAAACCTACGCCTATAATGTCACCGGTTCCCGTAGATATCGTCCCCGAATTATTCCCGCACAAATATTCCAAACGTATCTCGCTTGTTTTGCCCAACTAGTAAGTGCGTCCGTGAGTATTTGGATACGAGCGCTTCCGCGCGTTTCGCGTGAATCATCTTTTCTTACAAGAAACAATCATTCGCGCACTGTGTTAAACACAATAACGAGCTGCTGCCGGCCCTTAATTATTATTGGCGAATATTCTGACATCCCATTATAATGTACCCACTGGTCTCCCGACTTTTGCTTGCGCAGCGGCCCCATGTTTAATCCTGACGCGAAAATTCATCCTAGCATCTTTAAAGTGCGGAGCACTTCAGGAGGAGGGCTGTCTGATGCTGCCGTATGCTGTCATCGTCGCTGACAGCTGTCGTATGCATTGCAATACTGTCAGCGGCGCTACCGCGGGAACAGCGCCATCACTCGTACGGCGGCGAGTACGCTAACTACGACGAAGGATGCGCGGGCGCCATGAAGCGAAAGCAACCTTACACGAAATGTGAGTGCCCGCAACCTATACCACTTTGTTGTACTGTCCATGCTACTGTGACATACCGTCAATGCAGGATCCTTTCTCAAAGAGCAGAGTGGTGTCCTCTTCGCCGTCAGATGCCGCCCTGTCTTCGGGGTGAGGGCCCGTGGCGCCGCCGCTGTAGCTGTCGTCGGGGCTGAGCAGGCAGAGGCGGCGCGACTGGTCGTACACGAAGCTGCGGCACACGAAGTCCGTGTGGTTGACGCAGGCCTCTTGGCACAGGGAGTGCGACGTCGCCTCTTCGTCGACGAAGACGTGACCCCGGCTCAGGGATCGACCGCGTAGGGGACGGAAGTTACACCGCGGTGGTTCTGTGAAAATGTAAAAAGAGATAGAAGATTACTATGGGAAATACAGGCAGTTCCATATCGTCAAGACCGTCGTAAAGTGAAGCTAAACAATGAAGGGGATGACTTTCGGTACGGTACAAAAAAGGTCCTCATCAATATAGTCCTCATCATTTATTTTTATTCATATCTTTAATCACTCTTCGATCTCCACCTCTTGTTGCGTGACCTTAGGCAACAAGAAAAAAGAAGGGGGGGGGGGTGACGTTGGCACTCTGCCTTTTCTTCGTTGTTTCTTCATTTCGTTTTTTTTTTTGTCAATATTTTACGACATATGGGAAGCCGACATGCCATATTTTAGCCAAAAGTAATTGGGAAAGTAATGGGCAATTTTCTTGAAGTTACAAACGTGGCGTAATTCTTTGCGTTACTAAATTAAGAGCCCACAAAAGTAACTGATTACATTACTCATTACCGCGAAAAGTAGTATAATTATTTTAATTTCATTACTGCCAATTCTGCTATAGGACACCAGCCACGGTGGTCTAGTGGTTACGGTGCTCAACTGCTGGCCCAAAGGCCCCGAGATCAAATCCCGGCTGGGATGGCCGCATTTCGGTGGAGGCAAAATGCTAGAGGCCCAGTGTAATTAGATTTAGATGCCCGCTAGAAAACCCTCAGGTGGTCGATATTTCCGGAGCCCTTCACGATGGCGTCCCTCATAATCATATCGTGATTGTGGGCCGTAAAACCCAACCAATTATTTTAACGCATTGCCCCTCATTACAGAGTTCTCATCGCACGAACGAAGAGGAATGGAGCTCTGCGCTACGGAGCTCAGAACTTTTATATCAGCTCAGGGCCGTCCAGATGGCCCACGATGCGGCGATGATGATCGGCCTACCCGTCCCGACGTGGGAGCGGCCCGCTGCTCTACCGCCTTGAGCGGTAGTGTTCATCAGGACCCCAATAAAGTTCTGTTTCTGTCTGTGTCTGTATGTCCAATTTCGAGTGAGCACCAAACGATGAGTTCAGCGGCACCAAGACTCACCAGAGACGCACTGGTTCTCGCTGTAGAGCACGTCGGCCGCGTTGCCGTCTTCGGGAGCTGTCTTGCGGAAGGATTCTGCCGCAGTGCGGCGGTCGTGCCTGCTGAGCACGCAGCGCTGCCTGGCGGGCTCGTAGCGGGTCGAGCGGCACACGAAGCCCGTCTCCGAGGCGCACATCTGCAGGCAGCCGTCCTGGTCGGCCACCGCGGGACACCACCTTGTCCTCGAAGCCGACCAGATGGAACTGCGGCACTCGCTCGAAGGACCAGTGCCTCAGGCAGGGCCGCTCTGCGGTGCACAAAATCACAACATGGCGCAGTTCTTAGAGTGACGGCTCAGAAGCTTGCGTATATGCTGAACTTGTGGCTCATTGGGCTATTCGGTAATGCGTAACTTTACGCTTAGCCTACAGCGTATAATATCAAGGTGCATGACGTGTCCCTGTCTTTTAACGACGTCCACGTTCAACTCTGGCACTGTTAACCTATAGGCGGAACTCTAGCGCTTTGCTAAGCAGTATACTTTGCGCGTGCCTTGACGACCTCTCGTTCAATAAATAAGCAAATAAATAAATAAATAAAGTTAGTCTACTTCTTTATAAACGAAAACACTGCAGAAGAGGGCGTCGGAGGCAACTGCCCGTGTAACAACAACAACAACAACAACAATAATAATAATAATAATAATAATAATACATTAAAGAATGATAACACGATAAGTCGGTATCAAGTTTAGGTTGGCAGATTTGTATTACACCCGACATTTGATTTCTTTTAATATCATTTTGACAGGGGATAGCTGACTTTCTTCATGAATGATACAGCACTTCATACGAAAGTGCTATGTTTCGTGTCATATCAAAGATGTAAAAGGAGAAAGCTTAAGATAGAGGCTGCTGGTTGCGATGAGATTCGAGCATTGCGAGCGTTTCTAGATGCATAGACTTAAACATTACGTGCATCGAGAAACGCCACAGTTGCTTTGCTGAGAAGTTACTGCGACATTTTGACTCCTTCGCAATGCCTTAGGGAAACGCTGGCATCACGTACGACGTACAGAGGCCAGCGAGGGAAACGCTGATCTCCCGAATACTCCAACGCTTCTGCAGGGACCAGGGGGGAAAAAAAGTAGAAGCAGAATTCTGAACGGCATAAGCAAACTGCTACGGAGTGACGAAGCAACAAAAGACGGAAGGATATGTGTCACGCAAGATGCCGCTCTGCGCAATACGAAACATAAAAGTACAGAACAGGCAGTCCGGACACCGAGACGATCCCTCGGTGCCAATTCTTTATCGACACCTTAACGCACGTTCGGAGTTGTCGCAGTTGCGACATGTACAGTGCGAGATGACACCGCGTCCCCGGCGTAGGGTTCAGCAGAATGGGAGAGAAAAAGAAAACAGCAAATAAAAAAAAAAAGACACGACAGTGGAATGACGTAACAACTTTGCCCAAAACGAGCAAAACACGAACGTTCGGGAACTATATACCATCACGACGCGGACGTGGATAAGAGAGCCGCAGGAATTGAGCAATGCTGACGGGCATCGAGTGGCTAGGATAAAGGAAAGTGGAGCACTTGCGACAGATGCGAGGCTTTAGCCAAGTACTTGGCCACGTGGCTTTGAACGGGGCGGAGTTGCGAAGGCCAAGGGAGGGAGTTCGCCGTATCGTCAAGGGAAGCCAACTTAATCTACACCTAACAGCACCATCAACGTGCGCGGGCACTATCTGTTTTTACTCGCGTGGAATAAATAAGAATGTGTGGACACCAGCAGGTGACGTGGCCAATATTACGTTTCATACGTCAGGTAGTCTCCTACCCCGCACAGGACAGGGTGTGCAGTGACTCATTGTGCCATACCATAGTCACTTTTCATCATGCCTCCCTCTATCTCTTTCTTTCCCTTTTCCCCTTACCCCCGTGAGGAGTAGCAGGCTAGAAACCCGCTTTCCAGGCCGACCTCTCCTTCTTCTTGTCATTAAACATCATCTTCTTCTTCATGCGTCAGGTATGAAACATACGTCAGGTACAGAGGCTAGCAGTACTTACTGTATTGAACGATTACGCACAAACAAAGAGTTCTATGTTTTTACCACACAGAACGCGATCTCTTTTTCTTTTTTAGGTTGAGTAATGCATGAGGATGTCTTGTGAATTAGAAATACGCAAACTCCGTAATACAGCTATCAGTACGTTGTTCCACATCACTTAGCCCGCGGCGGTTTTCGGTTCACTTTGAAGCCAGTCGCGACGCCTCACGCGCAGGTTCGTGCTCTGCTCGCACGAGCATTTAGAAACCCCAAATGTCGAACGTGACACGATCTTGCGGACAAAACTTCTTGCATAGCTTAGGCAGCGTTGCGCCTGGTGTGCGAAACGAAGTGTAGTCCGGTTTGCACGAGCAACATTACGGGAAACGTGTGCACGAGTTTTACTCTCTTCGAAGTGCGTAGCACTTATCAAGGGGCAGGGCTTGTCGTCCATCCGTAGATCTCATGCGGCGTGATCATGCTCACAACCAAGTGGTCAATAAAGGTCAACAAGACTAGCAATATTCCAAACTGGCTTAAAATAAACGAACAAGGTCTAAAATACTATAAATAGCAGAAATAACCAAGAAGTAATCACAATAATTTAATTGAAATAGCCAGAACGCTTCGGAAACATGCTGATGACATCCGCGCCGCGCAAGAGAGGGCTCCTCCCACCGGCGCCTCTCCGGCGCTTTCGTCGCTGCATATGAAGGGGGAAACAGTCTGATGAAACTCGTTGAAGAGGACACGTATCTTAACTATAGTAACAAGCAGGAAGTCGATAAAACGCATCAGAAATTAGCGCGCATGTCGCACACCGAATTTGAGAATCTCCCAAACAAGATTCTACTCGTGCGGGGAAACAAAACATGCTTACGTCAAACGTTGACGTCATCGACGGTTTAGTATGCGGAGAAGTGGGAACCCTACGAACTGGAATCGCTGGGTGCACGAGCTACGCACTTCCTCGGGTGTCACATTTAGCGCGGGATTTAGAATTACACCAAACAATTTTTTTTTCTGCAAAGCGATGTTGCGTGGAGAAAATCAATGTAGTACGTCTGTAGAACGTACAGTAAATTGCCTTCATAAACTGTAACACGAAAAGATAGGCACCCTTGTCACGCTTAATTATACGAAAGCATACGCCACGCCTAACCACTCTAAAGGCGCTTTCTATGAGCGTGGAGTAGCCCTGAGTGTGTATCTTGGGATGCTAGTTACGCCGCTGCTACGGATGCATACAAACCTAGAATGGCAATGACGTGATGGAGCATAGTTTCGGAATCCTCGTGCTTGAATTTATGCTCACAGTGGATCTCTTTCGTCGTGCAGAAACCATAGCGCATAAAAAAAAGCGAATATAGGGAGGGAGGGCCCATGATGCGGCAGTCGGGCTTGGCTTGACTATCCCAACGTGCGAGCGGCCCGCTGCGCGTTGAGTCGTGCACTTCAGGACTAACGATAAAGTTCTGCATCCATCCATCCATCCATATAGGAAGGCAGGACAAGCGCTATGGTTTTTGCAATATGATGAACTACCAACACGCCCACATTTCTTCCCTTCGTATGATCCCTTTCATTCCATTAACTCAGCGAAAAGTCAGTTCGGACTAAATTAGCTGCCGGTTAGAGCAAGTACATCTTTTAAACAACTACCTCCTCTTCCTCACCACCTTCTCTTCTTCGTAATTAAACGTGCGCGAAATTGAGCTCTGGTAGGAGGAAGAAGATGGCGCCTATACATGAAACGCTGTCAGAGAAAAAAAAGAAAAAAGAAAGAAAGACGAAAGAGGCTGCCTAATATTCACTGCCCAGTAGCTTTAGTGCCAGAAGTGAAGAGCCCGAACAGCTGTAGTAACACTTTATAATCCGCCTAGGAGGATAGAAAAAAAGAAATGCAGGGAAAAAAAGAGCAAAGAAAGGTCCATTAGCGACACTTCGCGAGCACCAGCTCAGATTTTACGCGTGCGTGACAGCCAAGCATCACATTAGCTCACGGGTGCGTGCGAGAGTGAACAAAATAAAGAAGACCCACGCGATGGAGAGGAGGAAACTGGAAGCGCGAAAGCGTAAAAGTAAACGAACTCGGCCTGTCTTCCAATAGCTTTTTTTCTTTCTTTTTTTCTATCGTTCTTTGTTTCTAAGCTATTCCTCCGGGGCGGATCCTTCATCTTTACTCAGGCGCCACAGTTGCCGAGGCGAGACGGAGCGGACCACACAAGAAGCGTACTCCGGACGAGACACAAGCCAGCAGGCTATGAGGGGGGTTAGGAAGAGAAGGAGGGATGAGGGGGGCATCTATAATTACATCAAATGTTTGCTCGCGCCTCCAGCCAACTAGTTCGTTTTCGTACTCTCCAATGATGAAACCAGGATGAAGCGAAATGGAGTAAAAAAAAAAAAGGGAAGCAAAACGACGGCTTCACGCCCGAGTCCGAAACACGTCTTTGCGAAGTGCTAATGAGTTCCTTTCGTTCGTGCACCAAACCTGCTATTAGCCGCGGCGACTCGCTTCGTATCTTCTTGCAGGGCTCAGTTCTTCGCTGGCTCCATCTTCGCTCTTGTTTGAGAAACAAATTTCAACTCGCTAAGTCGAAGTGGCGTTCGTCCGCGCGAGTCGTTGAGCGCTGCTCGTGCTCGGATTTTTAGTTTTTACCGTAACTTTTTTTTTGTTGTTGTGTCAGCTTCTCGCGCCGTGTCGGCTGGCCCCTTGAACTTCACGCCCTGTGATTTGTCGAAGTTCGCGCTGTCAGGGCACTGCGTGACGTAGATAGGGGAAGAAGCTAAGCGAGACTGTGCTTCCGCGACCGGCGTCCGTGTCGTGTGAAGCGCAAGAGCTCCGACATTAGGCAGTTTTTTTAGAAAAGGGCACGCAGAGATAGCATTCGTTGGGTACGATACGCTAGTTTAATCACTCAACGTAGATACCCAATAGGTTAGCGTACGACGCATGCGCAGTGGCCGCAAACGCAGAGAATGGCGCGCGCAAAATTTTGGGTACCGTATTCCAAGTTTAGCGCAGCTTGCACTAAGTCGCGCAAGGTTGGGACACAGACTCGCGCAGTTGTGAGTCGCGTGTATGTGTGACGTATATTTCTACGGAGAAATGCGTATACGCTATTTTATCACAACCTGATTTACGGTATTTAGGCTACTATGCATTTACATATAAAATTGTGCAGTCATATCCTTCACTTGGAAAGTTAGTTTCACGGCGCTTGTCATAGCACCAATACCATAGTACATGTCATTGTACATACGCAGGAGTTCTGTTCCTGTATTCACGGCGCGCCAGGCACTTTGAGGCTATTTGCCACCGTTTTTCTCCTCGATGTCTCCCAACGATATTATTACAAGTACAGTAGACTCCCAGTAAACGAAACTCTCTTAAACGAAATTGCTGCTTAAAAGGAACTCCCTCTAATATGATTGGCTTTGTACTTGAATTCTGCCCCCCCTGTTTATCTCTCAGGAACTCCTGTTAAACGAAACACATTTTCCTGGTTCCTTCAGGTTTTCTTTAACAGGTGTATACTGTAATATCACTTAATTAATCAAGTGATTAATGCTGGCACAGATTACTCGCAACGGTTAAATAGGGAACACATTGCCCTGTCAACTGTTGTACATACAAGAACAACGATGAAACACAAAGGCATTATACAAGACATCGTTAGAGAGGCGTCACAAGATGTCGCTGGCGGTGTCTTTTAATCCGACATTACGCAAGCGCTATTGTGTCTCGCGGGACACAGATTTTCCTACATTATTTACAAGAAGAAACGTTGCCGCGCCGATCGTTCAGACACCATGGGAATGATGGGTGGTACACGGATTTGTCTAGTCTCCGTGCTTGAGGCTTCGATCGCACTTGTGGCTTCGATCCCACTTGTTGCTTTTCTTTATCGTTGTGTTTTGGCTTTTGCTTCGGATTAAAGAATGGCTCGTTGGAAATCTCGTGAGCTGATTTGAATTGGTAGGCTTAATAGGTTCAAGGCGGGGAAGTTTTGCTGAACTTCGCCTTGCGATTAAGTGGCTGGTGACCACACAGAGCCACATGGAGCCGAAAGAACGAAGATTAGACAAATCCATGTACTACCCATAATTCCCAAGTTGACTGAAGCGTCATGAATTGCACCTCCCATAGACACTAGCGCCAGATTTCCCTCTAGCGTACTATTATGAAACTCTATGTTGCGGAACGCCGGACAGGCTTAAAGATCTCTACTGTTCCCTAAAGCCCGTTGTGACCGCCGTACACTCACCGGGCAGGCAGATCTTGCGGTGGAAGCTCCAGTTCGGGTCTGCCAGGAGGTAGTCGGACTTGTTGGCCACGTCGAACCACGTGAGCGCGCACACCTGGCGCACGTGGTTGACGCTGTAGCCTCGACAGCGGTCGTCGTCCAGGCAACGCAGGTAGCATTCCTCGGCCGTCGATGGAGGCGCCGGCTGCGTGGGCTCCGGTATTGTCCGCTGTCCGGCCAGCATGTCGGCCACCTTGTAACCGGACAGACGCTCGTAGGACACGTGCTCCCTGAGGCACCATGGCACCGCCGACGCCGAAGAAGTGATCGCTCTCGCCGATGCTTCCGCCGTCGTGAACTCGGGCGCGAAAGGCGACGAGGACGACTGGTACGTCGTCGGCGTCGGTGTTGTTGTCGTCGTCGTCGTCGACGTTACTGTTGTCTGCGACGCTAGCGTACTCGTTGTCGTCGGTACCTCTGTGCTGGAAGCAGCTGTGGCGAGAGTGGATGTGGGAGTGGGTGTGGTGGTGGTGAATGGCACGTCTTGACCTGCAGGAAGGGGCGTTACATGTGTGGCTTACTGGCATAATCGTTGCATATGTAGTTACAACAGTTGAAGCAAACATAGAATCCACTCCAGTTGGAATGGGTAGGGGGGGAAGGGGGGTATTCTTTTTCTAGCTCGGATGAACAGTGAGCTTCTACTGTTTCAATGCCAGTTAGAGTCCAATAGCGCACATACGAATGTACCATTGCTAATGCTTAAGAAACCTTATGCTCACTTTGTGGAGACAGAGGCTTCAAGCTCTCCAAACATGAATGAAAAATGAAGCAGTTCCGGCGCATTCTTTTTTTTTTTTTTTGAGAATCCCATGGAGCGAGCATCAATGGCAAAATATTTTCGGGTACCTCAGTTTGCATTCTCGGTGAAACATAATCAGCAACGAAAGATTACCGAATGCGCAACTCTCTGAATTATACAACCCTGCCCGTGGGAGCAGCATGGAGTTCAGTTTAATCATCGTGGAATCGCTTCGCGTTTTGTATCTGCCTGATCATTGGTAACCTGCCGCGAAAGAAAAGGAAGTACACCGCCAAATGTAGAAAGGAGGTGTATGTTGAGGTTGTAGTTTGTACTGTAATGGATCGCGTTGCAAGGTATCTTCAGCCGACACGCCTGTAAGAAGTGAGTCGGTTCCCTCAACGCACTTGTTAGGTTGAAGTAAATGAGAGCACGAAGTCAGAGTGGAGGTCGATGCGCCCGCTATTTAAGATCGAAGTTAATGCGACTGAGTCAAAACCTGGGACAGTACACAGTAGAGGGAAACAGCTTCCTGTCAGGCCGCGCACCAATCAGACAGGACAGTCGCGACTAGAATTCATTCTAAAAGACAGGGCATGCAAACATGGACACAAGAAAGAAGTCAAGACACCACGAACGCGTTTGCGGTGTCCTGACTTTCTTGTGTCCGTGCTTGCATGCCCTGTCTTTTAGAATGAATACTTGCCAACTATAGATTCTCTGTTATTCTAAGCGACTGGAATCAAACGCGTCGCGCTCATGTGTGTGGAGCTAGAGAAGTGCCTTTCTCACTCACCAGTGGTCGCTGTTGTCAAGACATCGAGCAGCAGGAACATCAGGAAGGGTAATCGCGACATCTCTAACCTTGTCATCATTCCTGCGAAGATCAGAAATAGAACAAATATATATAAGACTATTTTGCTGATGATAAACATTTGCACAGGTATGAGAAAACGGACCGCATTGTAGCCGGCTATCCTGAATACTTTGCCAATATTGGGACTGACACTTTCCCCATTAATATATGTACATATTGTACGTATAGACTAAACGTCTTAGAAACTACATCATCATGGATATACTGAAAATTTCACGCATTGAAAATCTTTATACGATGCATTTACGCTACTTACGAAGTTGAGGGTCCCAGCTTTATTTTACTTTTTTTTTTTGTGAATTATACTTGTCACAAGTAGTTTCGTAACTGGTTACTTAAAAACCAAACAATTAAATTTCATGTCTATCCTTCAACCAGAGAATAAAATAGCCAAGAGAATCTCGGCTTGGCATCCCTAAGCCTACTTATTGTCTCTTTTCATATTGCAGTACGTTCCCTCGCATAGAATGGAACACATCTCAGCGTTGTGATAAGCACAACGGCTGTGGAGTGGCGTGAAAAATAAATTAGAGGGAAACGCGGAAGTTAAAGTTCAAGTTCTGTAGAGAAAAAAACAACGCGAACTCGAATGAAGCGTCCAGAGGCTGAGAGGATTCCACCCATTGCACTCGTTCGCAATGGAACAAATGAAACAAGCAAGACAGCTCGCTCAAATGTCTTGTCAAAGCGAGTGCCTGCTCCGCAATTCAACTCCCATGTGACCTGCGGGCTCGCGGGCACGAAAGTGCGAATGCGCAAGCGAAGTGTTCCCAACTAGCAACCGCTTCCTAGCAATGCACTAAAAGCGTGCAGGAAAGCCACGGCATTGCAGTTGCGTGCAAGGCGGGGTAGCAAACTGTGCAGCGGCTTTAGTTCCAGTGCCAAGTGAGAGCTTCAACACACTGTGTTCGAATCTACATACAGTGAAGTTCAAACTGAACCGACTCAAACATTTAGGTATTTTGCATATTACGATTGCAACGTAAAGAATATACAGAAGAGGACCGCGAAGGTCAGGAGATCGTACCGGGACCCTCTGTACGTTATAATACATACAAGTGACGAGACGAGCATAGAAATGTAACAACGTCCAAACCAGCAAAAAAAAAAAAAAAAGTGGAAACAGTACTTAAAAACAAAAAGAGAATAATACTACATTGATAGAACACCCAATAACTTCGCATCTTCGTCTTTCAGGCAATGCTCCCACGCTCAGGACGTAACGTTTCTTCCGGTATCTCTGCGATCCACTTCCGGTAAAGGTGAGTGATGTCCAGAAGATCGGCGATCGGTTTAGAACTTTGCCTCAGAGGCTTTCCTAAGCTAGACTATAACCGGAAGGGATTCAAGAGAGCGGAAGCGAATGTATGACCATTGTATTTGTCCCGCGGACGAATACAACGCCTCTGCGGCGCACAGCTCATGTGTTCCACGACTGCACGAAACTGCGTCGCGTATTCGAGAAAACAACCTTTCCGCAGTCAACTGGGACTTGGCCCCGCTCGGTCTTGTTCGCGCTTCGTAGCGTCCCAAGGGGGGAAAAGAAAGCCGTGCACACGTACGTCGGAGTGCAGAGCTCCCGGGTCATGACGAGGCGCCAGGATTCACGCCGAGCTATTGCCCACGTTTCAAACCAGTGTACAAGTATATGCAAACGATGACTGTCACTGTAAACGAAGAACGCTTTACTCTTGAAAAACGATCGTTTTACGAGAACTGGTTCACCCGGGATCTGTTTCTTAGAACCGCCGAAAAGAAAGCAAGCTTGTTGGGATTCATGCCATGCACCAAAAACAGACACAGGGACAGCTATGTATAACGGTACAACACGAACCGCACAACTATAAAATGGAGAGAATAAAAAAGGCGTTAGTGTTTTGCTTCTCATATTGGTGGTGCATGTGTTTCCAACGCCGATATTACCCCACAGTGAATCTCTATTGCTCGGGAAAGAATGGTTTTTTTTACCTTTGTTAGAGCGGTAGCTCTCTTCCCAATACAAACCCTGAAAACGACTTTGTGCACGCGTTTGACCTTGAAGTTCAGCCAATGTCAGTTTCCTCCTTTTCCTCCTTGCAAGTGCGTCGTCGTAGCAACGCACGTGGTCAGTGACGGTTTGTTCACCTCTCCCGTGCATCCCCTCTCCGTTAGTCGTAGCAAAACCAGAACCGGCTTTTGTTCCAACATACTAAACTACAATATTCTTAAGGCCGTGGTTAAGCGAATAAAGAGCAAAAAAACACATCCGGAAGTAAAGTTTTCAGGAAGAAACGCCCTGACAAACTCCGAGTCCTGTAGCCTGTTCAGCAGCAGCTGCAGGAACGCGCCCGAGGGAAATTCTTGCTCGAGAACCAATCTCTGACGAATTGTTGCTGAGCCAGCACTCGCCCTCCCCCCCCCCCTCCGCTCCCCAACCATACTCAGCAATGCCAGCACGATAGCTCGACTGTTAGGAAAGTCGGAAATCGCGTGCTGCGCTGCTGACGTTGTTTGCCAAATAGAGTCGCGATCTCCGGATAAACATTCTTCGGAGGTGCCTCGATTCGGTTTCCTGCGGAAAGACCTGGCAAACCAACAATGTTGAGGGCGTTCTGCTCAGAGTACACAAAGGTGCGCGTCTCCTGACGGAATATCTGCACGCGGGCATTCCATCAACGAAAGTACGAGCGGGACCCGAGCGGCACGAGCACCATACAGGAAGCTTAATCTCCGGCCACGCGAGATGTGTACTTTGTACGAAAGTCGAGAGAGAGAGAGAGATAAGATATATAAGTACTACGTCCAAACCGCGGAAAGGAATTTGTTTGCGCGAGAACAGACAAACACCGTGTCGGGGAGGGGTTAATCTGGCGGTCGCCTCCGCACTCCTGTTTGCCGTTCCAGTCGTCGATCCGCAGCAGCGACGGAAGACAACACGACGCACGAAGAGACTTCCTCGACTTCATCAAGCACTCCTGGGCGCACACTTTTTGATGACGAGAGTGTACACGCACGCACGAAAGCACGCACGCACGCACGCACACACACACACGCACACACGCACACACGCACACACGCACGCACGCACGCACGCACGCACGCGCACACACACACACACGCACGCACACACACACACACACACACACACACACACACACACACACACACACACACACACACACACACGCACACGCACACACACACACACACACACAAACTGAGACTAGCGCACAAACGCATGCACAGAGAAAGCACGCTATATACATGCAAAAACATAGGCATAGAAGCGTGCCCACAAATGCACGCCTGCACGGACAGGTAGACAGGTAGAAAGCAAACGCCCATGTTGTTCACACAAGCGAAATTCCTTAGGCATGGGAGCAAGCACGCAAGCATACACACAAGTGCAACGCGCAGACATGGCAAGAACTCGGGCATAACAAACATAGCAAACGCATGCGCAATACGACACACACACACACACTCGCGGGTGCGGACATACATAGATCTGTGTGCGGAGTGATCCCATTGCAGTGGGCGATCTGCGATCTCTTGTTTGCGGCGACAGACATCGAGAGCGAGCATCAACTTTGGCTCGTCGTCCGTTCATTGCACTCGGGAGGGTGCGGCTTGCCGACCACTCGAAGGAGAGGCCCACGCCCCGACGGCAGAGACAAAACTAGTTTGATCCGCACACGCGAACCACACCTTGCCCTCGTGAAGTACTTAGCTGCTGCTGCTGACTTCTGTGTATCTTCTTATTTCGCTCGGGGCTTCAGATACCCTTTGACTTCGGGCTCTTCTTCTCCGGGAGCATTGACAGGAATAACCTTCTCGGAGGCGCTTCAAAGGGCTTCGCGAAACGTAGCCCTTTACAAACGCGGCCTGTGCTGAAGACCTATCGCAGCTGTCGGATGGGATTACTCGGGTGTTGGACTTCAAATCGCGCCTTGAGCAGCGAGACGTGCCTAAAGCCTGCCGACACATTCGGTGTGTGTGCACATGTTGCATGTAAGCAAGAAGCCTCCGGCGTTGTTTTTGTCTCATTCTACATATATAAAAAAAAAGCTTCCTTGGAGAGAGAGAGAGAAAATACACGTGTTTACTTGAAAATAGAGCAAAGCAGGGAAAATAATCTGATTTCTTCTTCCGCTCCTTATTTTTCTTTTTTTTTTATTTGGTACTCATAATATTCATTCACGCGTTTAAACGTAGCTTCAGGCATGTGTACATGCGTGCGTTCGCATCTCGCGAACTTCTGGTGACGTAGCGTGAGCATGTTATTCTTCGACAACTTTCTACGACGATTGACTTGTCAAGTCAGTGAGTCGGTCTTTAACATCTTCAGCATCATTTAAACCAATGATGTCTCATTATCGCGCACCGTAACAATCCAGCAACTCTTATAGAATATCTCTGACTGTGGCCTTGTGCACGTATACATAATCAGGGAGGGGCAAGTGGCACCCATCTTTGTGCGTCGCTAGTGGGAGCTTTTAGGCACCCTGAAGAGACTTGCGCTAAGCCTTGGATCTAAAGGGCCGACGGCTCAACAGAGAGCGCGCAGAACAGGAAATTTAGGAAGCCGAGACCTCTGCACCAGGAATATTCATGACGACGAACGAATTCCATATTCGTGAAATTTCCGGAGTGGCACTGACAACTTAAAAATTAGGACCAGTTGAACATCTACTGCGCAACAGTCACAAAATAAACCGATGGAAATTGTTTGAGCAACAGAGCCAGTACATAACATAAAGCTCGCACAGTTGGAAGAACACAAAGCCATGTTCTTCCTCCTCTTTTAGATGTGAAGCATCTTATGGCGAAGCTTAATCCGGTGGTGGTGGTGGTGGTGGTGGTGGTGGTGTGCCGGCGTGACCACCCTTACTGCGCATGCGCAAACCTTTCAAAAAAAAATAAAAAATAAAAACCTCCTCTTCCCCTCTCTCTCCTCTAGGCATCCCTCCCCGCGGCAACCACACCCTCACTGCGCATGCGCCTCCCTCCTCTCTCCCCTCCTACGCTCCCCCCCTCTCTCCTCTAGGCATCCCTCCCCGCGCTCCCACTGCGCATGCGCGTCCCCCCTCTCTCTCCTCTAATACGCTCCCCCCTCTCTCCTCTAGGCATCCCTGCCCACAGCGTTCACACCCCCACTGCGCATGCGCGTCCCCCCCCTCCCCCCCCCTCTCTCCTCTCCTACGCTACCCCCCTCTCTCGACTCGCGACGCCGACGCAGGCAGCGTCTGCTAGCGAGTTTCTTGGTTGAAAAAACCGACTGCTCGCGCTGCACAACCGTTCATTGTCCATCCCGTATATATGGCAATGGATCTTGACCTCCAAGGTGGTGCCGGTGGGATATTTCTCCTGTGCGTTGTTGAACAATAAAAATTCGCAGCGTGCGCGTTAACTAAAAGCCGACTGCGGGTCTCTGTGTCCAGTCGGAGTCTTCTGTCTCTCATTGCCGATTAGCAGCGATTGGCATGTTCCAATAGGAAACACCGCTCCATCACTGCGTGCTTTGCGCCTCCCCAGTTTTCTCTCCTGCGCAATGCTGCGATGAGCGCCAGCGTCAACGCCGCCGCCAGTGTAAGCGTTAGCGCCCGCTGCTTCCTTTAGCGGGAGATGGTGTAATTTTTTCATCCCAGTCGATTGTAGTGATTCCCCAACCCCAGCCCGAAAGCTTACTGCCACCCAATGAGGGGTTTTTCCACAGCCTCAGGGATCGCAGGCATTGGATTCTTTCTGCACGTCACGTGGGTATTGCAGCGCTTAAGGCCAGCTTTGACCTATCGACGATGTTGCGTGATAACGTCGCCTTGTGGCGTTACGTTATATGACGTTATGATGACGACATGATGACGTCACAAATTTTGGTGCCCCTTGACGTCATCACATGATGATGATTTTTGGCATCACTATTGTTGACGCCTCCGACGCCGACGATCAGTTTTCGCGTTCGGTGAGGCGTCCAAGGCCTTCGACTAAAGAGACGCTGCGTAGGGCGAGTAACAAGTCGGTAGGTGTTGCTTTTCCGTAAGAATATTCTCTATGCAGAGAAGCAATCTTTACAAGCACATAGTAGTGAAGGTTTGAATAGGAAAACTAACAGAGTGTAGCCGATATTACGTTTGACACTAGGAGAGTGAAAAAACTGACCTGGGCTACCTGTGCAATGTCATGGATAGAACGGCAGAAGTTTGAGCAAGTTGGTAATTATTCATCACGACATAGGCGCACGTATGCACAATTGACAGGTTGCGCTGCCATAACTGGAGCATGCGCAGATGTGCCCTTTCAGTTGATAGTCGGCGTTTGCGCTGTCTCGTTCTTCTCTGTGTGCCTTGCTTGCATGCTCACCCTCCTTATTGGCGAAGGGGAGTTAACCGTTGGTCTGTTAGAGTGACAAAATGTCTACCAGGGAAATGGAAACGTAGGAGAGGACGGCGGAGTTGAGATAGATTATGAAATTCGGAGAGAGAGAGATGAAGGCAAAGGAAAGACAGGGAAGGTTGACCAAGTCGCACACTGTTTGCTACCCTACACGGAGGCAGGGGGGGGAATGCAGGAAAACAACATAGAAAGAAGGAAGGGAAGAGAGGACAACTAGTACGCTCGCCCGCATAGCAGCGTTCACCGCGCATTAGAAGGTCTCAGTCAGGGAACTGTTACAGAGCACGGTTCGACTACCTTCAGATGAAGTAGACTGCCATACATGGTGTTAAATATTTTATGCAGGCGTAAGAATGAAGCAGGCATAGCAAGACTGAGGGAATTGAACATCTTTAAGAGAAGCCCTCATCCTGCAAAGATTCTTCTCTCAACACCACCTGCGATGCTAGGCGCCATCTCACGCAGCAGTCGCGGTTTGTCAAGCATGCAATAATGCAGAACGAGCTGAAATACATAAAAAAGTATTAAAAGCAAGCTTTAAGTATAGAGTAATTCATCACCCAACTTCTTTCTGATAGGACCTTTCCGCCTCGCCTCTTCATTAAAAAACTTTTTTTTTTTGCTAAAGTCCCCCCGCCGTATCCCACCCTAATTCCGGCACGACCTTTTCCACGTCATTAAGAGTGATTAGCCCCGTGAGCTTTTCGGCGCGGCGGGGAAGCTTCCCGAACGGCGCATGAGAGTTATGTCAGGCGTATGAAGCGCGTGCGAGCGCATATTCTCAGCGAATCCTTCCCAGCAACAACAAGATAGAAGACGCTGCAAAGGAACTTCGTATCGTATATCTAAAAACTATCGCTCAAGAAAAAGCCGCCGCACCTGAAACGAGGCAACGCTTTAAAAAGAAAAACAATTAACAGAATAAAAAGAAGGCGTGAATAATAGAGCACAATGCAGTCTGATAAGCGCGAAGATCGGGGCATCTCTTTCGCGCGCGCTCGTGACGCAAATTACAGGACAGTATGGGGCCCGACGCGCAAGGGCGGACGGGATGTCTTATCTTTTCTCTTTTTCTTTCTGGCTTATCTTTTTGTCGGCGCATAATTAGCGCCTGAACGCCGGCGCCTCTGTTACATCACCACGCCCACCGTCGCACACCGGCTGCGATATGGCAGCTTCATTTTCTTGTTCTTCCTCCCTCTTCAAAAGCGCAGTTCTCACACTCCGCGGTGTTGTACTGTATACCTTCTTTGTACTTGCTTCGACGTCACCTTCGCTCTTCGCTGAGATCGGCTTGAAAGCGAGAAACAATGGTGCGCTGCGATAAGTGTCCGGGCGCACGCAGGCCAGTCGAAGAGATAACAAAACTAGAAAGGCTTCGCGAAGACGAGAGAAGGTATATCAACGAAAACCGCTGCGCGTTGCTGCGTTAAAACCGTAAACCGCTGGAAAGGGTGTCCGGTTTTAGGATAGCGTGAGGTGTGAAACAGCGCACGGAGACAAGACACGCAAGGAAGACACGGTTCGACGGGAACCACCGCATTTCCTCCTTGTGTGTCTTGGCTCTGTGAGCGGCTTCACGCGTTAGGATGAACTATCACCAGCTCGCCCAACTTCCAACTTCACGGTTCTAGGAACAATGCTGAAAAAATAGTGTAAAAAAATGTGTACGGAAGAGGTCTACGAAAAACCGTGTGCGGAAAATGTGTACGGAAAGTGTACGAATAACTGTACGGAAAACGCGTAAGGAAAACACCTACGGATAACGTGTACGAAAATACATATATGGTGTACATTGTTTTCCTGTCTCAGTGACACACTTTGATGAGGCAGGAAAGTAATGTAGAAATCGTATTGACAGGGAAGTCGTATCAGCCGATATAAGCGCAGCCGACCTTACCAAAGGTCGACGTATTTTTCGTCAGAAGCTGCTTGTCATCATGGCACACCGGGCACGGGCCCGGTGTACCACCCCGTGCTGCATTTCGCGTGGGCGACGATACCCAGACTGCACTGCGTCTGAGTCTCTTCGTGACGGAGGGACGCCCAGCGTGCTCAAACGCGCATGCGCCAAGGCAACGTAGCGCGGCGCGTGCGTGGGAGTATACAGTGCTCGATGTTCGCGTCAACGTAACGTGACGATCCTGGCGTCGCCATCTTCGGCCGCCGCTGGCTCGCGCGAACGCTACGTCGGACTATATTGGGCCCTTGGGGCACGGACGGTCGGACGCCGCCGCTGTGCCATCACGTGATTGCTGAGAGAGTGTGAGGGGGAGAGGCCACAGCTGGCAACGTTCCAGGGCACGGACGGATGGACGGACGCCGTGAGTATGAGTCATTAAAGGCTTTCGCCTTGAAACAGTGGTCGTTTAGTAGTCGTGTGGCGTTAGGAAGTCTCTCTTCATCATCTCCATGGCTGCACTAAGGCAAGAAAAAGAAGGAAAATTACAATTTATGTTACACCATAGAATATACCTGTGATAAAAGTTATAAACAGTGAAAGATTTGACTTATCAAGGATTGTTAGCTCTCGCCATGGGTAAGGCGCTGGCAGTGAGAGTGAAAAGCTTTTTCTCTGTAAACTAGAGTGTTTGCGGTTGTCGTGTAATAAGGTTAATTCTCACCCTCCGTTGCCTGGCCGGCTCCACTTGGCAGTCGCATGCCGGTCGAAATTGGAATGTGCAGCCTACAGCACACTAACCGCCGTATTCGTGGCGAGTATGTAAAGGAAGTTCATTTAAGAAAGTCGCAGGTTCGCCGCAAGGGCGAAGCACTGAATGCGATAGCAAGAAATTGGAACGTCATACGAAGAACGACAAGCAGTTCTACATACTTGTAGCGCGCCGCTGAAGCACAAAGAAGGACGCTCGACAAGAATGCGCAGGTATACACAGGACAAGCGTGAACTAACTGTCACAACTGTTATGTCTTTGTGTTAAGCAACGTGCCGCAAGTGCCGGCAATGCGAAACCCGGCGGTCTTCAATATTTATTTTTCTTTTAAACTGCGGCGCGTGGAGTGACCCCTGTCCATCTCCTGCCACACGGAGGCGTATGACGCAAGGTATGCCTGGTGTTCGTTTTTGTTTTTTTTTTTCGTTCCACATCACGAGTGGGAAAGGGGCCACTTTTTCGTGCGCATCGCAGGGGCAGTTTTCAAATTGAAAGAAAATGTAGGAGCGTTGCGTGATAGAAAAAAAAAACACAAAAAAACATGGTTGATCCCTCCGTCATAGGAATCTGTATAACACGAAAGTGAAACGTGTCCTTACCGAAGTAGCTGAATGTTTATTCTACATTGGCATACGACAGCTTGCACAATGTATAGTGTTGTTTGGCAGTTATAGCACCTCTCGATGTGGACGCACCCACGTTGATGCCTGGTGGTATACATCTCCATCCCGACGACTAATGGTCCATGAACATTATTAAACATTTGTGGTAGTATCGGTTAACATACACCTGCACACAGCATATTGTGGTGAATCCCGCGTGGAGATGGCTTCAACATTCACGTAATAAACACTAACTCGTCATGTACTCTTTCAAAGCGTCGCCATCTGTGGAGAGAAACGGCAAGGTGTGCGCTCCCTAGTAGTCAGTGCCAGTGCACTCGAAGATGTAGGCGGCGAAAAAACACCGTTAAGGCCTGACCACACGTACGCGTTGCAGCGTGTCAGCGCGCGGCGTTTTGACGCGGCGTCGCACCCTCTCCCTACGGAGAGAGAGGGAGCGCAGCTTCGTGTATAGCTGCGTGCCATAGGAGAGGGCGCGACGCCACGTCAAAAGGCCACGCGCTGACACGCGGCAACGCGTACGTGTGGTCAGGCCTTTAGTCCAGTTGGAAGCAGCCCTACGCTGGCGAGGAGGCGTCACGCGCTGACGCGAAAGGCGAATCGCATAACTACGTCGTCACTAACTCGAATCACCACGGACACTGCATTCCACCGACCACAGAGTTTCCTACATTATTGCAGCGGAAGCCTCCGCCGCGCTGAGACTACAGAAACGCTCGCAGTCGGGGCTCGTTAGTGTCATAACGCGTTACTCGTGTGCCTCCGAGACTTGGTCCGGCAACGCGCCCTTGCTGGTGTTGCTCAGGCCTTTTCATTCGCGCGGAAAGAGCGTAATCAGAGAAGGCGGTGTGACAGCCGGAAGAGACTCGGCCTCGGTTATTGTACGCTGAGCTTATTTACTGAGCTTTATGGAGCCTATACATGACCGAAAAACGGCCGGTCATGTAGGCTCCCTACTGAGCTTGGGCTAAGGTCACCATCCCGCGGAATTTAAGGGTTAACAGAAAGATCACACCACTGCCGGGCTAGCAACGCGACGGGAAACGCGACGTGCGACGTGTCTGCCCTCTAGCATGGTCGTCGGCAGTATTTTCTCTTGGGGGGTGCAAACGACTGTTGCATCGCGGCTGGGGGGAAGGGGAGAGCACTGGTCTAGCTTGGGTGAGGGCAAGTACTGGTGATGCTTGAGAGGGGCAAGTGCCCCTTTTGCACCCCCCCTGCCGACGCCCATGCCCTCTAGTCTTGCAGATTCGAGCGGAGAACGGTGTGTGACAGCCAGGCGAGCGTTGCAGAGCTATATGTGATTATGGACGGATGCTATGAGCTAGGCTCGTACTAAAGCCGCCACCTCGCGGTGTAAGGCATTGACAAACTTACACTTCTTTTGGAAACGCGCCGAATGGAACGGCCGTAGCAACAGCGCGACGGCGCGTTGCCGGAGCTAATCGCAGTGGCCATGCATTACTTCACTCAACCGCTCGCAGACAGCGACACCACCCCGCGAACCAAGAGCACAGTGAGTGGAAAGTGTAGGAAATAAAAGGCGCGCTCGTGAAGCCTCCTGCGTGTGCGTCAGTGGCGGAGTACGTAATCATGATGATTGACTTGCACAGTATATGGCGCTTACGAATGGACTGGATTTTACTGCGACCCAGATAGAAGAACAGCCAAGACAGTATTTTAAATAAACTATGGCCTGGTTTATCGAGGTAGCAAAAACAAAAGAATGTGTCATTTCATGGTTGGAAAGGGTAGAAACCTTACATCGCAATGTTGCTCATGCGGTGATTGAAGGCAGATGTGTGCTTGCATGTTTGTCGAATCTTCTAGCATAATTCTCTTGTCCCCGTTTCTATGAAGTACAGCCGGAAATGAAGAAGAAAAATATCGCGGTGGAGTGGTTGCAGTGTCCGTCACCTATCGTCGCGGACTTTGACCGTTTATGGAATTTTTTTCTTCTGCTTTTTTCTTTGTCATCTGATCGCGTGCATTTTGCTGGCGTATTTCCGTCACGGAAATACGTCATGAAAGTCTTGGAGGACCCAGTATAAAACACTGTCGTGTTAAAAAAATATTAGGCATGCTACACACTAGTGGTGCGAAGACTGAATCAACAGCGGATCTGGCGGCGCTCCCCTCTTCCTATGCTATATGCGCTATTGATGTATTACGTTGCCTGTATGTTTTTGTTTTTTTTGTCTTTTTTTTCTTTTCAATTCAATTCTTTATTCATCATTAGTACAGAAGGAGGTCCCGGAGTTGCAAAACTGTCAGGGGGACCTCCTATTAGCCATTTGTCAATATTAATAAATTGCATATAATGAAGCAGATGACGCAGATCAGCGGGTACTTAAGCAAATATTAAGAGAAATAAATAAACCAGTTGCTAGAAAGCGCTCGTCCTTGTGTTGCTCTTCTGTGTCCCTGTTTTTGGCGCAAATATTGTCACGATGAATCTATTCCAGCTAGGCCGACTCGCAGTATTGCGTCAAAAAGATTTCGCCTTCAAAAGCCGGCTGTCCGTTCGAAAAAGCAGGGCGGTGCGCCACCGGCCGAGCTGGCCTCGCGGTTTCCTGCTCGCTCCGTCAGGGGCCACTTCCTCCGCCCACCAAACGTGACGTCATTCATCACCGCGGCGCTAGACGTCGCGCGCATCGTTGCGACCGTAAGCGCAGCGAGTCAGCGGATTACCGCGCTACGCTCCGGTAAATCCGTGCAGTACTACCCAAAGCTTCCAGGGATAGAGAATAGCTAAACTCGCTCTTTCAGATTCGGTTTCACACTTCGTCCAGCACGTTCTCGATTGTACGGGACTCGTCAGCCTTCGAACGACGCCGTTCTGAACATCCTTTCGCAGCCTCCTCCAACGCTGACGGCAACTTGTAGGCAGAGGATGCGACTGTTACATATAATTGTCTACCCATGTATATTGCGCTGTAATCAAGTTTCCTGCATAACGCGTGGTCAAGTCAACGGGTGATACGCGGCACATGATTGTTATGACGCTCCGATACGATTTGTCTGAACTGTTGCTTATCTTCGTATTTCGTGCACCAAAACAAACTGACTTTTCAAGGAGCAGTGTGTTGCGTACGACAAAGGACTTTCCTCTGCTTCCATCCGTACTTTGCGTGTCTTACACCGTACCTTACTTTTTCACGATGATGCAACAAATTATTCCTGACTTTAGTCACGCGATTACGATACCTACCGCATAGCGTCAAGTTATAATTTTAATTACAACAACCGTGACTTTTTCTGGCAGTTCCGGCAGTCAAGAAATGACATATACAGCGCTGAATTTGAAAAGCGTCAATAAAATTACATAACCAACGCAACGAAAGAGATCAACTAAACTGATAATGACTGACCCCGACAATAGCCCATAGTACGCGATACGGAATGTTATGATTTGAGAGACGTTCGAAGGGTGTGACGAATTTTAGATGCGAAGCAGCTTAGAGCGGAGTTCAATCCGGTGGTGGTGTGCGTCCTGACCACCCTTACTGCGCATGCACCTACTCTCTCTCTCTCCCGCTCTCCTCCTTTACGCAGGTGTTCGGTCGCCTTCTCCCCTCCTCCCCCGCGGTGCTGCCGCGCACTCTCCTCCTTTACCAAGCTGCGATGTCATATGATGATGTCACCGTGTGAAGTTACGTCATGTGACGTTACTGTGACGTCACGATGTCGTCATAATGACGTCAGACATTTTGGCGATCTGTGACATCATGATGACATCACATGGTGACGTCATCACTCGATGATTATTCTTTGCATCACTCGTGTTGGCACCGCTGACGGGGCACGCGAGACCCCGAACGATTTCCTCGTTTATGAGGCATCTAAGGCTTTCGCCTTAAAAAAAATGAAGGTATTAATGCATGTTACTGTAGCGGCCTGTAAAGCACACAACCGGACTGGCGTCTGGTTCGCTCTCCCACACTTTCTTTTCCGAATCCCTCCATTTCGGCGAGTGAACTCCTCTGGAAGCTAAGTTAATATGCGAGCCCTTTTCTATAATCATACGAAAGGCCCGAGAAAGCTTTTGCATAACTAAATGCCGCCATTCGAGTTATATGCTCGTACCACTATTTCGATGAAAGCTATCTTTTTTTTTTTAGACCTAGCTTCACATACTGCGTTTGAGAAAAATTGTACATGCACCATGAAGGTAATCTGCAATGAACCTAGGGCCGAATCCCCAAAAAAACTTCTCTTCCGTAAGGGCATTTTCCCTTTCGTCAGCAGGCTTCGCTAATGATACGTCCCGCATCGTGATGGACTGAAATGTACTCTCGCAATTTTTTTTTTTTTTTTATCGTAAGCAGACAAAGCCGCCCGAGCGCAAGGGCTCGAGGCCGATGGCTAGGCCGGTGCTGAGGCCCGCCCTAAATCAACTTCGCTGCACTTCATAATTAAAGTTCTTTAAGCATCATCATCATCATCATTGAGGTGCTTTAGTGAATACGGGCTCCAGTTTTCCCTCCCGCCGATGAACAAAACGTCAGTTAGAGGACTGCCAGCCAAAACACTGCGGGACGAACTTCGTGGTGTACTAGTCCAATGACAGCGTATGCCTGAATTTCTCGATATCGTTATTTTTTTTGGTAAGCCCGTAGTGCGTGTAATTTCGCTCATGTGGTCGCCAAGAACGAACAGCCGTCACAAACGGGTCACTACAAGCACTACTAAGCACGCTTTGTCTTCGCAAATATTACGAGGTAATCAGATCGCTTCTGTATATTTTCGAGACACGGGCTGTGCTCATAGGCGTGCGCACGGGGGGGGGGGGGGGGGGGGAGCGAGAGGGGGTTGCAAAGCCAGCCCCATACATTTACATAATAGGGTGGGGGGGGCGAGAGGGGGGGGCAAAGTCAGCCCCGCAGTGGCGTAGCCAGGGGGTGGCATACCGGGCACGTGCCCCCCCCCCCCCCCCCCCCACCCCCGAAATTTTTCTTCGCCATGGCATACAGAGCGAAAAATGACCATTTCAAGGAGGTGCCCCACCCGAAATTTAGGTGGTGCCCCTCCGCCCCCCCCACCGAAAAAAATTTCTGGCTACGCCCCTGCAGCCCCATACATTGACATAATAGCGAGGGGGGGTGCTGCGATGAACCTTCGCCCCCCCCCCCCCCCTTAAAGGGGAACCCTGCGCACGCCTATGGCTGTGCTATAGGCTAGTCGCCTCCAGCGATACAGGTCCAGTGTACGTAACAGACTGCGCGAGTGGTTACATACGGTGGTCACGAGGAACCCTCCAGCGCCCGCTGCTCCCAATACGAGCCGCAAAGCCTCGGTCAGCGCAGCCGGACCAGGAAGCAAACGGAAAAAAATAACGCTGTCGTCTCGCAAGGGTGAACGAGTTAGACGGATGGCGCGCGTGGCTGTGGAGATACGCGGCGAGCCCGACTTGATATGCGGCCAGATGCCTCGTTTTGGCGTCTCTATATTCTACGCGTATACGACGAGAGCACTGCGCGGGTACGCGGTCTTGGTTTCCCCGGTGGGTCGCCCTTTCTTTCCTGCCGTGTAGATATATATTTCTATTCGTCGGTCACGCACGCATCTTGATAAGCAGCGCCACCTTGGCGAGATGGCGTACCCTGCCGTGGAGATCTAGATTGAACGAAGATAAAGAGAAAAGAAGCAAGAGGGGCCCCAAATGGCTTCCATTCCTGGTTCGTGGAAGAGTCCGTCCCTTCGAGCGTTGTCCCGTTCACGAGGCCGTGGGGCGTTCAGCGGAGAGGAATGAATAATGCAGCATGTTGCGGGGCCGAAGACGCAGACGCGCGTGTGAGGAAGATGACTGTTTTAATGCTCAAAGGGACACCGTTTAAGTTTTGCATTTATCAGGGAGAAGCGCATTTCGGCGCTCGTGTATGCGAGCGGCCTGCGTTACGCCTTGTTGGGTCACAGTAATGCTGAAGGATGAAGACATCAGCGGTAGGACAGGTCGTATACGCATGCGTACTCCAGGACTCAGATACACGCTTGTACGAACACACACGCACCTAGACACACAAATGCGCATACAGATCTGCGTAAATACACACGTGCGTACACAAGCAAACGCAAATACACACTCACGCAAACACATTTATAGAGGCGCGCTCGTGCCCGTGGTTCACGCGCTGGAAGCGCGGAAGTTCCGCATTGTTCAGTGGCACGCTTTCGTAAGTTTGCAAGCTCGCCCTCCAAGACAAGTTAGACACACTTTAACTATATTGCGTTGTTCAACTGCACTGAGAGTTGGCTGAATACTTGATTGACATGATTCGCGCGTAGGGGCTTGCAGTAATGCTCGCGATTCGCTTAGCCTCAGTGGAGGGGCGGGACGGTAGATTTTTGATGAGCCCGATAGAGTTTTTGATGTGCCTGTCGCCCAAATCTGCAAGTTTAGACAGAGATGTGATTATACTGAGGCTAAATGGTCTATTTCACCAGCTTTCTGCTTCACGCGTTGCCATCATTGATCTTCATCTGTTTGTTTACGCACTTCAACGAGGAAAAGATAGAACGACTCTCCACGTCTACACTAGCACGCGTCTTTCCCACGAGAGTCTCTCGAGCGTTTCTAGCACGCGGTGTAGAGAGTGGCCGTGAACTAGTCCTGTTCCTACTGACGCTGCTTTCCCCCGAGGCATTGAGTTGATGGATGTTTCGTGAAACACACGTATGCTGACGTCGTAAGAATACTCAGGCGGAACATTTGCTCCTTAAGCATGTGAAGCTCAATCTGCCTGCTGCACGCGACAACACCAGTACCCGTCCACACGTCCGCCTTTTGCGGCGTATGGGAAAGAAGGGACGGCCGCCGATCGTCGTCAAGTCGACATGGTCGACGTCATCAGGCCGCCACATCGTCCTAAACTTCCCCGCCAGCATGTCTCGAAATCGGCGAGTCGATTCGGAATTCGAGACGATAAAACCGAGCGCAGTGTCAAAACTCACGGGGTCCCCTGTGCATTCGCCTATGAAACGAGTCGAAGGCGAAAGCCATCTTCTTCTTCTTCTTTTTTTTTTTCTGCACCTCACGTGGTCTTACACTGCCTCCAGGATCAGAGGCGTTGCAAGCTTTCTGTCCGAGAAACTCCATGCCTCAGTGACCGATTGTATCCCTGTGTAACTGCAGTGCTTCTCTTCTTCTTCCTTCTCTTTCTAGCCCCCCCTTCTCTTACTCTCAGTGTAGGGTAGCAAACCGGACTCTCATCTGGTTAACCTCCCTGCCTTCCTCTTCTTTATTTCTCTCTCTCTCTCTGCACCTCACCTGGTTTTGCACTGCACCATAATCAGCCAACCTCTGACCAAGCGACGACGTCATGCGATGACGTCATCTTGTGACGTTATAGTGACGTCTAAAGGATGTGACGTCACGGAGACGTCACATCCTTTAGCGATCGATGACGTCATGAATCGGCCCACCTCTGACCAAGCAACGACTTTATGTGATGACGTCATCGTGTGACGTTAGAGTGACATCATTGAGACGTCACATACTTTAGCGATTGATGACGTAATGATGACGTCATATGGAGCATCATCACGTGATGATTTTTTTCATCATTCGCGTTGACGCCGTCGGCCGCCGACGGCCAACTTTCGCGTTGGACGAGGCATCTAAGGCTTTCGCCTTAAGAGAAGATCCGAGCCCCGTCTTCGCGCCAACGGATACCTGGAACGCAGAGCAAGACCACCATTTCTTCTTTTTAATGGCCATGTGCCTCACGACTGTGCGATCGCTATATTCACTTGTTGCAGCACAAGACAAACTGACCCCACAACTGCGTATCGCATAGTATATAAAATCGCTCGAATACACTACCGGAAGAGTGTGGCCAGCAATAGGCCTCCACTTCAGTGCTGCACTTCTACGCTTGCTTTCCCGATTCCTGCCGCTCGACCAATTGTGTATAAGTGCACTGTACCCATACGTGCAAGGCGTTCCAGTTCGATCAATATCCTGGCCACGTCCATGCCCGCTCGGAAGACCTAAGCAACTCGTCACAACGTCGTGACCCTACAGGCCCGGAACGTGCGATCCATACCGGACCAAACGCGTGCACGGTATCACGGTTCGCCGGCGTGCGCGAGCAACCTGCGGAAGACGACGTCTGAGTGCAACGGAAGCGCCGATGCCTCCTCAAGCCGCTCGCCACGTGCAGTACATATTCGTACGCTGGAAAAGTAGCGTACTCCTGTGTACCGTGTTTTCCGGTGAATAGCACAGTACTAAGTTTGACCACTCTGTATGCATGCTGTTGGGAGTCGAGCGGTAAGACACGGTGCGCAAGACCTGAGGACGACGCGACGAGTTCCTCTCATAATAACAAAAGTAATATCTAAGGTTTTATGAGCCAGTACCACGATATGGTTGTAACAAGACAGCACATCATAAACACTCAGAGTCGCCATTTCTGACTTCTTTATTCTCCTCTCTTCCTTCTCCCACCCCTTGTCTACTGCAAGGAAAGCATTAAGTGTACTGTAAGGAACTAATCTGAATCGCCCCCCCCTACGACGTACCTAGTGATCGTATACTTGTTTATATATATATATATATATATATATATATATATATATATACATATATATATATATATATATATATATATATATATATATATATATATATATATATATATATATATATATATATATATATATATATACACTCTTAGCTCCACGAGCCTCTACTCTCACTATCGATCGGGGTTGTTCCGGAAACTTATAGAATAAGAAGGGGGCTGGCATTTCCAATGTCATCGGGTAAATCAATCGCGAAATTGAATCAGGCACACGCGTTTCCAGGCGACGTTCGCGCATATTTAAACACACGAGCAAGCACATCATAACCCATCATAGCCCACCATAACCCATCATAACATCCGCCATGCTTCGCACGACATCGTATACACATACGAACGCATACTATAGGGCGAGAAATCCCGGTACTCTCGAACCACAGTTTAGCGAGCGTGACGGTGTCGACGTGCATTACAACACGGCATTCCCGCCCCCCCAGCCTCACTTTGCCGCCTTTGCTATCTATCTGAGTGTATCATCTATGCGCGGATGTGGCCCGCCGCCGCGGCCACCGCCGGTTCGGTGATGAGTTCACTGATGATCGGACCATTCGAAGACCACGATTATTAAGCGGCGGCACGCAGGGTAGGAAGAGAAGACTTCGTGAGCGCTCCCGCGCACGCTTGATGCGCCGCAGCCGGTGCATGGGGGGTCGTAAGGCGTTACCGTGGGACTAGCCTGCCCGCAACGATCGCTCGTGCCCCGGACGGGACACCTTAGACGACCGATGGCCGGCGCGCAAATTGAAAGCACGTCTAGGGTTCGTGCTGCCCTCGGCACCGAAGTGTGCGCGCATGATTCTGACCATTGGGTGAACCGGAGTTGAGGGCGGATTCGTGGAAACAGTGAAGGAAGCGTTATATTGAAGAGGTAGGGAAAGCACGGATTGTGTGATACATATTTGTTCAAATTGCGAAACTATATATTTTTTTTATTTATATATGGTAAACTTGGGAAGTCCGCCGCGGTGGTGTAGCGGCTACGGTGCTCGGCTGCTGACCCGAAGGTCGCGGGTTCGATCCCGGCCGCGGCGGTCGCATTTCGATGGAGGCGAAATGGTAGAGCCCCGTGTACTGTGCGATGTCAGTGCACGTTAAAGAACACCAGATGGTCGAAATTCCCGGAGCCCTCCACTACGTCGTCCCTCATAATCATATGGTGGTTTTAGGACGTTAAACCGTAAATATTATTATTATTATTAAACTTGGGAAGGTGGGCTACGTCATAACCAGCTATCCCATAATTGCGATATTAATATAAAAGGAACACAAAAACAAGAACAAGAAATATTAAAAGAGTGAAAAAAAAAAAGAAAATAGAGGCACTGTGTTAACTTCCGATCTCTGGTAACTTCCGATTTCTTCCGACCTACAAGGGCAG